>CM075009.1:15563944-15656530 GCA_037576675.1 Pangasius sanitwongsei | reverse complement strand
ATATATATATATATATATATATATATATATATATATATATATATATATATATACACATATATATATATATATATATAAAATAATTATAATAACTGGTAAATCAAATTGAATGGATTTAATCCAAACCTCAATAACCATGTAAACAAGTCACCTTGTAAGTAATATGAACTTGGACCTAATGTGTTTTGTCATGCAGAAACTTCAGGAATAAAACCTCTACTGGCTCTAATAAATAGCCAGAATATTATTGTACACATTTAACTAAAAAGCCTGATATCTTGATTAGACTAATAGCTGGATTATCTAGGCACCATCACAGGTTTCACAGTGTTAATTTTTTATTTTCTTGGACTAGTATTGCATGCATTAATACTATTATATTATTACTGGTGGTATATTAATTTATTATAATGTATAAGTATTCATTAAAAAGAAATTAATCTTTAACATTCAGATACTGTGCATGTTTTAAGGTGTGTTGTATCTAGTGTCAATATTGAAAATTATAAACTACTAGAGAATACCCCATATACGATTTGTTATGTGCAACATAAAAACTGCCACTGTCTACCTGTCTTTAGTTCCTATTTATTTGGCTATATGCCTATGTCTAGATTATGAAATATTTATAGACACATTATGGAACCACATGTTAGTTTTTCATGGCCAACCTTCCCCATATGGAGCCTTCCCATTGCATGACTGATACAGTTCTTCACTTCCCATGCCTTTGGCTTTTATAATAGTGGGGAACCTTACACACTGCAAACAGGGTGCATTAGCTAAGGGTGAAATTCAGTCAACTTACTGTAACTTCATTACCCCTGTGGAGTAAATTGCACTCTATTCGCACTCTACAGAACAAGCACAAACTTTTTTGTCCACACAGACACACACACACACACACACACACACACAGTATATTCTAGCTCAACAAGTTTCAGTGCAGGGCTTCTTGTGAACACCAGGAGAACCTAGAAAACTGAGGTTTAACTTCATTAAGAGGGGCATGCTACGGATTCGATTCTAACTTCTGGCACTGTCATAATCACTGGCTGTATCTTATTTACCACTAAAGCACAAATCACAGTTTGCAACTATATGCTGCTATGCTTCAAAATGTTTGTCAAGCATGCCTTTAAAGCCTGTTAAGAATGAGTTCCTCTTCTTCTGTCCCCACTCAACCCTGGCCATAACAGTTCAAGTGTGTGAACTAGAAGAACTGAAAGTAAAAGTTGGCAGTGTGGAGGTGTGTTTGCTCTGAACATTGATGAGCTGCTGGCAAATGAGATGATGGATGGGGAAATCTAGGGAGATGTGTTTACTCCCAACCACCAACCCACCCACATACGCACACACCCATCTTTCACACAACAAATGAATGCTCCAGTGTCTGTCAGACCACAGTCCCAAAAGTCACACATCTCTCATTAAACTGTTATATTTTTGAATTATTGTACAACGGATAACACTCCTTCTCTGTCAAATCAGTAACTGGGGATTGTGCCACCCACCAAAAGAGTTTGCCATCTCCTGAATACTAAATGGTTGCCATAGCCATCCATTATAATCACTTATCTTAGCGTTTACCCTGAACAACCAGCTACTCAGTCTCTGCTGGTTCTACCCCTCTTGGTTGTCACAATTCTAAGTAGTGTTGTTTATGCCGTATTTCTTTTCTTTCTTCTTGGGTTGTGACTCCCTGACTGGTTGTAGTGATTTTGTATTCTGGTTATCACTAGATTAGACTTGAACTGGGATTTCACGTTCTGGCTAGGTATTGTCAGAAAAAACTGCACCTCCGCAACATGGATTCAACAGGGTTGAAGGCTAGACTAGATCGTCAAGAGCAGCGTTACAGGAGTTGCCAAAGCTGGAACCTGGGCCTGCAAGGTACTTCCCAACAAACTACTCATCACCACCAGATCCAGGCTGCTCGGATCATCTGTTGACATGATTTGTCTACCCTGGTGATTTCATGCCAGTTCATGCATCCAGATTTAGGTATCATGTCAGTCTCATAATGACTCAGATGTAAGTCACATACAGAGTTGAAATAAATTTTCCACTGTACAGAAAACTGATGAAACCCTTAAAAAAAAAAGTGGTATTGGCTCAGAGGCCAGTGGAGGCTTAGTAGATACTGCTGCCAAGGTTGGATCACCTGATGTCCTGTCTATTGTGCTAAACCATTAGGATGGAAATTCCCAGAAATATAAGGGGCTTCCTGATTGCTTTACAATAACAGTAGAACAGATGGTAACATAAAATAACCAGACAAAGAAAAGATACAAATAGACTGGTTTGCAGAGTCCTCTAAAGGTAGCCATGATCTAATTGCATTGGCATAGGTGCTCACAATTCCACAAAGTCTGCATGGCCACAGCACCACCGCTCTAAGGCCCATGTCAAGGTGCTGTAGAGACGCAGAGCTGCACACAAAGCGAGCAGACACCGAGCAGCCCTGAACATGCTCATAACAACACCAATCTCCCTGCCATCGATGCAAGCAGCAGGTATGCCGAAGTGATCAGACACTGAACTCACACCTGGGGGAAGGCCTGGGGAATTCGCTGCTCAAAACGAGGTCTGGAGCTCCGTCACAACCATTAACCAGCGGACAAACTCAACCAGTGACAAAAACACCAAAAAGACAGCAAAACATAACTTCAAACACACAAATACAAGATAAAATGGGGGGAAAAGAAAAAATGAAAAGAAAAGTAAAAGAAAAGAAAAGAGTGCCTAAGTGGCACAACAGAGAAGCATTCACCCTATCGTTGGGAGATTGCAGAGAGCAAAACTGGCTGTCTGAATGGAAGGGGTGGCATTGCAGGCATCTGTGAGCTCAGGTATGAGGACATACAGCACTTTCCTCAGAGAGTTATGCTGCCCTGTGTTGTAGATTGAGCAAGAGTTCAAAAAGATGTGGTGACTGGCTTCATATGTCTATGAGGATGCACATGCTAGCTTTCACCCTCACTGGCTGGTAGCTGTTGTGTTATAGGAAAAAGCTAGCTAGTGGGTGGGAATTGGCAGATGACCAAACTGGGAAGAAAATGGGAACAACATTTTAAAAAGCAAAGAAAAAGAACAAAAATGTATACTATTCATAAAGAAGCCTGCACAGGTCTGAAGTTGCCTCATCTGATTTCATGGATCTCAAGACTAAAGTGACACTAATGGGTACATTTATGGTAGAGGTTAGGGCCCCGGAATTAAGTGTATATGGCCGATGCTTTATGAAGACCATACACCTCTGTGCTTCTATTCACAGATGTTAACTGTAACAGTAGTAACAGTTACAGAAGAGCAGCACTGGCTTGAGGAGGCTCAGCAGCTCTTATGGAGCACTGGAATCTGTAGTATCTTAAAACTTTTAAGTGCCTGAATTCCCACCAGCCCAAGGTGGGTGCTGCTTTTTCCGCACACTAAATTAATTGACAGTAACTTGTAGACCGAGGTTCAAAAAAATACCTTTGGTGAAACAGACTTTTCTTGTTAGTACAAAGCCTAGTGTATTTTGGTATTTGGTAAATTGATACTATGTCAATGCCAACACCAACAGGCTTTAGAAGCAGAGTTTAGGTGCAGACACTACGGCATCTGCTATGTGTCAAAGACAGCTGCAGTGGGTGCGCACTTTCTTCAGCCTAACATGTTACTTTGCTGGTTAAAATAGTTGCATTTTAGGCCAGATTTGTTAGAAATTCTGAACATTTGCCAATTCCTCATAGACTCAGGTCACATTACAATATAGACATCATAACAGAACTTCCAGTCTTGAAGCAACTTAACTAAGGTCGGGAACTGCCAGAAACTGCCAAACAGTCCCTGCCTCATAATTCCTTCTAAAGCCCAAAATCAGGATGAACAATGATGGATCATGTGCATATTTAGTGAGAGTGCTCCTGGACATAGCACAGAAGTTAGCTATTGAACCTCCAGCAAAAAAGCTAAGTAACAAATCATCTGACTTCTAACATTAACCAGAATCTTCAGGCAGGTGGCTCTGATGGAGAAATTCAGAGTAAATTAACATAAAACCATTGTAATTTGGTAACGTGTTTTATTATTTCCCATTTAATCATCTTGTAAATGCATTGAGTGGTGTTTCACAGGCAGCTAATGAAGGTATTAGTTCACTGGCAGTGCGGAGCAGCAGTGCGGAGAAGCCTCAGACTATGGTATGAATATAAAATAAAAGTGTTTAGACACGAATGTGAAATGTGTTGATTTAGGTATATGCCTTTCGAAACCTTGTCACAGGATCTGTGTGAATGATGTTAGCACTGGAAGTGCGAGTGCTAGAAATGAAACCAACTTTAATGCAGTCAAAGGCAAACACTCCTGTCTTATAAATAATGATTATGGCCAAAGTCGCTTGTACAAAATAAAAGCTATGCATCACACCTGTATCTAAACGCTGTTTGTTCCTGCAATAGGCTCCAGCTTTGCGGGAGCGCACTCGGCAGGAGATTTGTTAGGTACAACTAGGGAAAGCACAGACATTCTTAATAGGGTAAAGTCTTTCTGTTTCAAATTGGAAAGCCAGTTTGCCAAAGTCTAGTTGACTTGCGGGATCCTGTGACTTGATTGTTAATAAATTAACAAGAAATAATTAATAAATAAAAAGAAATTAGGTTATATGGTTATCTGATTTTTGCTCTGTTTTAATTGAGAGAAAATCCTGGACAAAAAAAGAAAAACACAGAAATGGAAATCCTATTGATTGACACTGATTTTTGATCAGTTCATTTTTTTTTTTCTAAAGATGGCACATTGTATTGTCATCTACACAAAAAATGATAACATTTTCTGTTTTCTAATAAAATAAAATTTCTACTTTTTGAACGTTATATTTTTAAAAATAGGATAATTAAATATATAGCTGCAGCATGCTATATTTTAGCTTTAACTCTTTTTGTTCTAGTCCTCTTTGAAAAGTCTTGTTTTTTGGACAGTGTTGTTGTGCATGCACTATTGCTTTGTTAACTGCTTATGTTTTTTTTGTTTTTTTTGGGGGGGGGGGGATTCATACGTTCGAAACTTTGTACTGTCTCTGAGCTTTTGCACTTGAATCTGATCTGTTCATTGTCTCTCTCACAAACAAGCACAACTTTCTAGTGCCTATAGTGACAGCAATGTTTGCATCAGAAGTAAAGAGAGTATGTTCTGGGAGTATTTAGCAATGAGCAGACAGTCCCATAAGAGCAGAACTCCCCAAAACACAGAGGAGAAGGCAGCTGAAAGCAAAGATCAGCAACAATGCTAATCTGCATTATTAATGGACAAGCTGCATGACTAAACTATCAGAAATCGGTCATCCACCAGCAAAATAAATAAGTAAGGGGGGTAAAAAAAAAAAAAAAAAAAAACATTCTACGTCATATGTAGTGGAGTTGTGTATTGAGTGCTGTGTTTTCCCCCTGATGCAGATATAGACAGAGAGAGGAATGAAAAGCTCTAAGTCATGTCGTGCTGGATTCAGTGGGTCAGGGATCTCCTCCATGTAACCATGGTAACGCTCCCAGCAACTGGGAGGAAGTTTTGCCTCATCCGGTCTCCTCACTGCTCATTGGTCATAGAGAGAGCGGAAGATCATAACAGACGAGATGCTGTCTATGATTACCCAAGAACAATCCTGCCCATGCCTGTAACGTGTGGCTTGCATTATGAGAGAACTGATTCATTTTAATATTAATGCATCATCAGAGGCATTCTTCTTGCAATCTTCTTGCAATCTTCTTGCTCATAGCCAAGTCTTTTGCACCAGCACGGTTAATGCAAATGCCTCTTAAAATATTTTTCCACTCTTTTGGATTCACGCAAGAAAGGGGAAATGTGTTAGCAGTACTCGGACATTAATAAAAGGAGCACAGAGTAGAATTATACAGAATGCATAATTTATGTGTATCTAGACCAATGTGCTGGCAGGCAGGCCAGTCAGAACTAATGGATAAAGAAGCGTCTCCAGCAGAAGACACTAGTTAGGAGAAAGGACATTGTGGTAGCCATTAAGGGACGTCGATAAATTAGCAGAGAGGAGGAGGAGAACAAGGAAAGGGGGTGGTATGGGGGGATGGGCTCTTGTCTGCAGAGAAATGAATGAGTACTATTAATATGAAGAGTACTGTATAATTAAAACCTGAACTGCAGTTGCAGTATTGTATTTTCAGAGCTCACTAAGACAAGAGGGCTGTGTGCCTACGTCCTCCTCTCCCTCCCTCAGTACTGTGACCCTGAGCCTGCAGCTGACTGCTTTTCTACTTTTGAAAAATAATCCCATTGCACATTTGTAATCCAGACGGCGCGGCACTGCCCAGACTATCACTGAATTAATGGTCGACGTGCTGCTTTGGTGGGGAGGATTAGTGCACGCTGAGATGCGGCCACTGCTAGCTCTCAGCCCGGCTCCTGAGGAGACTTTCTATATAAAATCCACCGCTCCAACTTTTGAGCCTGCTGACCATGCTGCATCAGTGACTAGTAGTACTGAACATATTCTTGGAGGAGATATTGTAAGTTGCTTGAAGGAGAAGGTTAAGTGCTATTTTGCCATATAGACATCCTGATGGTTGGGATTTCACTCTTCAGGCTTCCCAATCGGAAAAATCACCTTCTCTAGACTCCAGGAAAAAGTGATCACAATGCATAATTGCCACTGAACTCTGATTCTTCCCAGTTTAACATTAATAACCCTCTCAAGAGTTTTTTTTAAATCTTCTCTAAAGGAATAGTCACATAATATAGTAGTATAGTTTAGTGACGTAGTAACAAAAAAAAAAAAAAAGACAACAGTAAAAACGCTGACTTGTCATTTTGACCATATGCCCTCTCAAACTCCAGTGTGTATGATACCTGAAGTTTGAAAAAGATTCTAGTATTTGATGGAAAGTCCAAAGGGAAGTTCCAGTACTTTTTTCAGATTGTATTTCCATAAAAAACGTGTATACTGTGATGTATACCATTTTGTCCAAACATGTTCAAAATATTATATAAAATCCTGGTTATGTTACCCTTCCTGATTTGCAGAACATCTTGGCAATTACTCTGCATTGTGCAAGCTTCGACTAAAGTGCTTAATCATGTTTTTGCGGATGGAGTTGACCCAAGCCTGCTCTATACTATTAAGGCTGATACAGACACATGCTGCTTTTTAGGACATCAGCAGAAGAGTGATCGCAACTCAGCAAAAAAAAGCCTGGAGGTGTTAGCATAAGAGTATTTGTGTGTTAAGTCATATATATTTGTGTTATAAAGATAAAAGATATATGGCTAAACATTTGGCACCAGAGCTAACTTGTAAAAGTGTGTACTTTGAGTTAAAGTGAGGAATTGTGTGTATCTTTGTGTGAGGGTTACCTTGAGAGAGTCGAAGCAGGCAATGACGCGGCCGTTCTCCACATGGCAGGTGCGAGAGGGGTGAGCAAACTTGCACTCCGTGTCAGAACGCGAGCACGAGCCTCGCTGGAACTCGCGACACACCTCTAGTGTCAGCCACTTGGTGTCCCGGCCTACAGCAACGTTGACGGCCATAATGAGTGGGTGGTTAGGGTCGAGTTAAAGGTCGTCTGGGGGTAAGAAGGTCAAAAGCGCACGTAGCAGGACAAAAATCACTGTGCCACAGCACAAAAAACACTCAGTCTCTGGTAAAAGGAATGGGACATGCTCTAATGTTCAGACAGAATGGCAAAAACTGTTAAGAAAAACAACAATGAAGAATCTAGGACTCTGTGTGTTCCATATGAGCTGGATAGCAGAGCAAAGAGCAGGCGTGTCCAGGAGAAGGATGCTGAGGCAGAGCAGGTCACTCAGGCATGCTGCAATGGCTTCTTGACTGCTTCACTCAGACTGAGGCACTAAAAGTGCAGACAGACACGTTCTTCTGGGCTGCAGTGGCTGTCCCGTCTCAAAAAACCACCCTCTTCTCTACACAAAACGACTTTATCCACTTTTCCCACCTTCGGATTCCTAAAGGCCACCGGCCTGCTGCTGCAACATTAATGTTTTCTAAAGATGTTCACATTTCCAGACAACAGATGATGAAGAAAAGGCTTCGTGACTAAAGTGAGGCGTGTTGGGTACAAAAGAAGAAACTAATAGACTGTCCTTGTATTAACAGGATGATACTGCGAGCGAGGTGGGGGGAGACCTGGGATCGAGGAACAGCAAATAGGCCGATTGACTGTTTGCCTGTCAGAGTGAAATATAGCCCGAGTCAAGGCCAAGCACAATCACAGATACACTTACAGGCAAGCAGTCAGGTCTGCGGGGAACAGCAGCGTGGGGAAAAGCATGCGCCGGCACGAGGCTGCTGCAGCATCCAGCACATCCAGGCACTTTGTGGTGATGTGCGTCCACTGCCTTTTACTTGAGTCGCATTCTTGTCCCTCCTGTTTCTCCTGTGTCTCTTCTTTTCATCGTCGCCCTCCACTGTCTCCTTTAGTTCCTCTGAAGCACAACCTGTCTTTCAACAAAAAAGAAGGAAAAATTACAAAAGAGTAATGACAAGCCAGAATATTTGACTCAAAATGGAAAAAACAACCACTGTGTCAACCTTTGTAAGATACGATATGCTGAATGAACTGGCAGATGAAGAAAACTGTAGAAATGAAATTGTAGAAGCCAATGCATAGAAGCTCAAGTATTTACACTGCAAACCTGCAAGTCTGGGATACAGAGAGGGACAAGCGGAGAGAGAGAGCGAGAGAATGAAAGTGCATGGCAGAGAGTGCATGAGCGAGAGGCAGCGAGAGAGGGAAAGAGAGGTAGAGGAGGCTTGTGGGCTGGAGGCAGGCAGCAATGCACAGGAAAGGGCAGGCTGTGTCTTGATTAAGAGATAGAGGGAGGGAGAGAGGGCGGGAGGGAGGGAGGGAGAGTAAAAGGAGGGGGAGAGAAATAAAGCGTGAGAGAGCGCCGTCACTTTATGATTGGCAGAGTGTACGCAAGAACAACAAGTTGGTGTCAGATATGACAGCGCTTGTGCTTATTTAGTGAAAAAGCACCGACAAAAGGGAGAGTTCAGAATTTGTGCACATGCAGAAAATCAGGTAGTGGAAGAGAAGAGGAAGGGAAAGCCTGGCCCTCGCAACGGCAGCTGCTCAATGCTCAGTGATGTGACAGCCAATCAGTGATTGCTTTGCAAACAGGCTGAGTGGGCAGCAGCCAATGAGGAGCAGAGTTACGCATTGACAGTCTTCCTTTCCTCTCCTGCCTCCTCTGGAAGAGACTGTCATTGCATGTGCTCTTGGGCTCGCCTGTGAAAAGAATGAAGCACGTCTGCCTCTTTTTTTTTCCCCCACAAGCTTTATGAGGAGTTTCTGTACTGGTGTACTGGCTAGATATGCTATCACCACACAGCCTGAGTCTCTTAAACACGCACACACACACACACATACACATACACATATATATGTTTGTGTACACAGAAAAGATGGCTAAGTTTCTCAGTATTAGTCATCTTTAACATATTCAAGGAATGAGAAAATCATGGTTAAAGTAATATAGGGAGAAGCATTATAATCAAAAACCATGAGATCAACACAAGGCATGGGAGGAACAGTGGGAGTGAGTTTGCATTTGTGTACGCATGTTTGTGTCATGGGTGGTTTAACAGCTGACATGCAGTCTGCGGAGAAGAAGAATCGGTGATGTAATACAGATGAAGGTGGGCGATACTGAGAAGGACTGACAAGCTAAGAGTAAATCCGTGTCTGTTCCTGCTACTGGGGATCTAAACGTTTGTAAACAGAGTCTACAAACTGTATATGATGCTGTGCATGATGATTGGCCAATGATTGTTATTTAAGCAATTATAATTACATGACTGTCTTTTCTGTTGATTTCAAGCCACTCTTATGATATTACAATGATTACCATGGCAACACTTAATATTAAGGTTCCCTTAATTAGCATTAAGTTATAATGCTAAAAATATAATTATAGCAAGTTTATAAATACTGCTAACTTACTGAACTCTGGTCTCTACATATTAAATATACAGACTTGCTTTTTCACCTCTGTTCAGAATTTCACTGTTAATGAAGCTGTTGGTTCATATCCATCACTGTGCGCTTCATTTGACTCACCGATGGCATAAACACTGATCTGATTTATTATATAAAATCAATTGATTCATGTGTTATTTACTTTGATAGTGTTACTTGTATTAATGCTATTAATATTAATTACTACTGTTAATATTAAAGTTCACGGTTTGCTCGTGTTAACTGATGTGTTAAATAAGGCTGGTTATGGGAAGGTTAATGTAAAGCATTTCCATTAAAATAATTTCCAAAAATCATTTACTGATACGTATACATTGATCTTATGACGAACAAGTTGAACATACAAGCAAATCAAATTTACTTCTTCACACCGTCAAAATTTGCAAATTAAAATTTTATATTATTTAGATAGATAGATAGATAGATAGATAGACAGGAATAAAAAAAATTAAATAAAGCCTATAATTTAAATAAATACAGTCTATTACTGAATTACACAAAGAGATTACTGAACATAAAACAATGTACTATAGCAAAAATGATATGAACAATGTATAGTGCCTGTTAGCTACAAGATGTTTTCATGATAGTGCCCAAGTTAAAGCCAAGTTATGACCACATTACACAAAACACAGTTACAAATATTTCACAGATCAAAACCTCTGCCCAAGAAAACTGATTAAGATATGATGCAGCGATTTATTATATCGATAAGGATCATGTTTGCTGACACGTTCCATTTCATCCACTACGTGCATTTCTATGAAAACACATGATTGTGTAATCTAATAGTTAATTGTGAGCAGGTTAAGTAACTGTAATTAGGTGATTATGTAATAACTGTGACAGGCCTAATCAGTAAGCTACTCGATTTCACAAGCTATAGAAACAGAAGTCTTTGGCTGAACTTGAGTGACAGTCTAATGTCTACATGTGCTACACTTGATTTAACCTAATATAACAGTTTTGTAGGGTTGATGTTACGGATCATTCGTCGTAACTCTGTATGTGGACAGGCATAATTAGCTGCTCCACTGGTTTAAGACACTTGGCTGCTTATTTTATTCTTCGTCTTTTTATTTTTTGAAAAATGACAGTCCATTGCTACATGTACAATATTCTGGTCAAATAAGACGATCTGTGGAAAGTAATTGAGCGTGCTTCCACATATGGAACGTTTAGTCGATTTGAATCGACTTTCTCCCTCTGTACGGTTTGCTTAAGCAGATAAAAACACAGCAATCACACTCAGGTGTGGACCAAAGCAAGACAGTGCCTGAGCGAGGTGGTCCAAGTCCGGTTCCAAGCTAACTCTAGTGCGGGTCAACCGCAGTGAGAAAGCGGTTCGACTCTGAATCGACTCAACTGCAGAAAGCGGACCAAACATACAGTGTATTTTGGGTTGTGGGCAGCATTTTTTGTTGATGCGAGCTGCTAAACTGAGTCAAAGGTTATAGCTGTAGTGCTGCAGAAATGCAATGGATATCTGGACTGACAAACAGGAGAAAATACACTCTGTATGTGATACACAAATAGTTATTCATATAATTTGCTGATATTTTATTTGTACATGCACTTGGTAAAGTCGCTGTATTTCTGACCAATGAATTCAAAAGTTATACAAATATGTTTACATGCTCCTCAGACAATGTTTAGCTACAGCCTACGTAGCTATGTGTGTAAATTAATTCAGGAACAGTGCTGCTCAAAAAACCAAAGGAATCAGGAATAATAAGATGATGTACAGTTCTACAGATCGTCCTGATAAAGTTTAGCAGGGCTGAGTGATGCTCGTGATTTGAAGATGCAGCACGTAAGGATGAATGAATATAAGGCTGTGGCGGAGCTAGACAAAATAGCACTGCAGTCATTGAAAAAAAAAGAGTGAAATATCTGAGAGAGGGAAGGAGCGATGGAGTGAGAGCGGGAGACAGAAGGGCAGATAGGATCTGTGCCCGTGTCTCACAGAAACACACACAGACGGAGGAGGCGGCGGGGGTTCGGGAGTGTGACTGCGCAGACAGACAGCCCAGAAGGGAAGGAGAGCACTGCGGTGAAGTGGGAGAGGGTGTGAGCAGGATGATGTGAGCATGTGTCTGTGTGTGTGTATGACGGTGAGAGAGAGGGGGAGTGGGAAAGCAAAAGAAATAAGAGAAGGGGGTGGAAATTAAATTACTAACGCACTCCACACTCCAGAACAAAGGAACCTCCACATGAAGCAAAAAAAGCAACAGAAGGATGCTTTTTTGCTCGCTTTTACACGCTGCGCTGCTCTTCCTGTGTGCTACAGGAAAAAGGCAGCGAGTGGCCTAGTAGCCAAGCTACGCCACATACACACACACACCTGTTCTCTGTACAAACACACACTGCTTCTATATGGCTTATAGAAACGGCAGGTGAACTGTGACAAGAAGTGGACCTGCCATGTCCCACCTGGTCCCACTGATAAAAAGTTCAGTCTTGTATGGCATAAAACAGCTACAGACAGCTGTGAGGTATGGGCTATGGTTATAAATAGAGAGCTGATGCCACAACATGAATGTGTAGGCTGAATAATTAATGATGCAATGCAAACCGGAAGACGGGTTCGGAGGGAGCGTTTATGATGTAGCCTGGGCCCGGCCTGCTCATCATGAGCTGCGATTGCTGCAGTGCCCTTGAAAATGTGCTTTTCAGAAGGCTCTCTGCAACTAGCAAGATCATACAAATTAGCATGTGTCATGCAAGACTCCACACGAGCTCATAGTAATATGTTTTGACAAACATGACTTGATGATTAATGATGTTAGCATGTTGAACAGCAACCATTTCCTCTGCCTGGGCAAAGAGAGCAGACAAAGGATCATCTGTTTGAGCCTAATAATATTATCAATTCACGGGACAGGCTTTGCTCAGGCGTTGTGGCGATGTGAAGCTGGTTTACAGTAATGTTCTCCGGCTGGGACGTGGCTCAGCAGAGAATAGAGACGGCAGACGGTGAGATGTGTGTGTCACTGCTGTATGTCTGAGAGGAGGCCTGCAAATATCAAACGTCTGGAAACGGTGAGTGTATTGACTGTACAAGGTCACTCAGCCAAAAGCACCAAGAAACGTGTGTGCACGCGCACACACACACACGCACAGACTTCAAACTGCAGTGACCTTCAGGAATGGAGAGAAGTGAATGTGTATGCACAGTGTGTGACAATGCTTAAAATTCACAAACCAGTCTCAGGACATAGAGTTTTTTCTAAGCGCATGGATTAAAAATATATGCAAAACAGAATAAAGACAATGAGAGAATAAATAATTAAAAAGTCACAGAACCAGTTTGCGAGATCTATGCCAGCTATCTGTTTCCTCACATTTTTGGTGCAGACATCTGTCTTTCATTAAACATTAACTTTGATAAAAACCTCTGACTAAATATAAAAGCTGCAGACGCAGACAAAATAAAGCTGTTTCCTGTAGGCTGTGCACCAAACAAACTAATCTCCAAGACTCAGACGCTTGATCAACTTGATCAGTATGATGTTAGTAAGCCGTCCCCGACATAATACTCGCTACAGTGATGCTTTTCGTCTTGCTGTTTCACTCTCCATCAAGTCATCCTTCATACTACAGGCTAACAGGAACACAAGTTAATAATTGACCCAGTACTTCCAGGTCTATTCACTTTTTAAGCTTTACTATCCTGTGTTTTATCCAGAGCAAAGTGAGCATTACCATGTTGCCCAATAAAACAAGTGTGACTAAACAGGTCATAACCTTGAAAAGATAATCAACTTAAACACACAAACCAACGCCTTAAACTGCTGGCCAGAATATTTTAATAGCTAACTCTGAATGTCAGTATAGACCTTTTTATTTGATTTCTTGGCCTTTCAGAAGACATACAGCACTTAAAATAGATTTCATGACTAAACATAACCAGAAGGAAAATAATTACATTCACCAGTCACTTTATTAGGAACACGTGCACATTCATGTAATTATCGAATCAGCCTATCATGAGGCAGCAGCACAATGCCTATAATCATGCAGATACAGGTCAAGAGCTTCAGTTAATTCTCACGTCAAACATCAGAATGTAGAAAAACTGTAATCTCAGTGACTTTGACTGTGGCAGCATCTCTAGACTTAAATAAAATGATGCGAAAACCAAAAACATGTTGTCGGTGGAAACGCCTTGTTGATGAGACAGGTCAGAGGAGAATGACTGGTTTGTGATGACCGGAAGACTACGGTAACTGAAATCCCCATTCTGATGCTTGATGTGAACATTAACTGAAGCTCTTGATCTGCATGATTATTATAATCATAAAAATAAAATCAGCTGTGGTGTTAAAATAATAATGATGTGAACTTCCAGTTCCAGTTAGGGACGGAGCTGATTTCTGGGCCAGAACAACATAAACGTTCATTCATTCATTCATTCATTCATTCATCTTCAGTAAGCGCTCTGGTCAGGGTCATGGTGGATCCCTGTCCTGGGAACAATGAGCGTGAGGCAGGAATACACCCTTGATGGTAAACCAGCTTATTTCAGAGCATGACAAACATGCAATCACATGCCAGTTTAATTTAAAGTCACCAATCCACCTACCAGCGTGGTTTTGAAAGGTGGGAGGAAACCCATGCAGACACTGTGAGGACATCCAAAACTCCCAGCACCCTGGAGCTGTGAGGTGTCAGTGCTACCTGCTGTACCACAATGCCACTCACACCATAAACAGAAAGGTGAAATGAAGAAACTAGCCCATGGCATGGTGATCTGAAACAGCTGCAATTTTTATTAACCCTTTTGAAATTTTACAAACTGCACCTTTAACAGCCCTTCATGTCTTCCTTTGAGTCTTTGATATCTTTACTGTAAATCTCAGCAAGATCGACTGTATTCACTCTATGAGGTCACAACAGCACTAGTTGTGCCATATTTGAATGTTTTGTCTGAATCCCGACCCCCATTTTCTCCTTAATTTGGTCTTGGCTAATTCCCTCCCACTGATCAGCTCTCCCCATCATAAGACACCAACCAACAAGGGAGGGTGAGGACAGAGGACAGTGTCACAGTGCAGCGTAATACATGTTATTTGCCCTCTTCCGCATACATGAGACACCCACGATTGGCTGAAGTCTCTGTGATTGACAGGGGAGGGAGTATGCCACCCCTTCCACTCAGAGAGCACGGCCGATTTTGCTCTCTTGGCTCCCGGCCACAGATGGCTGTGGCATTGCTGAGACTTAATCTTGCGATCTCCTGATGATAACACAAAGCTTTTCTGCTGTGCCACGGGGAGCCCGTCTGATTTTTTTTTTTTTTAACTCTCTGTACATACTGACAGCTATCACTACCATAGATTCTGTGAGAAAAATTCCTCTGTGGCCATCCTCTACTCTGTAATCAGCAACTAAACATTTCAACACAGGCCGGGTTTACACACTTCTCCCTGTCTGCCGATTATTTTGTGCATGAATAGCTCATATGATGGAAACTATAAATGAACAGCAAGTGGAAGACGAAGAAGCCTGTACTACAAAGCAGCCTATGAAAATGATGAGTGCTGTTCCTAGAGATTTGAAACCTGATGCCAGCTGCATGACAGCTAAGTATTTTTACTTGGTAGGTTCTGGGTAACATGTTATCCTCCCAGTGTGTAACATTATAACATGCAAAATGCATTGACACTAACCTGTCGTAGTGCAGCATTAGATTTCAGGAGTGTGCTGGGTATTCTACACTATAATTTTAGACATGATTATAAAATGGCAAACCTTTCTTACTAAGGCACTATATAATAATGACAGGCAACAAATTCAACAAAATAAAACTGATCTGAAATCAGGAGTGTAAGTGATGCTGCATGTTGCTCGTGTGTGAGTGTATATTATCGGTGTGAGAGGTTTGCATAAAGGGCGTGGAAGTGAAGAGAGGTGGAGGACAAAGCCGTTTTTGGCAGCTGAGTCAGGCAGAAGCATGATCGGCAGCGTCAATTACAGCGGGTTCAATAACCACAAGAAGAGACAAGAGCTTTGCAATATTGTGGTGGGTTATAACATACAGGAAATTGTGTTATAACACACACACATACACGCACACGCATAGCTATGTTCAGCACCATAGTTATGCGTAGTGGATGGGTTAGACGGAGATGAGGGTGGGAGTGAAACACAATTCCTCAGCATGGATACCGCATACTGGTGCACTGCACAACATACCCAATGCAGACATACATGCAGTATGCAAGCAACCCCAGGATCTATACAATGCTCCTGCACAGTAGCAAAGCAGCACTAGAGTATAATGCAAGTAGTAATACTCCAAGCTCTGTAGTACTGCTTGTACGAGGGCATAAATCGTTTAAAAGTTTCTGTCCAGATCACACATACTGTACAGTCATATTGCATTGCAGCTGTGTAATATATACTGCAATGTGCTGATGTGTAGTGAAGCATTCAATGATTCAATGATGAAGTCACGACACACAAGTTAGTTTTTTTCCTCCGTATTATCATGCTGACCTTGTCCACTAAACACTGTGCCATTTAACACCACAGCCAATAATTGCTGAATTTTTTGACCTAAAATATATTTTTAACCATTTTAAAAGTATGAATTAGCCTATACGATGGAACCGGGGACATTTAACTCAGCTAAATAACTCCTACAAAGCAGAATTCATTCTTGTTATTGTAGGCCTGACCATCAAAATGACCTCAGTGCAGACAAGAGTGATTTCAGAACTCTTCAACCATGAATGCTCCTAAAGCAGACAGTGCAACTCCGCAGTGTGCTTTTGGGAATTTACTATAACATAACTTTGCTTCTGTGTTCCATGCAAATCCTTAAAGCCAAGTAACATAATTCTTTTCTATGTTAATCTCATTGCTAAAAGATGAAATACTTCCGGTTTTGTCTTCAAAAATATGTTTCGGGAAGGAGGTAACAAAGCTCTTGTATGCATTAATTTGTTCATTCATTCATTCATGTGGGCATTTGATTTAAAAATAAAACATACAACACTGATGCGTATGTAGAAGTCATCCGACATGTTCCACGGCGAACACACTGCATCTGCTTGTGCAATGCGATGCTGCCAGGGCAGATGCAACACACAACTGAAAATGAACTCATTTTTGATGTACTGTAAAACACGGACAGGGTTGGGGTTGACAGAGCATCATGTAGCAGACTGCATTATCTGAAGCATATGTTTTGGTCAAAAACCATACGGACATGAAATCCTTACGAGCAGCCGAGGTCTTTTGACTCTTTAACTTGCAGAACTGAAACTGCAGGCAGTGGATCAAAAAGGAGAAGTACACACTTCTTGAAATTAGACAAGTTGCCTGGTTTAACCATTTTCCTAAACTACTTTTACTGTTAAATATAGCAGAACTGAAACAAATGAAACTCAGTTTATACTAATCATACAGGAATATAAGAATAAACCCTAAAGTAATATCACTTAGTGACACAACAAAATGAAACTTCTCGGCTCAGACTGAAATTTCAGAACTGGGCCAAAAACTGAAGTATATTTTTTCATACTTATTTGGAAACCACTATATATATATATATATATATATATATATATATATATATATATATATATGACAATAATTTACATATAATACATTTTATATAGCTGTATATCAACTTTATTAGAACTCTATTAGAAGCAGGTGCAGTTAGATGACACAACAGTCATGTTGCAATGAAGAAAGATGTGCCATGTTCGGAGCAGTCATGCTTTCCACTGTGCCTGAGTGAAAAATAGAGAAATAGCAGCAGAGGAGCACGGGGTGGGAGCATGCAGAGGCAGAGCTTAAAATGGACGCCAGACAGTTGAGGTTGAGGTGAGTAAGAGGAGTGGTTAGGAGACAGGCGCCGGCAGCTGCATGAGTTAAACTGAGAGAGAGAGAGAGAGGCAGGGAGAGAGGGAGAGAGAGAGGGAGAGAGAGAGAGGGAGAGAAGGAGAAAGACCATGGCCTAAGAGCAAAATAATTAGGTTAAGTACCTCTAATCCCCTCAGTCTACTGCAGTCTCCATTCACAAAAACCTCCAGTGTCCTGTGTCCACATAGGAACACACAGTTACAACATGCTAAATTTACAGAATCCGGGCAAGACCGTGTGTCTGTTTACAGCAAACTGATTTTTTTCATTCTCCACCCAAGCTAGTCTGACCAAGTACTAAAATAGCTAAAAAGAAAATAACTAAACCAAATAAGATGATATTTCTCAAGAAAAGAGTAAAACACGACGGGCGTGCTGTTACAGCGAAATAATCAAGCTTGACATGTTACTGAGGAACCAAAAAGCCCTCCATTGTGAAGACTTTCCTGTGATGAAATGTTAGAAAGTGCTGACACTGGAGACTCCTTCCAAAAACGCTTAAAAAAAATTTCTTCTCACAGAAATATTCATCAAAAATATCATCAATATCACATATTTTCTGGCTCATTTATGTGGAACATTTGTCATGCCAGTTCCTGTGTAAGTTGTTACTATAGAAACAATAAAGTATTAGAACGAGTGCATTAATACAAAACTTGCAGCCAGAACTATTGCCTGAGCCGTGCTGCTGTGTAAAGAGTAAAACAACACTGTGTTTTGTTACAGGAAAATAATCAGCGGTGTGATACAGCCCGACTGTTAACACCCCACAGTTGATTGTTTTCCAATAACAGCATGTCCTGAAGTCTTTTACAAAACTAACAATATTTTACTAAATAATAATGGCAATTATTTTATTTATTAAAGAACCACACATCATAGGTTTTTTTTTTCCCCCTCCTCATCATAGTCTTTTTTACATCTCCCACACACCAGTCAGCGCTTCCCTATCACACACAGGCTCGTGAAGCCGTTTTTGAACTGCTGCTCATGCTACATCATGGTGGTGTACCACACTTGGAGGAAAGCGCTATCTGCCCCATTCTGCATGCATGAGCTCGCAGAACACCATGATTGGCTAGTGTCCCTGTGATTGACAAGGGAGAGAGTATGCCGTCGCTCCCACCCAGACAGCATGGCCAGTTTTACTCTCTTGGACTCCCGGCCATGGGTAGCTGTGGCATCGGATTCAAACTCGCGGTCTGCGAACAACGGGGCGTTCGCTTTTCTTTTGCGCCACCAGGGAGCCCACATCATACTTTCATCCTTTCATACAACCTTTCATAGTCATATTTAATATTGTCGAATGTCGCGGTTATCACTTTTGTTGTAACAGATACATAAACAGTCCTTCCCTCACTAGCCTTTTTTCCTCTCTCTTGATATCAGTAAGACAAAAAAAGCAACGTCATGTTACCGAGAACCTGGAAAGACTCTCCCATGGTGGAAAACTCACTGACTGTTAGAACGTGCTGATAGTGGATACATCTTCCACAATGTTATTAAATGTTATTTAAACGTCTCCTTACAGAAATCACCGTCTCAACATTTAAGCTTATACATCTTTGTTAAATAATGTTTTTTTTAACAAATCTGTTTATTATTAGATTATGTATGTAGAGTATCCAGCATACCCTCTGAATCATCTGTTTCTATAGAAATGGTAGCATATTAGAACGAGCGCATTAACATACACCTGTGGTTTGAATCACAGCCGGCACTACTCTCAGACCTGCCATTACAGAATATTAATCAACACCTTCTGACTAATCAGATTAAAGTGTGGTACAAAGAAAATTAATCAACACTTTCTGACCAATCAGGATCGATCCTTTAACAGCGCTGTGGTGTAAGTGATATTAAAGCTTAGTGCTGCTATGAAATCTTTCTCTTCTAAGACCACCTGAGGAAAAGGTACACTACACAAACACTTTCTGATATTATTTTTACTACACTTCTGATAAAACCAGACTCTGATAAATATAATCTACATGAACAGACAACCTGAGATCAGTAAGTAAGGTAACACAGATGGTAATTACTGCTAAATAAGACGTCTGTGAGATTACGAGTTAATAAAGTAAGATAAGCATGAGATTATATGCTTACAGACATGGCCTAATCCGCTATGCCTATGTACTGTGTTATATACACAGGCTTGCCAGAGCATTCAAGCTTGGTAAGCAGGTCTTTGTAATGATAATAGTCATTTCTTGATGAAAAGTTCAAGCTCAGTTGTGGTAAACACTTAAGCTTCAATATGACTTATACCCCTTGTGAATGTTTATGTACTTCTTTCTGTCCTAGATTGCCACTTAAAGATAAATAAGCACCAAGCAGCACCCTTTCACATGGCAGAACTAGTCTGAGCTGGCCTGTTAGGAAAAGGGGAAATGAGGACAGGTTGTATGTGTACAATAATGTCACACAACATGTGGCGTGGAAACAGTGATAACAGCGCAAGCGAGCTAGACAAGTGCAAAGTCCACGAGTGCAGAAAGGCATGGAGGCAAGTCAGGACCTGCAGCGGGTTACTGTAAACGACGCACCGTAATGGCAGCGCTCTGTGCGGCAGTGTGTGTGACTTTAACGATGACCAGTCATTCCCTTATATCACTCTGCTCACCTCTACAAGGACCAACAGCTCCCCTGTTCCCATCTGCCATCACCAACCCCTTAACACGACCTACTTTATTCCTGTCCTATAACCTGCAATAGGTCTTCTGTTAGCTTGTTGTTTTTTTTTGTTTTTTTTTTTCCTGTTCACAGATTGGATGCGGAGCTTGAAGGACTAATTATGGCTTTCCCAGTCCTTCATCATGTCCATAAGTGGCCGTTGCCTTGACTGGTTACATCAGCTTGGTGTAATGGTTGAAATGAGGAAGGGCATAACAATGAGAGCACTCAGAGTAAGACGTTCCACCTAAAACAATTCAGACATGTAGAGGCGGATGATTGTGCAAGTGAGTGCTAAGATTAGCTACAGCATTTAATATTCCCACATCAGCGCAGGAAGAATATCATACCACTGCCCGCAATCAATCCCTGTGTCCGAAATGCCTTATCCACTATTTGTTACAAACACAAAGTGCATTATGGGTATGCAGTGGCTACTATGGTACACCATTTGGACACTAACCTTTTGTATTTCACTGTGAGATTTCATGAGTATCCTGGATCAATGAACTTAAAGGTGTATTAGGTAAGATTTGTGAAAAAAGGTTATATGAGTGGAGTTGAGTCAGATTTGAGTGAGCTATATGATCACTGAACCTGACCCCATTTCCACCCATGTACACAAAGCTCCGCCCCCAAAACTTATGGTGGTTCAACATAGTTACCATTAGCAAGGAATGTCATGATATCACTTGGACATTCAACTGCTTGAAAGCCAAGTTACAACCCATAACATATAAACAGGTAAAATTCTTCTGATAATAGTTTACGAGGATATGACAGGGTGGTGGGGGCGTGTCGAGAAAACGTCTGAAAAGAAGCCAATCCAAATACAATCTAAATACATTCTAGACCTTGAGGCAGGTTTCCAAACTTGTTTTTTTTCCCAGCTACATGTCCTGAGACAACAGCGTAACCTTTTTTTCTACATTATTTTCCACATTATGTGTACTAACAAGAAATGAGAAATATTGACTATTGCACCTTTAAACACCGGTATCAGACAGTGAGAGAGACAGAGCCACCCTCCTGATATTATCTCGGTACGGCGCTTTGACAGGGCCGCAGTCCACATCGCGTAATGTGAAATCAGACAACACAAACTACCTCACACACACATAAATACACACACACACACACACACACACACAGTGCCACTACTCTCCCTCCATACCCACGACATGCCCCATAACCTTTTACTGTGCAACACTTTACACACACACAACATGTTTGAGACATGCCCTGAATCTGCCGGCCCATCAGGAAGTGCTAGTGTGAGAGAAAGGGACATGGAGGGAGAAAACTAGGGTGAATGCTAGGGCGATCGTAACTGCAGACTGTATGTGCAGGAGCAAAAGGTCAGCATGGTCAATCAGGACATGCATTTCCTGTGGCGTGTTAAGCCTGTGTAGCCTGGCCCATTACAATAATGGCAACTGGAAGCACAGGAAGCGGCCTACAGTAGCTGTGGATAAGAAAAAAAAATATGCACAAACTAACAAGACATTATGGTGGAGAGCTGGACTCCATAAATCTTGAGCTATTTTGAGACTAGGTAACTAACAAGTTGCTTTAAAATCTCTCTGTCTCACACACACACACACACACAGTGCATTTCTATATTCACAGAAAACTTGTTTCTGGGTTTATATCTCTATATACTCCTTTACTAATAGCTGAAGTGGATAAAAAAAAAAAAGTCCCTGCATGTTGTTCACCTTTCTGCCTCACTACCCTTCGATGTGAGTACTGAGCAGATCACCAGCTGCAAAAGTAAACACACGAACTTCAACCATTTATCCTGTTATACAAGACAATATATGCCATAATGCAAGAAGCCATTAGGAAAATGACATGTTATAACAGGCATGCTTCAAGGCCATATGCAAAGCAAGGTTAGCCTGAGGCTCACTACCATTGTCGAATGGTTCAGGAGCTTTAACCTGATTCTTTACATCAGCTTAAAGATATGACATATGTTACACTCACACTGAGCTGTCATGCACGGACATGGCGCGAGCTCTGCCACAGCACTCGGGAATGTTATTCCGCTTTAATGCTAGTTTGCTAACTGCGCCAGAGTGAATAAGCACTTACCTGGGTAACAGACCTCTTGTTTTGCTCAAGGTAGGGGGGAAGTGCGGGATATTGTAGCTCGTCCCCTCGTTTTAAAGCAAACTCTACGCAAATAAGCGAACCATTTCTTTCACCAGAAGCGTCCCACTCATTGGTTTGTGCGCGGCGCTTTTTCTTCAGCTCTACCCTCCAGCAAGTTTACTTCTCCTCTGGGCTGGGGTTAGCTCAGCGGCTCCGTGCGGCTCCGTGCGGCTTGCAGCAGCAGCAGCAGCAGCGCGGTGTGGATTGTGAGGAGAAAGGACGAAAGCGAAGGAGGAAGCGTGAGGCGAACTTGCTAGCGGCTGGTAGGCAGCAGGAGAGGAGAGGAGAGGCGCTAACGAGGGAGGAGGAGAGCAGAGTGTGCATGGAGTAGTGCACTACAGCGTGCACTTCACTTCCTCCATTTTAGGGGAATCCCATTCCTACTTGAACGGGAAAAAAAAAGCCTGTTGCAAGGGTGGAGTCGGTAAAGCTGAAGGAAAAAGCCACCCCTCTCAGTGTTTTAACAAATCATATTTAACATATATTGGGACTTCCATTATTCACTTCTTTAACCAAAGTAACGCCTATGTCTCAACGTACAGTTTTAACGGCTTTTTTTTTAACATAAAGACGCTAAAGTTTAAGAATTTATACGGTGTATAATTACACAAACTCAAACACACATAAAAAGCCAAAGCAGCTTTCATACAACAAACGCGTATATTATGTATTTATTTCATAAATCGCTCATAAACGGCTTAACTGACACTTTGGCGCCATCTGTTGTTGAGAAAGGGAAGTGCAGGTAAATACAGCCGGGTGATGGGCTGTGTCTCAAATACTGATTAAGGCTCTGTGAACCGAAGCTGAGTGACCTGATTCTGTGAGGCTGAATTCTACATATGCTGTTATATTGGGACACATGTAAACAAGCAACATGTAGCACAGCAGTATGCCTTTAGGGACCATCCATCCATCTCTATACTGCTTATCCTACACAGGGTCACGGGGAGCATGGAGCCTATCCCAGGGGACTTGGGGCACAGGGTGAGGGACACTCTGGACAGGGTGCCGATCCATCACAGGGCATAATCTCTCTCTCTCTCTCACACACCCACACTACGGACAATTTAGAGATGCCAATCAGGCTACAACGTGTCTTTGGAGTGGGGAGGAAACTGGAGTACCCAGAGGAAACCCCTGAGGCACAGCAGAGCATGCAAGCTCCATGCACACAGGGTGGAGGTGGGAATCAAGACCCTAACCCTGGAGGTGTGAGGAGTGGTTCCCTTGGGTCCACTTTGGCCCTCTGACTACTCAGAACCTTTAAGCATATTCCCCACTGTACCTACCTTTACAGCACTCCTGTTCACCATAAATAATGTTAGAGCAAGCTTTTAGTTCACACCTATTTCTTTTTCAAACACTGTCTAGAGAAGTTAGACAAGGCTATTTAAATACTCACTTAAGTCATTCACACACCAAAAATATAATACCCAAATTTCAGTGTCCACATACCAAAGCTACAATTAATATCAAAATTTATTAGAGTAGCAACAAATTGCATTCGATTACCAGCATATTCACACATTTATCTGTTCATACAATTTGTAATATAGCTTATGTTAGGAATTACAAATAATGTGATTTGCTACAAGATTTTATATTGAAGCCAGAGGCTACATAATCAGTACAGTAAGAATGCTAGAAAATATCACACCACCACCTACAATCAAATGTCGTAGTGAAAGTTCAAATAATAATAATAAAAAAAAATTAACCATAAAGAAACACACTTCTTTGATTCAATAGCATTTTTAACAATGTAAATTCAGTTAAGGACCCTAAGGTACACTGGTACATAGGGAGGATTGCAGTGCGCATGGATTTTGAGGGGAAGGAAAAAACAAAAGGCAGACACCAGCAAAATTCACTCAGTTCCTAGCTGCATCCATCTGACACAAACAAATGCACTGTTTCCATGTGCTAATTCGAGAACATAAAATTAGTGTTTTGGGGTTTGAATGAGTAGAAAATGCATTGCTTGGCAACCTAGTGGAGAATATAGGAAAGTCAGCAATTCCACCCAAGTTTTCTTCAATGCCCATAGGGTCATCACCATTGCTCCACATTGTCTAAATAGTCCTCTATGGTTTCATTCTCGTCATCGTCCTCCCACCATGGATCTTCTGATTCCACTCCTGCATCATCATCTAACATTTTCTCATCCTGTTTTGGCTCAGCAAGCCTGGTGGCTAGGGACTGCCTCGTTTGTGGTGGGGTTTTAGTGGGCCTAGTACCCTTCCCCCCTGTCCAGTGTGGCACCTTGGCGCGCAGTCTACGCCTCTCCTGTTGGCGTCGTTGGCGAGCCTGGCGTCGCTCCTTCTGCCGCGCGTACTGGAAGCGCTGCAGGAAGAGGTCACGTGCATACTCGTAGAGCTCCACATCCCAGGCGTTGAGTTCACGGATGCGCTGCTGTGTCTCGGATGCCACATCAACGCTGGCGGCACGTGTGCCGTTGAGCTGTGTGAAGGGTGCAATGAAGGCCAGGCGGAAGGTACGCTCAAACAAGTACTGTGTCTTGCGTTGGTACTCAGTCAGGCCAAAAAAAGCCATGCGTCTGAGGTTGCGCTTGGCACTTTCCAGTAACACGGCGCCACGCTGCTGATCACTCATAACTGATGCATTGTAGCAGCCCACGAGGCTCAGGTCGGCCAGCATGCGAGTCTGCCGATTGTTAGCCAAGTTGTAGGGGCACGCCATGAACTCGGTGAGTGAGCAACCTGACCAGTCATCACCCGTATAGCAGCTGGGAAGCTCTGCCAGAGTAGGCGCCCGGCCATCACACACATGCAGTGAGGCTTTCCATGTGGCACCACGCTGCACGTGACGCCACTCGCTCAGATAGCGTGACACCGGATCCCGCAGGATCGTGATGTAGTAATAGTTCCTGTGGAGAAAGAGAAAAATAAATTAATAATAATATAATATAGATTTCTAACATGCATACTGCTGTCAATTCTAAAACTGATCAAATGTAGATTAAATCTTGGGTTGACCTAAGGAGTACAGGAATATCTTCAAGAACGTGGTTGCTACGTTGCAATATAATGATTTAATTGTGTGTACACGATATTACACTGCCACGATATCCAGTGACTGTTACAACAACTACATTATTATTTAATTATATTGTTACCAGACTAGCCAGCCTTTATGCATTTTGTGTAGGAGCTCTGCAATTTAACACTGGGATGCAGTAGTAAGAGTCATCACTCAAAAATACTCCAAAAGAGCAGTGTTTTCCTTCCCAGATAAAACAGAGGAGGCAATCGACATATGAATATTCAATGTTTTGTGCAGGTGTTTTGAACTGTCCACTATTAACTGAGGGTGTATCTCATGCATCCTCACTTTCTGTCAAGGTAAACGGAGAATATATCAGTTCATTAATGTAAAATAAAGTCCATCAATGTACAGTCATGGGGGAAAAAAAAGTACACCTCCTTCAATTCTATGTTTTTATTCATCAGAGACTATCTAACAATTGTGTGGTCCTCACCAACATCGATAAATAAACAAATAACCTCAGGTGACACCAAAAACATAACAGATTTCAATATGTAGTCATTTTCTCCAAAAAATGTAAACCCTTCCTACTTCCACAATCATTAAGAGTGAAATTAGCAGCCAGGTACATTACTAATGAAATGCACAAGATTAGTTAATCATCAAGAAGTGTAACTACCTCTATAAAAGCAGAACCTTTAGCAGTTTTGTGTTCTGGAGCACTCAGGTGTGTGTCTATATCTTGCCAAGAAGAAAGGACATCAGCCATGACCTCAGTGAAGCAACTGTTGCTGCTCATCAATCTGGGAAGGGTTATAAGGCCATCTCCAAACAAATGGAGAGCCTTCAGGACAGTTGCCAATCTTCTTGGGAGTGGGCATCCCAGTAAATTCAGTTCAAGACCAGACTGTTTAATGCAGAGAGATATAAAGAAAAACCCAAGAGCTACATCATGTGACCTACAGGCCTCTTGTAAGCTTATGTGAGCCACATAAGGAGCAGATTTCCCACTATCCAGTTTCCCTATAACCCTAACCATTCAACCGATGATTCTATATCCTTTGCCATTCCCTTAGCCCTGACCCACCTGCATTTTAAAAAAAAAAAAAAAAAAAAAAAAAAAAAAAAGACACTTATGTGAGAATGGAGTTTATTGACTTTAGATACACTCAACTGTGGCACAGAAATCTACACAAACTGAGCTTGCTGGGCCTGAAACCCAACATCTGTAACTGGAGTCTAGACTGCCTAACTGAGAAATTTTTAGTCAGTACAGCACCTCCAGCACCATCACACTAAGTAATGCAGTCCCCCAGCGCATATGTGCCAAGTCAACTGCTGTTCACACAGCTGACTCACAACTGTGCAGATCACATCATCCATCACATCCTCAAGCTCATAATGAAGGTGAATTAAGAGTGATGCAGCAGGTCAGGATGCTGTCTTGAGAATTTTAATGCGTCATATGCAGAGAACAATGAGTACATTTATTACAAATGCACAAATAATTCACTTAACCTGATTTAATTGACCAGTGATCCCACATAATATTGTTGTACATCATAAGAGGGCTATGTAATCAGATTTTGGCAATGACCAACATATAATCAGTGCTGTTCCTTGACAGACAATGATACCACTCATATCACATGGGGAAGGATAGAAAACTAGAGAGATGTAATTTTAAACAACTTGTAAAATCAGCTAATATTAACTAAAGTAAGATTTACATTTTATTTACATTTACTTATCCTACAAATTCAAAGGACTAAAAATACTCTGAATTATGACAGTGATTGGTGTAGGCTAGAAATAATTTAGCAAACGCAGCTTAAATAAATTCCTTACAAAGTGAAAAATTCTTGCAGGCTATACCACAAAAGTATTTATTTATGAGGCATTTACCATTTACTTATCACAAAATGAACGAAATTCTTCAAAAAAAATTGAACTAAAGTGGCTTTAATTTCAATTTATGATGATGAAAACACACACAAAATAAATCACTTCTTGGTAACATGCTATCTTGTACACTCCCTGACAAAATGTTGACTTTGAGTCTTTGTTTTATGTTTCCTGGGTGTATAGGGTTTTACTGTAATACATTTTATTGATTTATTGTCTCCTTACAGGCGTATTCGCCATCTATAGCATGGATGTGCCATCAGCTTAATATTAATATTAGACTATCTGTAAGAGTTAAGTGAAGTAACCACTATAAATAATCCAATTGGCAACAGTACAGCAAATGTAAAGCTAATCTTTTTGGACAATATGATAGCATCACTTTCTGGACCTGATTGTAGCAAAGTGATGTCAATGCATGCAAATGCCACACGACAAGATTTCGGTTGTGATTCCTCTGAAATTCCACGTTTCCTAAAAGAAAATGACTTATCTGAATACAATGTTGAATTCAATGTTGAATGCAACATAGTCATTTATACAACAGTTCCAGTCCACTAATTTGATTGGATGAGAGGTGTTCCAAGAGTGCTTATATTTAGTATAACCTTACTGGGACGTTTCACTGTTTGTATCACTCCGCTTGTCTGTGTTTGCAATGTAGAATTCCTATTCTAGCAACAGTCCCACTGGAACCGTTAGTACAGTAGAGTTAATGTGACATCATCAGCGGACATGGTAAACGGTACATTTTTCATCAATATAATTTCTGACTTAAAATATGAAAGCTCGTCAGATGAAAATGAAAATGAAGACGGGACACCAAATTTCACCGGATGCACCTTTAACGGGAATGTACAAATAATTGCGTGCTAGCTAGCCAGCTAGACGGGCTATCAGTGAGTGTGGCTTCTTTGGGATCTATTTCCATTCACAGAGAAAAAAACAAATTATTTGGCCATATTGTGTCGGAAATGTCAGTTGCTCGATATTCATTTCTTATTTATAAAACTGTTGTATAAAAGCAATATCACATTCGCAATCGTGCTGAGAGACTGAATATCGGCTTTATCTGTGGCCAAATCACAGCCATGCTGATACTCAGTATAACCACACTATTGCTCGTGCACTACTGTTTAATTATAAAAGCTCTCCCATCAGAATCCAATAAAATAAAATGCCAACATACTAACATGACCTTAAGATAGGGGTAGACTTTTTTTTTTTTTTTTTGGCAATATCTCAACATCCCCATGTAGCATCAGGGAACCAGATGATGCCTGAAGGAACTGGTTGGATAATCTGTTCAGTAATCCAGTACACAGAAAAATAATCACTATATAAAGCTTTGAATCCAAATATAGTTCATGCTAGAGTTGCAAGAGACGTTTTGATACCTTTTCCAATACTACAACATGGCAAAATGTTGGATTCTATAACATTTGATACTTTCAATGCTGCAGCAGTATCAAGCGGCTGTAGCATCGAAGCACTTCAATTTAACTACTGTTTAAATCAACACGCAATCATGGAATGATGGATGCTTTAAGACTGACGGACTGCGTTGCCATGGGTCACATCACCTACACTCTTTACTGGGGGTCCGTTAGAAGAAAACAAATGTGCGATCCTGCACACTGTTATGTGTTTGCACTTTATGTAGTCTTGGGTACTGTTATGTGATGCACCAAGGTCCTGGAGAAACGATGTTTCATTCCAGTGTATACAAGCTTTATAGAGGAATGACAATAAAACCCACTTGGCCTGACTTAAGCTGGCCAGTATAAAGCCTCACACATGCCACAACATCATGATTGTAGTTTTCTGTAAATAAATCCATTGTATATTAATGTAAACATACCGCTGTGTAAAGCAAACATGAAACGCAGGAGGAAAAAAAAAAAACAAACAATCTATATGCCCATGCTGTTCATTTCTAGCTGTGTATGGAGGAGATTTTTTTTCTTTACTGAAGACAGCAGCCTGAGAAACAAACAGCGTGACGTGACAAACTGAGATTGTTTTTAATCATTTTTTTGTGAGTTTCATAAACCACTTCTGTGTGTTGTGGCACAAGTACGCATAATTGCAGAAGTATAAACCAGGCTTAACTCAGTTTGTTAAATGGGGAAAGTGGCTTGATCAGCTAGTGCACGGCTTGTTAAATATGCCATATAAGCAATTTCTTAGAGCCCAAACATCGTAAAAGGCTCTCCGTGTTGCATTTGCTAGACGTTTTTGGTAATTAGTCTTAGTAAATTTAAAGAGCACATGGTTTTTAACTTTATAGTTTTTTTATTGTAAAGATTACGGCTTAATCTGGCTGGATTTTAAATTATTAAGTCCTCATATATTTATGTTATTTGTGCTATTTGATGGAGTTGATGGAAACCTGGCATGATGTGCAGACAGAGTATGTACTTGTGTGCTTTGGCTGGACTGTTGGGGTAATGCTCAAATTTCTTAGTCAGCTCCCAGCTGCAGCAACAACTCTGCTTTGTAGGAGTATGTACATATGCTGGAGGGCCCATTTTCAGAATACTGCATAGGGCCTTACAGATCCTAGGGCTAGCCCTGAGTGCACGGATAAAGAAAACACATTTCAACATGTGGGGAAAAAATTGCAAATTTTTATGATGCTGATGGGGAAGACAGGGAACAGGCAAAACAACAAAAGCAGCATGCAAAAGTTGCTGTAAATCGCTACACTGCAAAACAGCAAACGTGAGCGTGAAATCTCGTAGATTGTTGGCGAACGTATGTAATTATGAACACATTTTACTGAGAGTTTAATTCTGGCAAGCGATTAACTGCTTTTCCAGTGTAATGACTCATGAAGGTCGTGACACCATCACAAATTAATTACTTAATTTTTACGAAGCCAAAATTCGTCAGGAAATACATAAGTAAATTTGTGTAAGGAAATACGTAAGGAAACACATCAGGATGTGCCATAATAGGAAAATAATCAACGAGGGGTGGTATGGTGCAACACACCCAAAAAAAACCTGATTTGTCATGTTACTGAGAAACCTCAAATGCAAAGTCATTGCTGGACATCACTGAACATGTGTTAAAACCAAAAGCAACGGGGCTAATATTTGTAATTAACATTAATTACTTGTTACACTGACAGAACAAGATTTGTTTGAAAGAGGGGCATGTAAACAGTTTGTTCAGAATTAACACACTTCATTTGGACTGATGAAAAAAAATCTTTTCATGCCCAGTGTTTCTAACACAGCAGTGTCCTATTTGAGGAAAAAAGGGATCAATAGTAATACCATGTAGATACCAAAGTCCGTGCAATATGTGTGCAACAGGACAACTAGGAGCCATTTAAAACTTCCACCTGTGACGTTAGAATATGAAAATAAATGTAAATGCCCTAATGTAAATATAATGGTTTTACATGTCAGCATGCCTCTGACAAACGACTGACTCTAGTGTTAAACATATCAGCTTCACCCTTAGGACTAAGCATGGATTTAGTGTATACTGCTTATAAATAATGTAAGACTCCTTTCAGTCCCTTTTGAAAAGCTAAGGCCTGTCATGCAACCGGAGCTGTATTCAATTAGTGGTACTTTTACCCACGGCAATATTATCATATATTTTAGGATCAAGTTTATGATGTCTAACAAGCACGTGAAAGACGTTTCAGCATGAAACAGCGGTGAATGAAGGATTAACTTAGAAAGACTAGTGTTTACCTTAGAAAGGATTACCTTAGAAAGACTAGTGTTTCAAACAGCAGATGAAAAGAACACAGACGTCATTCTACATTCAAGCAAATATAAAATGTGAAAGCACTGGACAAAGTCCCAGAACTCCAGGAGTACAGAAGTGCACATCTTTCTAACTTAGTTAAATTTGCACAGATGCAAATTTTATTTGTTCATTTAACTTCAGTTACTGTTTTATCCTGGAGCTAGAACCCATCATCAAACCAAAGCAGGAATACAACATGCATGGGATATGACAGGGCACCACGCGCACACACGTGCGCACGCACACACACGCACACACACACACACGCACGCACGCACGCACATTCACACCTAGGGGCAATTTAGTGCAGCCAATCCTCTAACTGCTATGTTTTCGGGAGGAGAACCCTGAAGAAAGCCGCATAGAAATGAGGAGAACACCTAAAACTACACACAGAAAGTAACCTAATCAAACCGTGACGTGGCAGCACTACCCGCTGCACAACCCTGCCACTTAGTTATTTTAATAGCGAGTGTAATTTTTATAACCGAACATGCTATTTTTTACATGTTGTTTTGTTTAGCTTCTCAAGACAGACAATATGTATCTGGAACAATTACCAAATACACTATATAGCCAAAAGTAGGCAGACATGTGACCATCATACCCATATATGGTTCTTCCCCAAACTGCTGTACAACATAAATGTGTTGTACATTTATTTATGTTGTAGCATTACTAAGAGGCCCAAACCTGTTCCAGCATGACATTACCCCTGTGCACAAAGCGAGCTCCATGAAGACATGGTTTGTTAAGGTTGGAGTGGAAGAACTCGAGTGGCCTGCACAGAGCCCTGACCTCAACCCCACTGAACACCTTTGGGATGAAATGGAATGGTGACCATGCGCCAAGCCTCCTCGCCCATCATCAGTGCCTCATCTCACAAATGCTCTTGTGGCTGAATGATCAAATCCCAACAGCCATATTCCAAAATCTAGTGGAAAGCCTTCCCAGAAGAGTGGAGGTTATTATAACAGCAAAGGGGACCAACTCTGTGTTAATACCAAGGGTTTAGCAATGGGCACATATGGGTGTGATGGCCAGGTGTCCACATACTTTAGGCCATGCAGTGTATCCTCAGCAGAATGGGACTGGATGAAGCATGCTCATGCATCCTCTTCCTGGCAATTTTTTTTTTAAATATCTGTTTCTCCAATTAAGGGGAACCTTTGAATTATTGTATGTAGTGTTTATTTCATACAGTATTTTTTTTTTAACTATTCTCTTTAAGAGTGGCAATAGTCTTGGAGTTGACCGTATGTATGAAGCAGTTAAATTGGGACACTTTACGAGCAATTTACAAGTATATAGCAATTACCAATTATGTACTTAATCCAATACACTAAACTGCATGAAATTAATATTCTTCTAATGTCATATTTGTTCCTAAAATTTATACTGTAGAAGTAAACCTAGCAGAGACTAGGGACTTATATGAGTCTACCATCAGGCTATAGTCTCTGGAAGGACTGTCTAAACAGTGACTACATGATATTTTTGAAAAGATTAAATATATTTTAATTTGGCCTGCTGTGTAAAAAAAAAACTATATATATATATATATATATATATATATATATATATATATATATATATATATAAACATATATACACATATACACATATATATGCGCTCCAAATTTAAAAACAGATGCACTCTGATTCTCTTCTGGTTTGCTTCTTTGAAAAATTAATGCTATTACTGTCTTACAATGGCATCTTGAATGTCATCTGATTTTTTTTTTTTTTTTTTTTTAAAGAGCAGCTCACATTCACACACCTAAAAATAAGAACGATCTTGAAATGTTCTGCATGGAGGCGTGTCCACAAATCCATCTACAAGTGTCTCCAACTGTGTTATATTTTACAAGAGGCGGCTCGGTGCCATTATTCTCTCCGAAGGACACTAAATATGAAATGTGGGGGTGCTTATCATTTTGAAAGCAGTACTTCACATAAAATAAAGCTCCAATTAAGACATCTAGAAAATAAAACTACCCAGCTTCTTAGTGTTTAAGCTCTAGAGATTACATTGTAACCAAACTTTTAGGTAAACATAATGTATAATCTCTGTTTCAACAGGACTATACAGGCAGGATTTTAACAAATTATTTGTTACACTACTGAAAAGCAAATCAAGCAGGTTTGCTGTTTTTATTTAATATATATATATATATATATATATATATATATATATATATATATCGATATATATCTATCTAGAGAGAAAGACACACAGGATCACTATCGGTGTACGCCTCACACACACTCATTCCCCCCCCCCATCTGGCCCACATGTTTAGAGCAGTTTGGCCAGCCCTGGTTTAAAGAGTGAATAGATGTTAGAATAGACCTCCTGTGGTTTGAGTTAGCTAAAGAAAGGCGAGCCTCAGAGCGTTGTCAGTGACCTCACGGTGGCCTTTTGTCTTGGCGCATCTGGTTTCCCAGTGGATTTTCTCTCACTGAATAATAGTGCAGGTAGAAGACAATGTAAAGAGGAGGAGCACTCAGTTCCATCAAGATTAGTAGCTGTACAACAGCACTATAGAGATAGCAAGCCAAATATTTTCCACATTATGAGAAATGGGTGTGAAACAGTGACAAAAACAATAAAACTGGAACTGAAGCCATACACAGACTTAAGATATACACACACTGAAGCCATACACACACACACAGAAGCTATACACACACACACACACTGAAGCCATGCACACACACACACACACACACCTCGGGCTCTTGCGGCTTGGGGAAGCCTCTCGGCTGTTCATCTTGGACGGGACGCAGTTGGTCAGCTCGGTCCAGTCGGCGTGCAGTCCGCAGCTCCAGCCGGTGGAAAAGCGCGAGAAGAGCCACGTTTCTTTCTTCCCGGGCCGGTAGCACGTGCACTTCTTCTGACCGACGTGACACTCACACGGGCGCTCGAGCTGAATGTTGCGGACGAGGTGGCGGCCGAATGTGGTGCCTCCGGTCTTCTGGATGTGCAGGAACACGATCACGTCGTCGCCCTTGATGTTGAAGTCGACGACGCGGTCCAGGTCTTGCTGAGTGAAATTAAATCGCGGCACAAAGCGCGCCAGAGCGCCGTCTTCTGCCACATACGGATCACCATCACGACCATCACTTCCGCCTCGCAGCTCGGAGAACGAGCCCAGGTGCAGCAGCTGGCACTCAGAGCCGGGACACACATACTGCAGCACAATGACGCCGAACAGCAGCAGCATGAGCAGCCCGAGCAGCACACGACTGTAGCTGGACCTTTCATCCATCTTCTCGCTGGAAAATGGGAAGCATTACTCACTCAGACAGGCGGCTAGCTCTCCCCTCACTGCCCTGCCTCTCCGCTGGATGCTGTAGTACACCACCACCACAACTACAACAACAACAACAACTACAACAACAACTACTACTACTACTTCTACTACTACACACCGCCACGGCTCGGGCAGCTTCACCGCACAAAACCCAGCAGAGCTGCTCTTTATCCCCCTCTCATCTCCAGCTCCTAAGCACAGAGTCACGCTCTACAGCCGACCATTTAAAAACACGAGTGTGATCAAGATCCTCCACTTCAGCACTTCCATTATGGATTCGTACAATTCGACTCTGACCCCCTTTTTTCCCAGAAGAACTTGCGTTTGTGTTCGTCGCTCCTCTTTTCCAAAATAAAAGTCCTACCCTAGCACCGGTAAACACGCTGTCCTTTACGCCACAGGGCTTTTATTTATTTAGTTAGTTAGTTAGTTATTTTACTACGTCTCGTTTAACTGTCCCGCGAGGCATTTAATCGAGATTATGGGATCATAATGCCCTTCACGATTTCTGTTTTTTTTCTAAATAGAATTAATTCTGTAAGCTAACTTTGGTTTATTTGTGGTCTCCTCTAAAGAAAACATGTCTTTTTAAAATTAGAAACCTGGTCTGTTACTTAATATAGTTCATTACTTTACAAAATACAAAAATACTCTTTGATATTGATTTTTAAAAATGAATATTTGGAAACACATGGTGAATTCAGACAGTTTCTGAGCTTGCACAATTTTAAGCTTTCTTACCATTAATAAAACAAAATAACCCATCACATGACACGTTTCTAAAATCCTGAAGTTGTTGACTGTCTACATGTAAAAGAGAAATGTTTAAATCATATTCTAAAGAAGCATGGTGTACTCTTTAAAAAAAAAAAAAATGTAATGACATGTTTGGGAATTGGGAACATGTTTTCATTGGTTTAAACCTTTACTTGATAAGGAACTGTCTTCCTCCTGCAAGACTACAAACCACGCCTATTACAAGGAACGCCTACTAGCAAATTACACTACACAACATTACCACGCCCCCCAACACTAACTCTATGTTTAATATGTTTGTTTGGGCGTAACTTGTAATAGTGGGCGTGTCTTGTTAGGGGCGTGGTCTTTAATCCCTGTGGATGTTTTACGTATTTGTTTGTGGGCGTGACTTGCAACGGTGGGCGTGTCATATAAGGGGCGTGGTTAGTAATCCTGCAGGACGCAGACGGCTACACTTCATTTACTTTCATCCCCAATGACACGTTGAAAACATTATACTTATTCATTACATCATAAATCAAATGATATTACACAATAGTATTCAAATATTATAGGAACGCATATATATTAAGACGCAGGCTTAAATAACATTCTATAAATCATTTCTTACTGCAGTAACAACAAAACATTATCACTATTTCCCAAGTTCATAATCAAACTGTTCTAAAAATCAATATGAAAAAAAAAAATCAGAGTAGAAAACCACATTTTCTAACTTATTTCTTGTAGTAGAAAAATATACTGGGATTAAACAAAAATAAACATCAACATCAATCTCTAAAATTCTATGAACACAATACACTAAGTAAAATATCTCTCCGTACTACATGCATGCTATTCTTTTACTCTCTCTCCCAGTACCTCCTTCATTCCTGTCTGTGTCCTTGGTGCTATCCTCCCTTGTAATGAATGTATCATAGTTAGTGTTTGGTTATAAGAGGGCAAAAGTAGATTAGATTATCTTTAGTGTGATCACATATGAACCACAACAATAGAGGACGGCTGTTTGGTCAGCTTATCTGTTAAACCATGGGAATGTTCTGAGACCACAAATCAACCAAAACATGTCATTCACACACCATGTTTTGACATTTTTAAACATGTACAGTTCATTCAGAAGGTATTCAGATCCTTTCACTGTTTTTTCACCGCTCATTTTGTTAAGTTACAACCTTACTCTAACACAAATCAAATAATTATATTTTCTTAACAGTCTGCAAAAAATATAGTCCATACAGTACTGTGCAAAAGTCTTAGGCACACGCAAAGAAATGCTGTAGAGAAAAGATGCATTCAAAAATAATGAAATTAAATGTTTCTACATTAAAATAAAATTACTATAAAGAGCAGTAAGCAGTAATAAATGAAACAATATTTGGTGTGATGTCCCTTTGCTTAAAAAAAATGAGTGGTCTCAGGTACAGTGTGCAGTTTGATAAGGAAATGAGCTGGAAGTGTTACTGAGCATCTTGCAGAAGCAGACACAGCTCTTCTGGAGACCTTGACTGTCACACTTGCTTCTTATTTTTGCAGCAAAACCCAGCAGCCTTCATTATGTTTTTTTATCTGAAAAGTGGTCCCTTATGTAATATGCTGCTTTCTTTACTGATATACAAACATTTTTCTGTAACATTTAATTTTGTGCTGGAAAACTAATGTTTGGAAATCTAAAATGTTTTTGTACTGACTCGATAATGTAGAAGTCATAAAATAAAAATCCATAACAAAGTTTGTACTAAAAAAAAATAGGGTGCCTGAGACTTTTGAACAGTACTGTAAATAAAAAGCATAAACATGTTTTTACAAAGTTAAGTAAATTCGTAAAATAGTGATTTTTTAATACAATTTTTATACAACAATACACAAGTATCAGCAGCATTTTTCTTGAAGCTCTGTAGCTCTGATTATAGTTTTAAATGCTCTGAGGTATGATGATACAGGCTTGGCACACCCGAGTCCTCATTTATCAACACTGCATATGCACAGATACATGTGTGAACTGTATGTAAAACACAAAATGTGGGAGTTATTAAAACGAATGGTGGCATACATTTGTGCATTTGCGCTTTTACAGAAAAAAGGTTTTATACAGTGTTAGGCCTGTAGTTTATGTAAGTATTATAGGGTGCTATAATTTCCATAATTTGCTTATATAATAATTGCATCATCCAAATGGATTTTTCCCAGAAGGATCATCTTCTCATTCATGATGATGCTGTAATACTGTCTTATAATGCAAGAGGGACCCCGGTGCTGGTAAGCAGAGAAACATGGTGCTTAACTGCAAATCCAGCTTCAAAACTAATCTTCGCATGACCTACCAAATATTAAGAACATTAAGTAAGATCTGAGGCTGAGTTAAAGAGATGCAAAACAGTATTACACAAGAATACACAGTTAAACCCTGGCAGTAATCTGGGGTTTATAGAAGCACAGTTACGTACTGTATGTAACTTCTTCAGGCATGTTGTGACTATCACTGCACACTACATTATCACCAGATAACCTACAACTAAAGTAACACCAGCAATTATTCAATCTGTCATTGTCAGCCTAGACCTTAAATGGCAGTGGTGGTTCAGTGGTTAATGTGCTGGATTACTAATTAGAAGGTTGGAGTTCAAACACCACCAAGCTGCCACTTTGGGGTCCTTGAGCAAGGTCCTTAACTCTTTCTGCTCCAGGGCTGCTGTATCACGGCTGACCCTGTGCTCTGACCCCAAATTGATAAGCTGGGGTATACAAAGAGAAGAATTTCACTGTACTGTGACAACTAACGGCTTTCTTGAAGAGCATAACCACTATAAAAAGATAATTAAATCCTATTTTAATCCATATTTTAAAAACTAGCTAGTTTAACTATCTGCATATTAAAATGTCAGACAGTGCTGAGTGTGTTCAGTGTGAGTATATAGTGAATAAGAGTCCTGGGATGAGCACAGGACAGTCTTTATGATTACAGCAGCAGTTCTTAGGTACAAGTCTACATTATCCAGGTGAAATTGTCCACTTAAGAAACGGTGAGACTTGGACAGCTGTTTTTCGGAAGTGTAAATCTTTGTGGGACTGTTCACAGAAGCAGAACAATACTTTACCTGACCCAACAAGTTGGTAATGACGTACAGACAGCATGGTGGCACAGTGGTGGTGTTGCCATCACTCAGCTCCAGGGTGCCCTGCTTGATCCTGACCTCAGGTTACTGTCTGTGCAGTTTCTGTGCATGTTCTCCCTGGAGTCATGTATTCCATTTTTCTCCAACTTTACAATTCTAAATTGCCCCTAGATGTAAATGTATATATCATCATGTGTTGCCTTGCGATGGACTGGCATCCCATCCTGCCTCGCACACAGTGTTTCCCAGTATAGGCACCAGATTCACTGCGATCCCGAGCTCAAACTTTAATCGAGTTGTAGAAGCATGTCAAGAATTATAAATGGAAATAGGTTGCAGCTGAGCTTGGTTTCTAGCCTCATAGTTAAGAGTCTAAATACTTGTGTAATTTCAGTATTTATCTTGAGTGGGGTCCAGCTGCAGCCCTGCAGACCAAGTCTCCTCCTCCTACTAGCTTGCGGTTAATGTTGATTGGCTAGCTCACTAGGTAGCAAACTGACATTGGGCCAAGATGTGCAAGGTTATAAATACAATGTCGACCAAAGCTGGCTCACCTAAAATCAGTATTTTGATGTTTTCACTTGAAACTATTGTGCACACTTTAATACTGGCGAGTCATCAGTCGTGTGGTGGCCTGTCTGGCAGTCCAATGAAATGATTAAATTTCTGCAAAATGCTTTCACATCTACTAGTGGAATGAAACATTAAATTTGTTCTTAAACACCATTAGATTTTCATTTTTTTTCTATCCTCTATACATCAGGGCCAAGCTGTGTCATGTTCTAGAAGGACGTTGATTACATTCAGTGGATTAACTAGGACAGTCTTCAGGTTTTCATTAAATAATTTTCTGTTTTCATGTTTTACCCTTATTCTTTTAACTTCAGTAGTAGCTTTCACATGTGATCTAAGTTGATTGATGGGAGAAATAAACACTACTCCACATTCTTATGGAGAAAATGTGTTCATTTATGACAACCGAGTAAACATCGCTTTACAAGTTCTTAATATCCTGTTAGAATTATTGTCCTTTATACCACAGTGCTGCTGAATTTTCCAGTCGGATTGGTCAGATAATTTTCTATAGCAGAACAGCCCTGACAGTCGTTCAGAATACAATTCAAATGATAGGTTTATGTTAATGCGCATGCCCCTTCACAGGCACTTGTATAACAGATTCTCAGCATATAATCATTGACAGGGAAAAGTTTTCTCTTAGGGGACATTTATTTAAAATTTATGGAAGGAGTCTCCAGTCCACAGGTTCAGTTTTGGTGAGCCTGTGCCCACTGTAGCCTTAGATTCCTCTTCTTGGCTGACAGAAGTGGAGCCAGATGCAGTCTGCTGTTGTAGCCCATCCACCTCAATATATGACCTGCTGCACATTCTGAGATGCCTTTCTGCTTAGCATGGTTGTAAGGAGTGGTTATTTGAATTACCTGTAGCCTTTCTGTCATCTTGAACCAGTCTGGACATTCTCCTCTGTCCTCATCAAGGCGTTTCGCCCCACAGAACAGGATTTATTTTTTTTTCTTTCCAAAACCATTCTGTTTAAAATCTAGAGACCATTGTGTATGAAAATCCCAGGAGCAGTTATTGAATTACTCAAATCAGCCTGCCTGGAACCAAGAGCCAAGTTGCGGTTAAATTCCTACTGTGATGTTTGATGTGAACATTAGCTTAAGTTCTTGACTGGTGTCTGCATGATTTTAGGCACTGCGCTACTGCTACGTGATTGGATAATTGCCAAAATGGCTTTAACTAAGCACTGGCATGAACCAAATCCACCACAAGTACAAGATTAGATTAAAGTTGTGAAGGATATGTTTATTATGGAAGAAAAGAACCTTTCACCTAAAACTTCAAAATGATAGCTTTAACACATACTGGTCAAAATGGATTGAATATGTTACTCCTACTCATCCTAATGTTTTTATTTTATATACACACATACTTGTCTATTGCTGCTAACATCTCCCTCAATTACTGTAAATTTTCCAGAAAAAAAAAATCCACATCAGGATAAGGACCCGTTATGCATTCTTGACCCAGGTAATGCTGAGAAGGCACACTGACAAATTTTGCTGATGTTGAGTGTCAAAAGTATAGAAAAGAAGCATTTTTATTTCAGTGGATGATGTGAAAGGCATTTGCTACATGTCCTTACCAATAATCATTTAACTAATAAAAGTCATTCCCTTCTGAAATGGTGCTGCGGTAGTGTGAGGGGTACAAATGATGAAGCAAAGTCATTTATTTGGCCTTAATACAGTGATGGAGAAATGAGACAAATGAGCACATCGTTTTTAAATATCTGCAGTCTTTATTTTTGCAAGACTTTGATGTGTTTAATACATCTTTTCTCTTACATTTTTAGCATGTTCCCCCCCTCCCCATGTTAAGTCTATCCTCTGAAAGAGTAAGACTTGTACTGTTATAACCTCTCTGACTGAGACTGACTGCTCTAAACCGACTGCTCCATATTTACATTGTTTCCTCTCTGTAGTCAAGTCTCTCGTAACTCCTTTTCAAAGATGGCGCTGTTCCATTGTTCAGGGCGAACAACTACACAAACTTCATTCTGTAGCTCAGTATTACTGCTAAAGACTGTTGGATCAGAAGAAAGCAGTCATCCCAGACAAACTGTTCATCTCACCTCAAGACTGAAGGACTTAACTGGCCATTCCTTCTTTGTGTGCAACAGATGGAAGGTTTGTTGTGGAGATAAGTTACATCGCTCTCTATTTATGCTCTCATGCACAACAACCTTGTGCGTATCAGAAAGTTGACTTTCCTCCATCTAAATATGAGTGAACTCAACAGACCATCCAAAAAAAATGCTCAACCACAGTTTAGGGCTTCCGAGCGACCAGGACTAGCCTCGATTCAACAGAGACTGAAGAGATTCCTGCTAGCACTCCAAGTGTTGGGCATTGTGAATGGCAATTTAAAAAGTGCATAGGACACTAAGACACTCATGAGCTCATGGTTAACACTTTCCTTCACTCTGTAGACCTTTTACAACATCCTTACTTAACTATTGGAGGGGGAAAAAAAAGGAATGACAATGGTAAACTGGTTTATAAACAATAAGCTTTACATTACATGAAATTTGAAGCCAATACAAATTTAGGTAATTTATGAAACTGTTAAAATGCAACCATCTACAGATATAAATATATTTTTTCAATACTGCACTTTATGGACGCTATGACATGTTTGTAAAAGAACTTGGAGACATGCAGTTAAATAACTTACTGTACAAGAGCAAGGAGGGAGCAGTTCACTGAGAGACAGATGGGTTAATTTTAGAAGGTGTAACCTAAGGACCTCTGCTGTTTTCTAGCATAACACTGTACTTGTCAGTCATCAAAAAGAAAACCTACAATGTACAAATAGGCCTGTAGAGCAAAAGAACAGTCCACAAGCTGCAAAATGTAAGATATAAGCCACCGTTATGAGAGGCACCTTTTTCTCCCAATGTAGGGACACATTAAAATAACGTACCAGGTTACAGGTAACAGGTTAGGGGAAACTAAGCTTCTATTGTAATGCAGAGACAACTATCAGATTGTAAGAATGGATTTAAATAGGGCACTCTCATAGGTCTTCAATAGACCAGTGGGACAATCAAATGAGAAGAAATAAAACATTTACACACATACAGAACCACTCCACCTCACTCAAGTCAGCATCATCAGTCATTCTGGACAAGGCACATTTGCTGTAGTACCCGATATATAGATTTACACCTTAGAATACATTTCTAACAAAATTAAAAACCATCAAATAAAACCCTGTGTTAATTTCATTATTATTCTTCCATGACTCAAACTCCGTTCTAACTAATTCACATGTACACTTTGTCCAGGTGGATGTGATTTCATCCCATGTGAAGCACCTGCGCACAGAACAGCCACCGTGTAGTCCGGCTGTTTCAGTCGCAGTGTGCATGCTATAGCTAGATGAATAAAGTTGAATGGTCATGTCTGTGCACACTCCTCACTTACAACGGGTCATTATCAGGTCACCTTTTGTACAGTGGCCATGAGGGGCCTTTTTTTTTTGAGCCAATCAGCATTCAGATGAGCAGAAAACATTCCAAAGTTTTCAGCTCCATTTCCCCAAATCACTTTGTACACGACATGACATCCCTGATAGAAATCTGTTTCAAAAAAAAAAAAAAAAAAAAAAAAAAAAAAAAAAAAAAAGGGCCTTTCAAATCTGCACATGCTAGCCATTTTTACTCTGTACCATCTTTTGTGGCCTGGCCCTCAACTTGTAAGATTATAAACAGAAACACTTGGTGCAGGGATTTTGTTCTTAAGGCTTGCCAACATCTATGCCACACAAGCTGGCAATCAGAAGCATACACACATAACAGGTGTTTAACTCTGGTGATTGTGTACCTGCTACATTTTGCTTCACTCAGTCTAAACATGGTATAGGAATTTATTAATAAGCTATCTTAGGAAAGGCTCTCTCAAACAAAAAGTCATTCATACTAACACTCACACTCTTGCATGTGCGCACACGCACATGCACACAAATGCACGCACACAAACACCTAAATGTAGAGCAAATCACAGCCTGTAAAGCTCCTTTTGGAAGGAAAAAAGAATACATATCCATGTGGTACTGTAAACACTGATAATGACTTTGGGAAGCAAAGTCCAGGTGAAAATGGTAGGAAAAGGAGGTGTTTCTGTTTCAGAATCCCATGTACATGAGAGTCCATTTGTATTAAAAAGAAAAAAAAACTTATTAGGGTGAAGTTATTTGAGTATTAATAACTTGAGAGTCTTTCCTAGATGGCAAACAGACCATAGTCTTAAAGGTGGTCTTTTTTCTTTGTTTGTTTGTTTTTTTTTTTTTGTTTTTGTTTTTTTAAAAAGGCTTCTGACAGTTTCTTCTCCGCACTAATGCTCATCCTTCTCCTCTGAAGCGCTCTTATCTGGTGTGGGAGGTCAGGAGGGTCAGAGCAACGCCTGCTAGGGTCAGCACCAGGCTGTACGGTGCCAGCCGCACACCACTGGACGACTCCTCTACTATCTGAACTATGCGGGGTTTGACAGGCGATGGTGTGGAGAAATACATATCCTTGTCGTTATCACAGGAGGATGAATCACAGCCACTGCCACTACCCTCTCCACTGCCATCCTCTTTAACAAAAAGAAAAGAGAACAACTGGGTTCAAATGATTTTGTTCAGTGATGTTAGTGATTTACTAAAAGGCATGCTACAAGGTTTCAGCAGTGTCCACACTGTAGTGTTTTTCCCTGCTCTAATACACCCATTTGAAACACATCAATAGCTTGTTACTTCACCAATTAGATAAAGTTGATGTGTTGGAAGCAAGGAAAACACTAAAATGGGCACATAGGCACATGAGGACTAAGCCTGGGAAGCACTGCCCAAGGAATGATGTAATATACACAGCAATGATGTCATCATGTTAAAGTACTGTATGTGTGGTCAGTTGTTACCGTTGTCATACGTGATGTCACGTCCACTGTGAGCTGCTTTCAACCATGTGGTCATTTCCTTCAGCACAGCAATCTGTCTGCGAATCACTACATCTGGCTTGGTGATGTCTACTTCCACATGAGGATTGGACACCTGATTGGCTAAGCCATTGCCCAAGACCACAGACTCATACCTGAAACAGTGAAGAAAAAAAAAAACACAATAAGCAGGTTTAAAGAAACGTCTTGCTGTAAGTAGAATGATAGCGCCCAGGAATTGCTCCAGCTCACCTGCTCTTGGCTGTGCCATTCCAGCACTCGTCGCCCTGAGTGACCCTGTCTCCAACACAGACCGTCTCTGGTAAAGTAGACCAAAACTTCTTAGCATGCTTCAGCTTCTTCTTCACATCTGCCACCTGGGTGAAGAGTTAAGTGAAAACTGCTGTTAGGTTTCTTGACTTTCACTTCTGTCTTAGACGTAAACGCCTTACAATTAAATTGGCAACAGTGGCAATTTAAACAGAGACCCGAGTTCCCTATGGGGAACCAAGCAGTAAAAATGTGTTTTTACCAGTCTGTCCATGTTGGTGCCAGCTGCAGTGGTGGGTCTGGCATCTGGGCTGTATGGCCGGAAACGACCAGGGAATCCAGAGTCTTTCGTAGAACGCCGGGTGCGTAATTCTTTCCTCGGCTGCCCGCAACCCTGGAATACCTGAAGGACCCAAATAGGATGAAAATTTTACAATTACATGGCAGTTATTCAGTTCACCTGTTCTTCTATGTGCCAAATATCAATAATAGGAATAGTGATAATTTTGCTTAGGTTTTTTTTTTTTATTTTGTCCAATTCAGCACAAATCTAATGGGAAATACAGAGTAGCAAAAGTCTCTTATCCATTGGTCAGAAACTATGCTGATGTAAAATGCAAATGAAAGAAATCAGGGAAATTAACAAAGCACAGAAAACAGAGCATGTGCACAATACGTGATAAATCTTTAACAAATATTTTATTTATTTACAAATTATAAATATTTTTATTTGAGAGGACCTTTCCTAAGAGTTACAAAGTCATCGAGCATCATTACTCACTCAAACAATTGCATGGATTGTTTCAACAGGGAAATATAATGCTGTTGTAAACTTTATTTTCCGCTCTGAGATGAATGAAGTTTATTATTAATGGTTGAATAATAAAGTAACCTGAGCAGTCACTAACCTTCTGTGAGATTTGCATGCTGTTCTCCTGCATGTTCATGATGGCCTCCGAGATCTTCACATCAATGGGGTCTATTACTGACTCAAAGTTAAATGGCCCCTCCAGTCTCTCAACCAGACTCAGCATGGCATCTAAAAGGCAAACACATGAGTGTACTACGTTGGAAAGTACAACATTTTAACTAAGACATGAAGGGCCCAAAGCACTGCACATTGCAATATTTTCTCAGAACCATCTGGTTCAACTCTGCTTGAACTTTGCTTCACTGGCCATTATTTAGGTTTGGTGGGAAAGTGTAAACAACAGAGTTGTGGCCCTTGAATACTGGAACTAAGAAATGTGTATACACATAGTTTCTAATTGTTGCTGTAATTGATGTTTGCCACTGGGGGGAACCACAGAGCTGGCTAATGGGGCAATACAGGCTGCCATACTTAAAGCTTGTTAAACAGCAAATGGGCTTAACAAGGCGCCACAAAGCTGATGTACTGGGTGAGCAAAGCCAGCCCTAGCCAGAAACTGTGTGTGCGTGCGCATGTGTCTCTGTGTGTCAGAGTGAGTCTATAGTAGTCTATAGTATAGCAGTAGAGGCACAGCACACTACATCTAACAGGAACACACTTATGTTAATAACAAATATCAAACCAATCCTCCACAACTAAGCCATTATCCTCAGCTCTTGTAAATCATATTATCACAAAAACACTGGCAGTAAATGTGTTAACTCACTTAACCCCCGCACACCCGTTCCTTACCCAGGAAGTTGTTCCACTCTGTGTCAAGGTCGGCTTGGTTGGCCAGGCAGCCTCGCATCACATTGAGGCAGTAGTTTTTACAGGGCTTCAGAGCCACTTGACCTGTGCAGTATGGGCAGTACAGCATCTTCATAGCAGCACGCACACAGCTTGGAGAGGCACTCACCTGTGAAGGAGTGACCAAAAAAAGTGAGCAAGTGGAGGACTGTTAATCAGATTCGGCTTAAAAAAAAAAAAAAAAAAAAAGTGCAAAGGTCTGCAGTAGAGGCTGATGAGTAACCAGACCACTAGATTACGGGAGAGAGTTTTTAATCAATAATAAACCAAAAGGTCAAAGAATCTTATTAAGGTCACATTCTCTTTCAGGATTTCCTTTGAATCATTGAGACGTGCTCACCGTGGAGACTTTGCTGACCACGTCAGGTATGAGCGCCAGGCCAAGGGTGAAGGTGCGGGCAGCGATGAAGGCTCTGCTCAGCTGCAGTCTCAGTTTGCGCGGCACGTCGCCGAACGGCAATAGCTCCTCCGTATGCCGACTCACGCATTCCATGTATGCATCACTGAACTCGTGCTGTGCATTGACCAGGCGGAACATCCGCTCAAGAAGTTCAGCCCAGAACTCTGACAGCATGTTATCGAGGTGCACAGCAGCGCTGCCTGATGCATAGTAGAGCCGCAAGTCACGAAAAAAGTGCTTGAAGAGCTCCGCGTTCTTCATATACATCACACCGTAGGTGAGTACGAACATGTCATGCAATGACTTCTCGGCATTGTTGAGCAACTCTTTGAAGAACTCTACAAGAGAGAATGGGAAAGGAAGAGATGTTAGATTATACAGCAGCAGACACTGACATTAAATGTTGTTCATTATTTACTGGGACAGAATATTTATCTATATCTGTCTGTTGAACAGAAGGGAATTTATAACCTGTAACACATACACAAACATTAAAGAGCAAATTCTTCATTATCTGGATTACGTCTTAAAAACCTAGACATGTAAACTGATTTACATTTCCAAAAAACTGCTCTATCATGCCAAATTGATATGACTTTGTCATTAGAATGACAATCAAGAGAGCCAAATTTCATAATCCACCATGTTTTGTTCTTTCTTGTCTGGAAAAGCCACTAGGGTTGCCAGTGAGGCCAGATAAGTATGGGTGATTCTCAAACACATTAATGCATTTTCCATTCAACACAACATTGTTCTATAAACACTTTCTTGCAGCTTCTAGGAAAATAACTTTTTATCATGGGAGAAAAGTGCTGACAGGGGGGAAAAAAGGGGAGTGAAAGGAAGAATGAAGAGCGGCCTACTGTTCAAACGGTAACATCTCACCCATCAAGCCAGTTGAGACTGACCACCATCAATGGCATTTTTCTGTTGTCACATTCCATTCGCTTTTTTCTTTGTCTCGCTGCTGCTCCTGCTCCGTCCTTCAGAGAGGAGCTTTCAATAGGATTACTGAATAATGCAGACCCCCTTCACCAAAAAGGGACCTGTACCCTGCCTCGAGCCTCTCTCATTCCCTCTGCTCTGCTTTCAGTTCATCAGTTCCTTCAGAAAGCCCTCTTCAGTGGAGACAAGGAACAATGACCTACTTCATCCTGTGGAATGTCAACCCCCCTCCCCACCACAAATAATCCAGCCCCTCTCTCCCATGAAACTCTCTCCCCACGGCCCAGGCTTTCTTAATCTGAACAAAATGAGAATTCCACTGAAATGCTTCACCTTTTCTCCCTCACGCATACACAGAAATAAGCGTTAACACACACAGCCTGTTTTCTTTGTATTAACTTCTCCCTTACTGGTTATTTAGAGCAATTTGGTCCATTTATGTGTGTGTGTGTGTGTGTGTGTTAGTAAAAGAGTTGCTTACATGCCTCCATTAATTCAGTCTAAGCACCAGGACTATACCAAGATGGGATTATGCCAATACTGGACTATATCAGAACTATACAAGCACACTACGCACTGCTTTCAAGCACACTGACAGGCACATATGCTCAGGTCAGCCAGGCACCATCACTTCCACTTCACACTGGCATCCACTCAACAAAATGGCAGGTGGTGCGTGTGTGTATAGGGAGGGAGTTGAGGCCACTCCTTTAAAAGCCACTGTGTAACCACGGATACCGAAAACACTGCAATCTTTACGTTCATCAGTATTTCGGCAGGTGGCCATCAGCCCCTTACTGACATGGGAAGAGGAAAAGGGCATGCAGCTCAAGCTCTCGAGTGAGATTATAACAAATTCCCGCCCCAGCTAGACAGGGAAGAATGCCAGATCTGCCAAAAGGTGAAAGTCACATAGCAGAGCCATGACTGGGACAGAGGAGTGAGGGGTAGGGAGATAGCTGGAGAAGGAGAAGAAGGAGAGAGCTGGATCAAGTCATAGAAAGATGGTGAAAACTGACAAGTAATGAAAACAGTTCCAATCAATGCTAATGTAAAAACTGTAAATAAAGCCTACATGCATGAAATGGAGGGGTCTAGAGTAAGTCACTATTCAGCAGAGGGAAATAACACAAGAAACCAATATACAACAATGAAATGTTTTTTTGCAGAGTTTTTTTTCTTTTTTTTCTTTTTGAACCAGCAAGGAAAGCTATTTTCCAAGTCACTCCAATGTAACTAGTTTTAAACCTTGTGCGCAAGGTCTGTTAAGTTTCTGTATACTTTCAGCTTGATTAAAAAAGTTTGAAAGATTTACGCATCTTGTTTCTTCATTAAATACAAGTTCATGGAGCAATGTACTCTGCCAATAAGCGAACAAGATTGAGACCCTTCTGGTATTTCCATTAAAGTGAGCTATCCATTAGCGAGTAGTTATACGCAAGGCTACCCATTTGGAGAATATAAGTACATCAACTTTAGCAAGGGAACTTAATCTTCAAGCTCAATTTTCCCCTACTTTTTAAGGGCGGCTCTCAAAATGGACCAGCCTGTTTCTCTCTACCATTTTCCACTGGTCTGCACACTTGTACCATTTCTAAGGAAAACTCAGGTAACATTTAAAAGTGACAATACTGTCCAGAACACAGAATAAAATTTAAAAATAATAATAAAGAAAAAAGGGAGAGGTTTCTGGCAACCAAAGATCTATGCTCTCTTCTATCCATCCCTCAATTTATTCCATGTTCCTTGACCTTTCTTGTCCCAACCAGTAATTGCTTCCCATTTGTACCAATTAGTCAGCGAGTTCCTTTCTTTTCTTGTGGGATTGCAGGCACCCTGCTGCGCAGCTGTGGTGCAGGACATGAGAGTTTGGGTAGGGGGTTTAATCCTGCAGACAATACTGACCTGGCCACAGCTATCCAGGCCAGACACAGCAAAGGAGCTAACACACCAAAGGAGAACTATTTTGGGCCGTGGTTGAAACCTCGAGACTACTCTCTCCACGTCCCACACACAAACACGCATGCTTATGTTCATTTTATCTTCAGGACCATTTATCTTCAGCACTCACTGTAAATATTCTACTTTGTAGTTCTGTTTGCCCGATTGTGGGTGTGTCATTATCATCTACATCTCAAGTCCACTGTATACAATCTGTGCTGGTTCCTGTGGGCCTGCTCACTTGTTTGATGTCTTAATGTCAACAGTTTACTCCACGGAACTCTGATGGGAGAAACTCGCCTACTTCAACTGCTTCGGCCAACTAAACTTGACCAGCTGATTTATGTTTTTAAGAGTTTCAAAAACCAAGGTACGGTAAGATTCTTAGCTATATTGAGTGTAGTCTTCATTGTTGCACCAAGAGAGTCTAACATACTACAGTTGTAGGGTTGTTTAGCTGGTTAAACAAAGTGCCTGTGCCTTTTGACTGACTAGCACTTCTAAGCTTATTCCCACGGTAATAGTTCAAAAGAGCTGAGAACCTGGAGCTGGCACAGAAATGAAAGGCAGAGAAAAGGAACAAAGGGCAGAGAATGGGAGCAAGGAGGAGGCAAAAGGGGGGTGTGTGTGTGTGTGTGTGAGGTGAGGGGAATAGGTCTGCCACTGCATTCCGAAACATCACATTCCTAATCACATCTGGCTGCAATACAGGCATTCTTGCTCACCATCACTCCCTTAAGCTTTTCTTCTAACAGCATAACATGGATATACACCCTGCTAGAAAAACTAGTTATCACAAACATCCAGTTTCCTAAATGCAAAATGCTATGTCTTTCTGTGTTGGTGTGTTTGCGTCTCTCTCTCTCTCTCCATAAAACTCCCTGGCAAATTACTCTCCTCCCACTATGAAGGTCACATGATACTCACCCTGCACTTTCTCTTCCACAGAAACATATATTAATAAAGTGTCATATGCCACCAGTGTACAAGTCGAATTCAACATTCATCCACACCATAACATTTCCTCAGTCTTGCCAGTGTGTGTGTGGGATTGACACCATTTTAAAGCACTCTGCATTTCTGCCAAATACACACCGACTCGACTGCCACTAACTAAGCTCTTGTTTCAAGTACGGATGTGCTGTTTTATTATTCAGATATCCACATGATAACCACTAGGAGAGGAGGAAAAGCGTATTTAATATGGCATAATCAAGTATCATTTACAAGTCTAAAAAAATAATTTAAAAACAAAACAAAAAAAATAAATAAATAAAATTAAAAAAAAAAACAGCAAAAGCTCTACTGAGAGTCACTGAGAGTGCACGCTCTGGCATAGCTTGAAATTATAAACCTTATGTATGTTATAACTGCTACGGAGTTTAAAATGCTACATCCACTTGGATATTTGGGGCAGGATGTTGGAAAATCTCACTCGCTTAATGAACTTTATATGACCACAGTGGCAATTTTATAATAATCTTAAGGTTCATACAGATTTCTATGTTATATTTACTAAACCAATACAGGAAAACAGAAATGAATGCTGCATGTGAGAGCAGTGGCGGTATGAAATAATCATCACCGAGCGGTTGAGACATGCTGTGTGCACGTGTGTGTGTGTGTGTGTGTGTGCGCGCGCGCAGTGCTGTATCTGGTTTAAAACGGGTTTAATCAAAAACCGAGGTACCCGAGTTGCTTGCATGGTCACTTAAGCCTTGTAATGGAGTTGTACTGGATGTTATTGGAAATATATACTCTCTTTTTTGCCCCATGAGCTTCATGAGGTGCCTAATTTCCTATCCCAATCAGCTTAAGTGGCATTAACAGTTAAGGGCATTATACTACAACTCCTGCACTGGCAGCTCATGGCAAAGCCTTCTTCATCCCATTCCACTACATCTCACTCTGTTTTGTAATTTACCGAGTTCACACCTGCAAGACTTTATGACATGACTGTGATGATAGGCACCCAGTCTCTCTTTGTGTACATGCATGTGTGGGGTTTTCCCCCTCCTGGGTGAGTCAGCAGAGCTTGTCACGTGTTCCCATGCACCCCACCACCCTCAGCACAGCAGAAACCTGATCTCCCTCCCCCTGCTTGATATTTACAGCCACATGCGCAGGAGAAAGGAAGCCTGGCTCTGGACGTGTGTGTGGTCTGTCTGACAAGCTTTTCTGTATATGTGTGAGAGAATGTGCGTTCTGTGGGACAGGTGGAAAGACGGATGGGAACAGACAGTCTAGGTCTCCGCACAGCAGTGTTCGAATTACCATTCCCTGCTCAAATCAGATCCCGGTGGGTGCATTTTTGACATCCTTCATGAAAATGAGCTAACATGAATAGATAAAATAAATTATATTTTGAGCTTAAAAATATTGGAAAACACTGTAGTAAAAGATTGGTACCCCTACATTTATTTGATTAAGCCTACCCTGGGGAGAATAACAGCACTAAGGCTCTTCCTGTAATGTCAAAAAAAGGTTCAAGACACTTAGACTGATCCCGGATGATTCTATTCATTCTTTCGATTCATTTTGTCTTCACAGATCACTTATTTATATCTTAGGACCTACTGACAGGAGAGCCTATTGACTGGATTCTCTTTCTCTTGTTCACAGTCTGTCTTCATTCTCTTAAATATAACCTGTAAGATGTAAGCAATTTCACTGGCATGTATGATTTACTTATATGCTGTCTCTCTCTCATTATCTGTGGTATTTAAACTAACTGGGTCCTTAGCCTAGAATAAATAAAACGTGTATAGGCTTTTCTAGACTTTTTCAGTCTGTATATGGCATGAATTTAAACACAAGCTTAATAAGAGGCGTAATGTAACACACCATTTGGGTTCACAACACCCTCTGGTGGGACCAGCTGGGAGTTTTGGTTAAACTGAAACATTGCTGGACAGAGCAGAAGCAAGCAGAGGTGGCTGACTAAACAACAGGAATGAATAAAAATAAAAAGGAAATGCATTGAAAAGCACAGATGTGTTCTGGTGGATTATAGCTGGATGTAGGCCCTTGCACTGACACACACACACACACACAACCTGGTCAACATGAAATGTATAATTTGTGTAGATGTGTGTGACAAAGAGAGCGTGAGCCTCACGATCAAAATGTTGGTGTCTCTGCGTGAAGGTGCTCTGCAGGTTGGCGCTCAGCTGGGAGACTGGGGCCTTCAGATCCGAGCGGCTCTGCTGACTCAGCTTCTCCTCCATCTCCAGAGTGCAGCACGAGAAGCCTTGAGGGCACACCTTCAGATGGGCTTCTGTAACAAACAAAGCAAGAGAGAGCTCTTACACAAGTGCTCTTTAAACCACCACTTGTTAAATCCTGAGAGAAGAAAAGGAAGCTTAAATGCAAAAATCCATGAAACTAGGGCTGGGACAGTAAGAAAAATTCATGGTATGCTACGCATAGATCCCAGTACCCTGCGTTTCACTGTATCATGGTACAAGCACGTCACCCTTACCTGAGATGTTTGAGATGTAGGTGATAATGTTGAATGTTTCAAAAAATAATCTTAGCTTCAGGTTTCCCAGCATGAAAGCCACTATAGATTGCCATTTGAACTCGTCACAAAGGTCATGTGCAAACACTAGCAGCTAGGAATCTAGCCAGAAGTAGTTAAGCAGGTATAATGTTTAGCAGCAAGATATGGAGGACCAGATACATTTTTAGATAATGTTAAGCCGAGTGCACAACACGTGACTTCCAAGATCTCAGATACACAGAACCACTCACACTACACCATTTTAATCACTTGCAATCAGTTGTTTGGCGCAGGTAGGGGTGTGTGCACTACATCACTGACGAGGCTCTACACTTCGCAGACAAAACACTACACGATTTTTCAGCTGGAGAGATCCCCGCCTAAGCACGCCTGATTCGGAAATCATGTTTTCTCAGGAAAATAAACAGAAGAGCTGTCTAACATGTGATTTCATCACCATTTTGTCCAGAAAAACAAAAGAGAAAGAAGAGAAAATGTGCAGGAAATATTGGTTGGGGAGATGCAGACCACAAGGACTGTCTGTTCTGTAAACACAACTGGAGGTATAGTGCAAAAAAATGCAACAATGCCAGGAATCATGTTATGTTTGTTCTGGGATCATGAAGTGTGCACTAGGCTTTAATAAGCTAGCAAAGGGAACATTAATTATTCTCTCTTCTAATTAACATTAAGTAGCTGGTAACCAGAAGGACTGTTGGTTTTGGTAGCACAGCAGTCATTGAAACCAAGACTAAGAGTTTTGGTTAGTTATGAGTCATTTCTGATTCACTCCACACAATGCACTACGTCCAAATCAGTTTTCGCTTTCCTCTTGTATTCATCAGGCTAATGCATTAGTACCAACATAAAAGTACAGACACTGAGGTTGCACATTAGGTACCACATGCCTGTGTGTGTGTGTGTGTGTGTGTGTGTGTGTGTGTGTGTGTGTGTGTGTGTGTGTGTGTGTGTGTGTGAAGCTAATTCATGTGCATAGTAGATATGAGTGGTGCAGCAGGCAGTGGGATTGAGAATGAGTAGTACTTGCTACAGTTACAGCATGAAATGAGTCATACAACTCTGAAGCACATTTAGTCTAAATATACATGTCAAATAATAACTTTTGTTTAGTCGAAGTCAGCAGCAAGAAGGGTTTTTCCCCCCCTTTATCTGGCTGTTGAACAAGAGAAAAAATAAATAAAAAATACCCTGGTGTCCACTAGCCTACTGAGCCCAAACAGCAATGAATTAAAAAAAAAAAAAAAAAAAAAAAAAAAAAAACTAATAGCCTGGACATGTAATCTTCTTGTCCCAGGCATCCTGGCTACTGATTTGTCAACCCCTGAAAGAGGCATTATGAAACAAGACCGGTTTAGCCAGACCCTAGTCCACTGATGTGTCATTCGAGAAGTCATTCACATCACCGTACCAACCACAGCGAAACAGTGGAAGTTGAGAAAGCACTGGGTCTACATTCCTTTTTTGTGCTTGCTCTTATTTCAGGCAGAGTTTTGCCGGGAAGTTAGTTAATATTGTGAATACTGTGGGAGAGCTGACTAACATGTGACTTGCTACGTCTCATTAACATGAACATCTAATGAGATATGCCTGGTTCATTTAAAAAGAAATGTTCATTTTTAAATAGTTGGGTAGTTTTTTTTTTTTTGCCTTACGAAACCCAGCGAAACCTGTACTTTCACAGGTAGATTTATGTGATGTGAAAGCGGCACACTCGTTCGGCAAGGACACTGATAGCCCTGTGTTCGGATTTGCTGCCAAGCCACGGTGACTGCTGCTGCTCAGTGGAGAAGTGTTTTCAAAGATGGCATAAACATTCATGGCTTGGAGTCCAATATTTCTGCTGATCCACAGCCTCCGTGAGGCAAAGTGGGCTTGAAGAGTGTGCAAAACAAGCTGACTTGTTATGATAGTACAGGGGGGAGTGGGAGTCAATGCGTCGTCACAGCTGCAATAATGTTTTGTTTTTCTAACTTTTTAGCGCAGTTGCTGGAATTTAGGGACAACACAAGGGGCCTTTCAGTGGACAGGCTGTTTGGTTTTCCCTGCCAGCCTGCTGGAACTGTAGCTACTCCAGTCTGCACTCTACTTACAGACACGTCCACTCATTCACAGCAACGGCTGCTGCTGAGAGCCAAACAGGCCGTTTTACAATATTTACAACTCTGCTCAAGTGACCCAGGTCTTAAAGTGCACAGGAAAACAGGCATAAATGGATGTGCCTGAGGGACATAGGATATAAAAAGGCCACAGTTTTAATTTGATTTCAATTTAGGATTAGAAATTATGTTTTCTGAGCAAACATGTTCATGTTTTTAGCTTTTAGTTCTTCCCACAGAACTCTGGGATTGTGTCTAGTCAGTCAAAATTTGCAATGCGGCACTAAAAAAAAAAAAAAAAAAAAAAAAAAAGAAGAAACGTTAATGTAAAGTAAGCGATGATCAAGTGCTAACATATCACCATCACTGCAAATACCCAGGAATTTTCATGATGCTCACAGCCACAGTTCCACAGCTCACAATGACTATAGCCCTGTCACAAACAGAGTTTTAAGCCCAGTGGCTTAGTGAGGACACAGTCCGTAAATGCTGTTGAATCAGTACTGATGTAGGCCTTGCCAGAAACAGAACTTAACCCCAGAATAAAAGAATAGTGGACACCCAAAAGTTCTGCGGAAACCATGCACATATACATGCCATACTCATTTCCAACCACTTGTGCTTGATCTGTTTTGAGATGAATCTGACTCCGAGATTTGATCCAGCTATTGGTAAACTTCTAATTATACAGATAAGAAAAGGAAATTCTAAGTCTGGAAGTGTTCTAGCTGATTAAATATTATACAGGAGGAAAAAGAAAAAAAAAAAAAAAAGAAAAAAAAAAAAAACCACTTCAGTACACAAACTCATAACACCACATTGCAGTGAACACAAATGAGTTGCACGCTATCCTGTCCAGGCTCAAAAACCATGTTACCGCCCCATGCCACACACACACACACACACACACACACACACACACACACACACACACACACACACACACACACACACACACACACACCATTAAATCCCTTCCACCATCATATTTCTCCCTAACACTTAGCCCTTTGTATGGGGCAAAGTGTGAGGATTGGGCAGAAAACCTGGGTGAAACACGTAAAACACACAGACGTGAAATAAAAAAATGTGGAACAGAATCGTGGGTCTAGTAAACTGCTGTACCTTCAAGCTGTCCATGAAACTAAAAACACACCACTGGGATTTTGCCTACTTTTAAATGGGTATAACAATGTACTTAGGGTAAAATTCAAACTTTCCAGACATATGATATCGTTATAAAGATTGCAGTATAATACATGCTACAAACTGCAGAACCTGAAAAACACTAAAGTATTGCATACTGTCTATCAAGACCATCTGAAATGTACAGCTCCACATAGGTGATGCGCTCTTATGCTGTGCGTGTTTGTGCTCAAGAGCAGTGAACAGCCAAAAGCACTGCTGTTCTACCTATTAGACTGAGAAAGATGAGGGCTAGTAGGCCACGTTTAAAAAAAAAAAAAGAGGCAAGCAGCGAGAATGGAGAACTTGGTACTGAAAAACAGAAGCGCTCTAGTCAGTACTGTATTCAAACTGCTGATCACAAGCGCCTGTCTTCACTGATCAACTACCTACATTCCAGTCATGTTCATTCCTACTCAACCTTCTGCATTAGATCTTCCACTACTAATTACACTTTTTAGCCAAAATTTTGCCAAAGACAATCAGTAATAAACCCTGCATGTTCCACAGAAACCTGGCAAATTACCAAATGATTTTCTACATCTCTGTCTGTTGAAATAGCCTTAAAACGAGTTTCATTATGTGACATACTTTGAGCCCGTGCTCTTTAAAGTTGTTATTCATAAAAAGGTAACGAACATGAATGTAATGTTCCTCTAGTTTCACCCCTTGTACTTAGTGGTAAGTGACCTCACAATAAATGAGCTGTGTCAGTTCTCCATTAACGAAGAAGTCACTTCCTGTTTACATCCTGCGTTTTTCAGCAACAGTCCATTTTGGTAGAAAGAGGAATGTGAGTGAAACCTAAATTAGCTCTCATGCCCTTACAACCCTGACCCCACCTTTTTTTTGTGCCCCCAGGCTTTCTCCAGAACCCAGACAGACTTCAATGCCCGTCGCTCCACGAAACCAGCTTCCAAGCTTAACCATTAGGGTCAAAGGTTAACAGCCACTCCTCTGAGAGAGGCCGTGCACTCTGACCCTGCCAGGCATTGGCCAGCAGACCCACCACCCGCATGCACACACCAACACACACATTCTTCCACCAGCCCTGGGCCTTCTGAGTCAGAAGTCATAAATTCTCAAGGGGATTATTTCAGGCTGCCAGCCCTATAAATCGCGATGGCTGCCACATCAGTGTACTGTTAGCAGAAAGACAGACTAATGGGCTCCCCTTGGTGTCTAACTAATTCTTGGTGTCTAACTGTCCATTCTTGTCTGCAGTGGGCCGGGGAGGCTGCAGGTTTATATTCCAGCCAAGCAAGAGCCACAACTGATAGCCGACTGAAGGCCAAGATCAACTGAAACAGGTGGAATCAGGCAAGGCTCCTGCTTGGTTGGAACTGGTTCTATATGGATGAGCTAAACTTATGAAGCAGATCCCATATACCAACACATGGGCTACTGGAGTCACACTTAATTTTTTTTCAGTGTAAAACCAGTTTTTCAAAATTGACAACTTAAATACTCAAAAAAAAAAAAAAATGTTTTTTTGAGATCCCAACCCATACTCTATGAGAGCACTCCCAAGACATACACCACTCGAGAGCAAATCTCCACCTGCCACCTGTCATATCTTACTTCTCATTTTCACTTAACATAAGCTGCAATTACTACTGAGGGAGGGAAACTCCCATTTGTCAGGGTACATCTTTCTCACCCTGAACAATAATGATAAACATACCCTCCTGCAAGCAGAGAAACTACACATATGTTCCTATTACAGTAGGTAGAGACTGAAGAATTAAGATTAAAGGGATAAGCAGAAGAGTGAAACAGAGCAGGAATAATAAGGGTAGATAAAGGCTGTATATTTGATTTGTAAATCATGGATATTATGCTGCTCTAGCTGTAGCTTCCCAAATCTGGCTTTCGTGTCAGGACAAGACACCGCTGTTTGCCTTCAGCACTCTTCTCTCTCTCTCTCTCTCTCTCTCTCAGTTCCAGCTGCTGGAGCAATATTTTTATCTGTCGTGCATCTCTTCCCTCCATGCTGTGTGGCCTGAGGCCATTTTGAGTGTGTCACTTGCATACACCCAAAGCACAGCAGTATGCGTCTCACAGGCTGCTCAGGAAAACATCATCCTCTCAAATTTGCGTCAGGTAGCCACATGCAAAGATGTAAAGATATACTATATGGCCAATACTATATACACTATATGGCCAAAAGTTTGTGGACACCTGACAATCATACCCATATGCGTGTTCTGAACACCACATTCCAGATTTAGTCCCCCCTTTGCTCTTATAACAACAGCCACTCTTCTGGGAAAGCTTTCCGCTATATTTTGGTCAGGCACCAAGGAAGCCTGGTGCACAATCGGCATTCAAAATGATCCCAAAAGTGTTCAGTGGGGTCGAAGTCAGGGCTCTGTGTGGGCCACTTCAGTTCTCCTACTTCAACCTTTGCAAACCTTGTCTTCATGTCTTTACTTTGTGCACAGGGGCAATTTCATGCTGGAACAGGTTTGGGCCTCTTAGTTCCAATGAAGGGAAATTGTAATGCTACAGCATATGAAGACATTCTATACAATTGTGTGCTTCCAACTTTTTGTCAACAGTTTGGGAACAACGCACATATGGGTATGATGGTCACACACCCATATGTGCGCTGTTCCCAAACTGTTGACACAAACGTTTGGCCATATAGTGTACAAATCCTTTTTCGTATGACAACATGGAATAACATTAAGCTTGTTAAAGTACACATTATTTGGTGTACAACAGATAGTCATTATTGCTATATTTATTATGCTCCTGATCTGCAGTTAAAGTCCTTCTTAGTGTTTTAAACAAGCTAGTGCCCTCCCTCTAAAAGCCTGATGAGGCAAACTGCTTGATTTCCCAGCAAACCAGTGGTTTTGTTAAAGCTCTATATCACATATACACCATTTTCAATGCGAAGTTTCCACCTCAGTGGAAGTGTATTGAAAAGGGATGACTGTAACCTGAAACCAGTATTAGAGGCCAAGAGCTCATATGGAGCTGATCAGCATGGGCATTGTTATTTCTCCCCTATTTCCATCCAATATCTCTAAAATACTAGAAATACATGTTTAGAACACTTTTGCCAAAACAATAATGACTCTCATGGCTTGCAATAAAAGTTCAACCAGACTAACAAAGGCCTGGTTTAAAAACAAGCAAGGCATTTTCATTCATTTCCACCACAGGAATAAGTTTGCACTACTTCAACAGATAAGTTGATTAGAAATGGGCATCTTCAGGACAAGCTAATGCACACAAGAATTCGAATAAGTACAAACTGTTCTGGACAAAAAGAATTTACAATCCTTAAAAGCAACTGCAGTAGGACTGGCCACATTCCTAAAGTCTGACACCATGAAAAAATGAGCTGAGAACACTTATTCTATAAGAGCAGCATTATTACCAAAGGTATTCTCTTTCCTAAATCCTCCCTCTATTCCCAGCACAACATTACATACACCCCATTTGTCACTTCTCCACTAAGCACAGGTCCATATAGCATATTGCAGATACCCAGAATCCTCTTCACTGGTGCACATTTTCTCCATCTGCCTGTCCTTAGAGAGTCACCAGATCTAATCCCAATGCATGGGTGAGCATTCGTATGGGTGCGCAGTTGTACCCCATGGGGCAGGTGTTGTGTTAGTGAGGAAGCAAATTAACAAGACGGATATCCAAAGCCAAACAATACAACTGACATTCGCACTGGTCAGGAACTTTCAGAAAGGCACGGACAATTCCCACTGCACTAACAAAATGGACAGGAAGGAAGGTCAGAAAGTGCTTTTTTTTAAAAAATAAAATAAAATAAAATAATAATATCATATGATCATGATTCAGATCCAAACTTCTCTCATTACATCCTTTATTATTTAATATAAAACATTTTCCTGACAAAGATTACAAGAGAAAGAGGATCTGAAAAGTACTGTAGACTCGCTCAGAAGCCCACAGAGTGTAGAACAGACAGTGGTGTACACATCTGCTTGTACTAGCATTAAAGTAAGTAAAATATGGCCTAGAAGGAATGTTTATGTTGAGAGTCCACTGAAGTCTTGACTAATATAAAGGAACATTAACATTCACCTAGAAATGGTTTAGGAATCAGGCATTACACTTGCAGCCACTATAATTTGCAACAAAATGTTTTACAGTAGGGCAGCCAGCCACAAGTCCTTGGAAAGCATGTGTGTAAAATGTTTCCTTAAATAAATCATGAATTAAAAATCTCTTGCCAAACACCGCTGTCAAAACACTAAGCTACCAGATTTTTTTCAGATGGCACTTGGTTGACAAAAAAGAAATGAATATGCAGAGGCAGATTTCATCAGAGACGACGTCTTTCTGTCTCTTTTTCAAAAAGTCAGCCTTAGAGCAGCACACGTTTAAATCACAGGCTTAAGAGTCTAGACAGCTGTGTGATCATTAACCAGGGTGATATTGTAGCATGGTAAAAGGCTATGGCTCTCCTCTCATCTTCTCTTTAACACTTAGCACAATTCCAGAATTTACAGAGCGCATGGCTATGAGACAACACAAAGCAGACTTGTGATGAAATAGACGGAATTGTAGGAAATTCTCATTAACAGCTCCTTACATGAAAGGTGATAAACTGAATTGCTTGCGTGTACAGCAATGCACAAAACGGTCTTCTGCCTCTAGCTCGCCTCTGATTACGAAACCAGGCAGAGCGTCTGACCAATTAAAACTCCCCACTGGTGAACATTCCAAAAGGTTGTCATCCATGAACATTCACCCAGAAGCCCCAGGAAGATTCTACAACATGGATCTGGCCTCTCATTCTCTGTCTGGCTCCATCTCCCTCCCCAGTGTGCCGTCTCTGGCTTTGTCTCTGTACACAAAAGCTCCCTGCCTACACCACTTCCCAGGTCAGCTCATTGTGAAATGTTTAACTCGTTCCAGAATTGTCATAGAAACTCTATGAATTTGCTTTCGAACAGCTGACAAATGAGCATTTAGCTGGAGAGAGCAGGGACTTTCTGTTATGCATTAGGGATTTGGGATACGCAGGAACATTGGAATGTAAGGCCTCATTCCAACAAGGGAAGAACAATCAGGTCACAAGTTAACCAGCAGCGTTGTGTGTGATTGATGACCTTCAACCAGCGGTACAGCACAGTGAGGCAGTCTAACCGAGCAGAGCCATGCGGCCTAGGGAAAGCTGCTGAGGGCAAGTGAACAGAGCGACATTCAGGGGGAAGCAATTCCACTCTCAAACCACACAACCAACAAGAGTGAGTGAATGAGTGAGTGAGAAGGCTAAGAGGCTAGAAGGCTAAGAGGCTAATTACCATGCTCTGGCAGGTAAGCGGAGACATTGCCAGCTTGGAATGCATCAAGATGAAGAAGACAGTTAAAGGGGACGGAGACATGAACCCGAGGAAAAACATGGACATAAAAAGAGGGCTGAATGAGCTGATGACACCAGTTGTGATCAATGGTGTTGAGAATGAATTCGCTATCCCCACTGAGAGCAAAAGCACACAGCTGTTTGCATACAAGCAAACAAATGTGTGTGTGCGCATGTGGGCATGCGCATGCACACAAAAGTACACTCTTAGAGGATCTGAAGTGGGTAAATTTGGTGGAACTCTTGGGGCAGAGAAAGGGAAAATCTACAGTACAGCAGTGCCTTGGCTTAATATTGGATTAATATTTGATGTTACAGGGATCAAAAAACATGATCACGCTAGTCAGTAAAACTTGCAAAAATAGACTCAATCCAACTTTGGTCCAAATACATTGGGACCATCTTTGCTTTGTCGATAAACAAGCAGCACTTTGCTCTGAACCGGTACAAAGTTTGCATTTGCCTTTTTGTAAAATTAACTGCAGAACGTACATTAAAATTAGTGAAACATGCATTTAATTGTACTCTTTCCAAATTTCATTATTCATCAACAATACTATTTCCCTTTAAATCACCAGGTCAATAACAGTAAAGAGAGGGAAAAATGAGTGATAAAGATTTGCTGGAAAAAGCAGCGATTCTCCAGACATCACGTCACACAACACTTTGTTACAACAGAGGAAGAGCCTGCGCCAAAGCCTGGCTCATCCCCTGCCCCAAAAGACCTTGTCTCCATACTCTGCTCTTTGGTGCTTGAATGAAAGGAGACAAGCTAGGACTTTCAGCTTGAAAACAACTTTTCCTCCCTCCCTGAAAAGTGATTTAGTGTTGCAGGAACACCACAAAAGCAACTCATGGTACCAAAAGGGAGAAAAATGTATATCTGGAGAAATCCTTTTCCTACATATACCCTAAAGCCATTTTATTTCTTACACATTTTTGTGTGGGTCACTTTTTCCGAACCAAAACGAACCCATTAACCCTCAGAACATTCAGGGCTTCAGAAGTATTAAAACCCCATGTGTTACATCTTCCCTTCATCAGTAGAGCAAACCTGCAGAAGACTTAGATGACTGTTATAAACATTGTCAAAGCGTAGGTGAGAGGGGATGAAATTTGCCAGATGTTGAACCTGAAGGACAAGCAGTAGAACTGTGTGCTCATTTACAAGTAATAGAGCGAGAGGGGCCCACTGGCAAGATGAGGTCAAACCCATGATCATGTTTCCAAGTCCTCGATGCGACAACACAGCCACAATGATTCTGATATAGCTGTTGGGCTCGGGAAACTGGATAGCAGTGATGTTGGTGGGAAGAGCAGCACTATTAGCCAAGTGCAAAAAAGGGAAACTTACACCAATGTACTATGTTTTAGTCATGGACATCCCTCATCTCATCTCCACTGTGATACAGGCAGCCATGTCAATAAATCATTGAGACCTACGAGTAGACGTCGCATACACAAAAGTTTTCAGATCAAACATGGCCACCTCCATTTACTCAGAGAAATCTATCACTTTGTTTCCACAAATTCCTTCAAAGACCATACTAAGCCTAAAACCTTTCCCCAGTCCAGTCCGGTATCCAGGCTGACGATGGTATGAGGAATCACTGATTGATTCCGTCTATTGCGAAGGCTATGAACCTGGATGATGCCAGAAAATGTGTCTGCAGCTTTAAGGGCTTTAGACACAGCAAATAGAAAACCTCTCTCCACTCTGCCTGATAATTCCTGCTGTGAAAAATCACCTGCATCTCTCGTGTAGTAACCACAGTAACGGCAATGCCACACACAGCACATATCCAAAGAGGATTGTAGTAAACTGCCAATAAATAAAACTAAAAAACTCTGACCACCTTTTCATGCATTTAGACATGGCACTGATGTGATTATCCAGTGTCAGTGTTGGGCTGATATTAGCCAAAAAATGTTGGCTTGAATATCAAGGGAGAGAAGAAAAAAAAAAAAAGAGAATGAATCTGATCAGATTCTGTAACAAATCTAGCATGAAATATCACAGAATTTCTTTTAGCAGACAACAGACGTAAAGCAACAAAAAGTAGGTCACACAGTAATAACCACCTAAGTTACTATAACAAAAAGTGAGTAGCTAACTATTTAGCAATATAATACAGAACCTTCTTTTATTTTATATTGTCTAAGACTGTAGTCTTATTCATTCATCCATTCATCTTCAGTAGCCGCTTTATCCTGATGAGTGGCGCAGTAAACCCAGTGCCAATCCTGATAAAACTGGGCGTAAAGCAGGAGAATTCACCCCAGATGGGACGCCAGTCCACAGCATTTGATCAAACTACTGTGCATAGCTCCCATCGTGGGCTGGGCTCAGACACACAATGTCACAAGCCTGCCAGACAGTTGACAGCTATCACACACCTGAACAAAGCAATGAAGGACACTGAACACCTGTTGCAGGTGTTTTTGGGAGCAAAACATCTGGAGGCAATGAGGACTGGGTTATGAAAACCATGGCTTGGTGACAAAGTTATGTAATGATGTTCGGGGGGAAAAAATGTAAAGACATTTGAAAGAGTTGGCCTGTTTAAATACTTCTGTTAATTTCAGCCATTGTATGGTCAGTTTTAGGAGACGCCATCTAAAGTGTAATGCATATTCAAATGAAAAAGAGGTCTGTGCGACCCAGAGCACATATCAAATCAACACTGTGGCTTTTTATCCTCTTCAAAAGACTTTATGACATGTTCAGAAGGTCTGTAAAAGTGGGATTAGGGAAGCACATAGGTGGTGGGGAAGTGAGTGTGAATTACCAGTGCGAGCGGAGATCTGGTCTTAGGCTCATCAAGGCTACTCCAGATGAAGCTTATGGGAATAATTAGGAGGGATTATAGAGGTTCTGGAACGTTAACTAAACTGGGGATTCTGCCCAAAACCCACGGCAAATCCCTGGCCCGTGTCCTTCCTCTGTCTCCACAGCCACAAAATGTGTCTCTGGAACCATAAAACCACCACGATTATTGGCACCACCAGTACTATTATTCCCATTAACATCATTAATAGCAGACGGCAACTGTCTCGGGGCTTAATCTGCAATGCCACACCAACAAGGGAGTTTCATTTGGAGCTGTGCCTGCTAAGGGAAGGGTGGCATGGAACACATCAAATTAGAGACTCTGGGAGCCAGTGGACTCATGCTAGTGCTCTCTGTTACATGCACAGATGAAACACGACAACACAATGTCTTCTTTCAAAAACTTCACATTTTCCCTGTTGAGCAGTTCGTCTCTGCAAAGGATCCAAAGAGCATGATTAAACATGACCTCGTAACAACAATGTCTGTCAAGGCAAACATACAAAACAACGGGTTTTGGTATTAAATTCAACTGAAAGAGAGCAGAAAGAAAAACAATGAAGGATAATAAAAGAGAAGGGACCAGACCTTGGATGAGGCCTTGGAGCAAGCCAGAACGGATAAAATGGCCCAACAGAATGAGGACAAAGGAAAGAAAAGCTTCTAGATGTTAAGGCTAGATAAAAAGGAATGCCTGCATCAACACTTCCTACAAAGCATGCAATTGAAGACAAGGCAGGATGCATGAGCCAAGTGAATGGGCCCCAGGGATCTCCACATGCAAATTGGAAGTGTTAACAAGGCGCTTCGGTGGCGGCCTCTATCTGCCTTGTGGTGAGGAAAAGGCACAAATGTGCAGGCAGATTTTACAAAGCGTCAATCAGGAGTGGCTCTGCACTGTACTGCACAGCCTGGTTCACTCAGAGAAGAACAGAGTTAAACAATGTCACCAGAGACACAAGCTTCAAAGCTGTTTGAGTGGAGGGGTATGAAAAGGTCAGTATGCATATGCCTCATCCATACAGAGAGTATGTGTGTATATGGGTAAAAGCAAACACATCAGAGCCTGGGCAAGGCTCCAGAGACGTCCACCTATTCCCCAAAAGTGCAACACTCAAGCTTGCTTGAATCACACATAGTATCAGCTCCTACTGGTAATTCCTGGGTTTTGTTCTCATCCTCAGACTAGGCTCCTCTTCCATCAGTCAAAATCCCCCTGTAAGTTTCACTCAGTGGTGCAGCCCGTCAATCCTCTGCTGGCACAGGCTTTGTTGCTGCTTGGGGCTCTGAGCTCCCAGTGTGTGGGTCTTGGTGGTCTCATGTGGAATGTATTTTGGGGGGGAGGACACCCAATTGTTCCTACACACAGCATCCACCCCCTGCTGGGCCGTCACTCACTGGAGGCTGTGCAGGGGGAGTGTTGGGTAACCATGTGGAGAACCCAGCTCAAAATTAATGTTACAGTTACAGTCGGGTAACAAACTCCAGTGGTTTTCAGAGAAATACTGGAGCAAAACAGGACACGAGACTCATAACTTGAGTTACATTCAAAGACCACAAGCACAGTCAAAATGTTAACGCAATTTTTGGCTCCATGCACGTTAACTTGACCCGTTTTATAGCTTCCTGTATTCAGCCACCTGGAAATATGTACGTCTCAAGTCCACCGCTTGTTCCACACGTTGTGAAGTAACTGTTGACTTGCCCATTATCTAGGCCATGTGTTTCCAAGTAGAAACGATCCTAAGGCACTATAACATTCATGCCTTAATCTCAACATGTGCACTAACTAATCTACAAAGTGAACAAACATTCAAAAATGCAAAGCCAACAATTCCAAGACTCACACATCCTCAAACACCCACTCACACTTCACGCAATGTCTGTCAATGTGTTTCATATCTTCTTTCTGATAGCCAAATAGTCAGCCAGCCACAGGGCCTGGCCATGACACAGGAACAGGCTGCAGCAAGGTCATTTTAGCCTCGCCCATGGCCTCAAGCTTTAATTACCCTTACTGATATCTTCGTCCAGCTCAATAACAGTACCTCAAAAATGCTGCCAATGCCCTAAAGTAGAGATATATTTTATATATATATATATTGACTGAAATGAATTTCTCCATCTGCAGACTGATGACAAGTTAGTCTAAACCCATATTTGTACTGAAATGGCAAAAATGTGACAAAGTGTATTTTCTCACAAACATGCACAATTCCAAATGCACATTTTTAATTACACTCACTGCCAACTTAAGTAAGAATACCAATTATCCAAACAGCCAATCATGCGGCAGAAGTGCAATGCATAAAATCATGCAAATATGGGTCAAGAGCTTCAGTTATTCTAAAAATGTGATCTCAGTTACTCTGACAGTTTTGAGTACATTTGAGTATTTCAGAAACTTTTAATCTCCCGGGATTTTCATACACATCACTAGAGTTTACATGTCCAGCAAGTGGCAGTCTTTGTGGGTGGAAACGCCTTGTTGAGAGAGGTCAGAGGAGAACGGCCAGACTGGTTCAAGCTGACAGGAAGGCTAAGGTAACTCAAATAACCACTCTTAAAATAAACCACAACCATGGTGTACAGATAAGCATCTGAGGAACAAACAACACGTTGAACCTTAAGGTCCAATCTTCATCTGTCCAGTTTTGGTAAACCTCAGATTCCTGTTCTTGGCTGCCAGGAGCGGAACCTGACATGGTCTCCTGCTGTTGCAGCCCATCCACTTCAAGATTCGACATGTGTGTTGTTCGGCTGCTTTTCCATTAACCACGGTTGTAAAGACTGTTGTCTGCTTGCAATATTCAAACCAGCAACTCTGCCATGGTCAAATTCACTGAGATCACATTTTTACCCCCATTAAGATGTTCGCTGTGAACAGTAACTGAAGTGGCCAGTGAATTTACTTTACCTTTAATAACTTTGAAAAAACCAATATTATCTAAATATGGGACATTAATTCCTTTCCTCCTTAGAGTCTCAGATGATTTTAATTCATGCTGATTTCTGATGGCATTTCCACCCACAATGATATGCTGCTGGCTCCAGTGCTTCAGAAATGATTCTCTGCTTAGCAGAAACCAGCCAGGTGCCAAGTCAGAATGTTCATGGCAGCAGAAGCAGGTTTTCACACACTTCCAATGCATTAGCACACACACACAGATCTTTAAATAACACTTCTGGTTTAGGACATACGTGTTTGAGGTCAGGGAGGTTAGTAGAAAAGAGAGCAAAATACTCTTTTTGCCACATGTTCTTAAGCTTGTAATCTTGCTGACAACAGGGAGGAACAGCTTCTGTTGAGCCAGGATCAATTTCCTTCATTGATACTGTTGATATTCTAGTGGCCCATTTCCTGACAAAAGAGTTAATCCTTAGTCACTGACAAAGAGAAATATAATTCCTGATGCATTTGCTCTTACCCAACACTACAAAGAACACAATGCTGTGTTCACACGAGCCCTGCTGTTTAACTGCCACTGCATATTTTACATGTAGCAAGAGAAAACAGCCAGAATGCAGCCAGGTTTACTCAAATATGCTCTGCAATATAAAATATGTTCTCAGAGCAAAAAGCATCATGACCGGTGAGTACAGTCAAAAGTATCTTGATTGATTTAGCCCAGTCAACTTCTGCATTCATAACATGTTTGAATAAATGAAACTCCTGTGTGCAGTAATGCATGAAGCCTCTTTATCACCACAGCTAGACTAAATATTGAAAAAAAATATTGCTGTTGATGATGATAAATCAAATCTAAACAACTAGACCACACCAATGAATATGAGACAGAACTCAGAGGTAACTGCATTGAGCCTCATGTAAGCGATTTTGTAACGTCAGCACTTGTTTCGGGCAGGGTTTTTTTTTTTTCTCTACAGCAAGATAAATGCATGTGTGAACACAACCAAACGCTTGTCTGCTGCAGAAATAACTACTCTGCTATCCAATTAAAATCTAGATGAAACTGATCAGGACATATTAGTTCAATTGGTAAATTATTATTACATCAGTTTGTGTGTATAAAGCAGAAAAAAAGGCTTTTTTTTTTAGTACTTTATTTAAAAAATTTTTTAAAAAAAACACAAGGAACACTATGGGCATGGCAGGACCCTTACTGGACTCATGTCTTATCTCTGCAGTGCAGTGATATGACAATTAGTCAATTATTTACCAGACTGCAACTGTGAGACATATGGTGAGAATGAGATATGACCTCCAATTTAAAATGTCAAAAATATTTCAAGCACTAAGCATACCCCTGTAAGTATAGGTGTATATTATAATACGAAGTCGAAGAACTGAGGTCGTCGGTTCTTCAGTTATAATGCACTAAAGTAATTAGGACGGGAACGGTCCTCCGAGCATAAAGAAGTACGAGCCTTTGATCTTCACCACTGTCCATACCTGAGGCATGACATAAGACCCAGCTGCCAATATGAAGCAAAACAGACTGCTCGAGCACAGGAAAAAGTGTTCCGCTCTCTCCCAATAAGAAACTGTTGACACAAAGAGATACCAATCTGGTCAGTGCTAACCACTCTCCTTTTGAAGAGCCACTGCGCAGCAGGAACTCAACACACACGTTTTACAACATCTAGGCCAATCATCAACCATCACAAACAGTGGGGCTTTTCTTTAAAAGGCCAAGACCCTCTCTGCTTTGGTTAGGAATAGGAGGGTGTGAAAGCTTCAGACCTTAGCGGGGAACTGTGTACTTCAGGGCTTAAGTAACTATGAGGTCCCCTAAGATATTATAATCCTTGGTATCTCACAAACAGAAAGGATCTGAGGAGACCAACTGGTTCGCGAATAAACATCTAGAGAAGCTCAACAAATGTACTCCATTAAACTGTGGAAAATTAATTCCACTGCTTTTTCACACAGGCAGATAGTTCCTCTGTTCAACCTCCTCCTCAAACACTAAATACAGTTATTTAAAGTTAACACAACTTCCAACAGTGGTGCACAACCCTTCCAAATGACAATAAATGGAATGGGAGCAACTACAACAATACAGAGAGCCAAATATGTCAGTGCTGGTCCAGGTACGCTTTTGCGCAAAATCTTTTCAGCTTTGTCAAAGGAGTTAAAAAAAAAAAAAAAAAAGAAAAGAAAATTCCACATTTATAACATGACAGGAAACACTCAATCATTTTCTTGCCCTGGATCATGTGCAAAACCCCACAAGCACCAGGTCTTAATTGAAAGGATAGAAATTCAGCAGGCAAATACTATAATTTTTCCACCACAAGCTGAAAACAAAAGATGCTTGTGGCTGGAGGATCACTAGTCATATTAGAATCTTTGTCTAAAAACTGTGCTCATGCTGTTTAGGTTCTATCTGGGTGAAGATGAAATGGCAGAACTTTATAACACCAAGTTCACAATGTGTCTGGTGTTGTATTATATATGATTTACAATACCAACGGGCCAAAACATCTGAATGAAGGACACTGTTTTGATGAAAAATTTTATTTGGCCAGCTAAGCTGGAACATACCTTCCGAAAAAAATGCAGAGGGCAAAAATAATAATACCCTTGCTGATTAATCACAGAAAAGCAGAAAAGTTGGCTTGGAAAGGATATAATTTTGGCCATCGGTGCTGTGTTGGATGTACTTGGCCTAACTGTGGATAGAATGTGGATTCAGGACCATGGAAATATGGAGAATAGATGTTTTGACTACCAGGTGAAAAGGACCAGTGCTGGAAGCCAAAACCAGAAGGGGACACTGACAGTTCAATTACGTTCTCCTGTGGACCATTTTCACCCTAGCAAAAGGAGACATTGTTATCCAAAAGCAGAGCTTTTTGTGTTCTCTTTCTGCTTTCTAAGAAGCCTCCACCCTTCAGCAACAGTAGACCTTGTTACTCTCGCTGGATCAATTATCTCAGGCTCCATTATTGACAAAGAAAAGAGTCTGATGCATATCAGGGTCTATTGTGAGATGCACATGTGCATGGCACCCAGACTGGTCAACAAGCCATTATAACACATTCTTGTTAACCATCATGACAAAACCAGAGTTGCACTACAACAAGATTATCAGTGCAGGTGAGTTTGGGTGCAATCAGCCAGATTCTACATTATAATGATACACCAGGGAAAACAATGGGCTTTTGGCCTGGTGTAAAGTACAAGGCAAATTACAAGCAAATGGTGTCCGTGATTTGAGACAGCTGTTCTATTTCTCACATGTATTGCAGTTTACAACTACTAAGACTTGCATGAGTCCACCTGCTAACTTCCCATGATTACAGTCTCATTTGACATGCCAATCTCATGAACCAATAGACCAATAGGCTAAAGTTGATGCAAAAAAAAAAGAGCAACGCTGTTATATCAATTATGTGTAAATTATGAGTCGACAGGACATATTACATTACTTGGGTTTATGTCTACAGGTTATTTTATAGTCAGTAATAATAACAACGATGCACTCTTTCCAAAAGCAGGCACACAGTCCATAAAAAAGTTACCATTATGATGGATTTGAACGGGACTAAAATCACAGAGCATACTCTCGTAATGGTTACATTACACTACGTCATCAGGTAAAGTGATTCCACCCAAAATCGGGCTTCAGTTACTGCAGAAGTGATTCATTCATCACAAATTACACACTAGTCCCAACCACCTGGGGACAAATCAGAATTTCTCTGCAAACGGGCTCATTTTACACCATAAACACTGAAATATAACTAAACATGGAATAAAAATAAATCAATCAATCAGTATAATCTGACCTACAGTAGCAAGTTTAGAACACATCTGGACTTTTTGCTGCCTGGGAATTTATAGTCTGTGGATTCAAAACTTGGAGACAATAACAATGTTTACTTTTGTAAAGCAAAAACAGTGACGTTAAACCTGGCATTAACAGTATCTGTAACGGGGCTTTGGCTATCATCGATTTAAATGTTAGGGGATGGAAAGTAAACTCTCCTGATCTAGTTAACTTTTTATATGACATGGCCCTTAGTCCTCAGCTGTATAAATGAAAGCCAAATGCCATAAATGTAAATGTACATGGCAATCAATACAGAGGGCACTATTATCCTAGTGATGTGTTTCTCACTTCAGGTGAAAGAGGTCCCAGACAGACAAATCTTTGTTTTGTGTGTGTGTGTGTGTGTGTGAGGACTGGTGTGTTTTTAACATGAAGTCTAGCTCACAGGATTGCCTGAGAGCCACTGCCAGGCTTTTGGGCCAGACTCTTAATCTTGGGAAACCACTGTATGTATTCTCCTCATTTTAATCACTTTAGATCATAAATAGTCCAAAGAAATACATGTAAAAGTAAAAGCCACGGATTTCCTTTACTCCAGGGAAACATGTGGAATAATATAAACAGAGTGTATCCTGGAGTCAGTGTTGCTCATCCCAACCATGCCGAAGAGCTCCAAGTCTTCCTCTCACCCCCACCCCCAACCCCCACCAAGATAAAAATCACTGCATTTACATGGCCATTATGGGCCACTACGATAAGATTTGGGTTCAGAATTGGAGAATTGAATGGCTTTTGCTTCTAAGTGCTGTACAGACACTGTGTGTGTTGTTAAGTATATAAAGCAACACCGAAACCAGGCTAAGCAAACATCGGTAGCCCCGTACATAGTAAATGCTGCTCCGATTTGCTTCCTCATACAAAAAGAAACAAGAGCCACCGGTTTCCCGACGAAAAAACCAAACAAGACGTTTAGTCTGCGTGGTTAAAAGAAAATACAGCACATAGCCTTCATAGAATAGACTTAGCATTGCATTTACATGTTATTACAGAAGCTATTTGTGCTTAGCTATTGGCACAACAAACTTTTCCACTCCAAGCAGAAGCTTGGGCTATACAGGCTATCTCTTGTTCATTGTAGTCAGCTGTGCTAAGAGTAATAAAAGTGCTCAGGGTCAGTCACTAACCTACTTGCCTTTGAGGAGCTGGAAAGTTGAATGAGAAAGGCCGAGAGTGAGGCTTACCATACACTCCTTTGTTGGGGACGTCGTTACTGTTGAAGCCCTTGGAGCTGTACGCCGTGCGGACTTCATTGCAGTTCTTTGACTTCTGTTCACTCGGGCTGGCAGAGACAAAAATCACTGCGGATACACAAACTGCAAGCGCAACAATCGCCTTCATCGCGGTGTCCAGCTGCCGAAAGCTTTAAGCACACACAACCGGTGACAAAACACAATTTCTCCTGGGTTAAAATGTATCTCTGAGAGCCGCGTCGGATGTCCACATGGAGATGCGCCGTCTCGCTGACTTCACTGTAAAAGCACAAAGTTTTAGCGACTCGACAGACTGGTGGACACACGGTAGCTTTCCCAGAGCGTCCGTTTCTGGATAAAAGTTTGTCAAAGCTAAAAAGGACTAGGGATAAAATGAGAACTTGTATTTTAAAAGACTTGGTTTCTATCGGCAGTCCTGCGAGGGCAAACTTTTACGTGGAAAAAAAAGCCAGCTGCTAGAGAGCCCCGCGCTAACGAAAAAACACGTTAAAAACACAAACCACGTATTAAAACGGCTTCGGGAGAGCTCTTCACTGGAAGGTATCCACTCGGATATTGATTCGAAAAGAATAAACAGGAACAGAATGAAAGTTTCTGTGAAGTTTTTTCCTTCTTCCCAGCGCTGTGTAGTATTCAAGACGAGACGCTTTATGGCTGGAGTCACTCGCCGTGTGCTCGAGCGTTGCCTGCGCGCGCGCGGTACGACGTCTTCGGCGCGTAGACTTGCGCGCTCACGTGAACGCAGTTCCAGACAAAGCGGCGTGCACGCGCAACACGCGTTCACCTGGAGGTATCTGGCTCAGGTATCTGAACAAGGGGGGGTGAGAGGGGGGTGAGGGGCAAAGGACAAGTTTAAAAAATAATAATAATAATTTAAAACTGAACTCTGGAGAAGGAAGTATTATTTCTGGAGCGAATTCTTCTGTAATCATTAAACTTACCACATTTCCTTGTTTTAATGCTTTGAAAACACAATTTATTGCCCATAGTAATCATTTTTGTAGAATATATATATAAAATATTTCTTATTAACATTTATTATATATAATATAATATTAATATATTCATATAATTATTAATGTATTTTATAATATAACCTTGATCTATTTATGTGCCACACACAAATTAATGTCCTTAACCTATCTAAGTCTGTAACAAGAGTGTATAACAAGATACAGTCAGCTCCAGAATGTCTGTGTGGTTAATTAATAATTTCACACTAATATATGAGAGGAATATAATCTTTAACTGAAGTCAGTTTATTCTAAGAAAGAAAGTTAAAAATGAATCCTTCTCAAAAATTGTTATTGTAATTATTGGTTCCCCCACATTTAGTGTATTGCATATTGCAACCTCCCTATGCCCATATAACAACAGTGAGTCTTCTTCTGTAATGTTTGATGAGACTGAAGAATACAGAGCAACAAATCCGAGATCACTCCTCCATTCAGAATCTCTCCAGATCCTCCAAGGTCCTTGGTCCTCTTGTATGGAATCTCACTCTCAGCTCACACCACAGGTTTCCAATGGGGTTTAGATAAGGGGACTGAGGTGACCATGTCAAAAGTTTGACTCTGGGTCATTGAGTAATGTTTGCATGGATTTGGAAATATGTTTTTGATCTTTGTCCTGCTGGAATATCCAACCAAGGCCCATTTGTAACTTCTTGGCACAGGTAGCCAGATTTCCATTTCCACTGGTACTTCATGGAGTCTATGATGCCATGTACCATAACAGGGTTTCACAGGGCTTTTAAAGGCCCCACAACATCACATCACAGATCCTCCACCATACATACCCACCTTGAGTGTTTGATGCCAAAAAGCTCTATTTTTGAGTCATTTGACCATAGAACCAGCCTAAGGTTTTACGTCAAAACTTCAGTAGTGTCTGTGGTTAGACAAAAGAAAAGGCCTGGCTTCCATACAGTTTGCTGGCATAGAGTTGTCTAATTGTAGATTTGGAGATTTTTGTGATCTCAAAATGCTGCCGTCATCTCTCCAGCTGTGATCCTTGTAGAAATATTTGGCTCTCTATCCACGCTCCTCGATGTGTGTGTCCTCTTCCAGACAGGTTTATTACAGCTCTGGTTATTTTGAACTTCTTAATTATTGCTCTAACAGTGGATTTTCTATTTTTTTTTATAGCCATTGCTTGATTTATGACTTATTTCATTTATGTGTTGTCCATTCTTCCCCATGTTGATAAATGACTAAATGCCGGTGTCTCACCTCATATGTATATATACCCCAACAAAACAGGAAGTCTTTAGAGATGGCTTAAGAGTTCCTAAACATTTGGGTGAACGTAAGTAAAGTAAATATACATATGTGTATTTTGCCAATAATTATGATTGTGGTTTTGTTAAAATGTTTTTGATAAGGGTTTTGTATTTTCTTTCTTCAGTTAAAGTTTGGATTTCTTTCATACTTTCAGTGTATTTCACTGTATAAGAGTAAGCTACTTAACCACAAAGACCTTTTTCTCCCATAACCTTTTTTCTTTTTACCCATCTTTACCAAGGGTGCCAGTAATTCTGGACTTGAGTGTATAATGTGAATTCAGGTAATATCAGGTATCAGGGAACATGGGGCACATCGAGGAAATATTGCTTATTTTTCTCTCAGAATCATATCTCTGCTAAGCATTGTACTAATCAATAAACCATGATTTCAATATATTGACATCACGAGAAGGGGACGTGCAGAGAGACTACATGTAGAGCAACCCAAAAATAATATAACTATTTATATGTAATATATTAATTGAAAAAATATTGATTTTAGTATATGTATTAGACAATCATTTTTAACATGTTACATATTACCAAGTTAGGTAGTTAACAGCATGGTTCAGGTAATGTGTGACACATGCAATGAATTTTTTGCTATGGAAAAACAGAAGGGAAAACGAATGGAAATGGAATGGAATGAATGAATGGAAAATGGACAGTGAAAAATTTCTTCAAGGTGCACAACTGGTGGAGTGAGGTGAATCAGAAGGAAAATGTCAAGGCTTTATAGACACACTCAAGGTAGCATTACTGCCAGACCGAAACAGTTGCTGTTGTCAAGGGAAACATGACTCATCAGAAGTGTCATTATAAAATCATGATTTTTCATCTCTTGATTTTTCTAAATATTTCTACAATTTTGATCACTCTATTCATTGAATAATGGACATTTTTTATATGGGACAACAGTACAATGATACATTTCTTTATGAAGAACCATGGACACAATATGTGTCCATTAATACCTTACCCTATACCATAGAGAAGCACAGATAATAAAAACATGCAGATCCTATTATATGGCCCTGAGCCACAAACACATGCAACCTTCTGATATGTCTGCATGTCATGAAATGTGACACAGTCATGTGAACACTCCGAGTAGCAGTGTTTTGTTAGAGGTGATGCAATCCAAGTTATTTTTCTGTATCATGACAGCAGGAAGTGTGTCACTCTTACTCACTCTGAACTGATGCTGTTCATTCAGTATACGATTCAGCACATTATAGATATACAACTCATTTAAGTGGATCGAACTACACAGGTTTAAGAAGAGTATGTCAGATACAAAATGTTTTAAAAAAAATGTTAAATGTTGAACACAAATGGCTCTCGGTTATATGTTTCCTCCAGCCCCATGGTAAAAATGTAACATAGAAGTCGTGACAGATCATAAATTGTGAGGAGATTCTCGTGATGCTGTCTCTGACATACGTTTGTGAGTGTGTGTGTGGTTGCTGTGAGATTCCTGAGGTTAGGCCTACTCAGTAAGTGAGAATGAGGGACAAATGGAGAATGCCAATTTTTAACTTTAACTTAGTTTCAGCACAGGCGGATATACACTTATGGATTAACATCTAAATCACTGATTTGTGTTTCGTGTTTTAATAGTTTATTCCTGTGAAGAAAGTAACTGCAGTAAATCTTTGGATATAATAAAATCACTGTAACTTTAGATTGTTTTCGATTGTCAGAAACACACTGTTTTCCAACATGACCAACACTCTCTTTGATCAACACTCTTATTGGACCCCAACATTATCAAATTAAATCAAAGTTTTATTTGATGTGGAGTAGGAGTAAGATTTAAGTAACAGTATAGAAATACAGAATAAATGTAATCACTTGACAGTTAGAAAAATTCATTTTTTTATGGCCTATTAATAAATAGGATATATAAAACAATTAAAAAATATATAAAAAAGTAAGAATTTCAAAATCAAATGTAGAAAGCACACTTTATACTTCACTATTTAAAGACATTCCCTTGTGCACACCACTACAATAAAGTAATGATTTGGAATACTATTTGGCTGACTCATCTAAAGTAGGCAGTTCAAAAAAATGTATGTTATTTCCTATGCTGATGTTTTGACAAGCCATTTGGTTCACCATGTGACCAAGAGAGAGGCAATAATTTATGACTGATGGCAAAAGCTAGAAATGCAATTTATAGCCTCTTTAAATTAGACCCATGATTTATCACTTAATGTCACACTGGTAATCGTGTATTTATGCACTCTTGGCCTAAAGTATATTTTCCCACACCAAACTTCATCAAGAGCACACTTGGGGCCTCAACATGTCTGGATTTGTGAAAGCATGTGTATGTATCATTGGGGCTGTGTGTGTGTCTGCATGGTTTGGGGGAGGCTTTCAGCAACATCGCATTCCGACTATTGTGTTCTGCATTCCTCAGCCGGCCCCATTCATTCTGTGTGACTGTGGCTTGGAAAGCGGATGGCCAATGGAAAGCCACTGAGGAGTTCTGGGGATCTGTTGACTATGGATGTGAAAGTGGGCTGGTGTTACTTTCAATGGACAACAAAAGGTGAGCACTATTTGCCTCCAGAACTCTCACTAATGGACAAATTTGTGGCCCTGGAATTCCACAGAACGTGAATGGGATTGAGTGTAAAAAGAGAATTATGCTTGTTTCAGAAATGGCTCTTAGAGCAACATCAGTTTCATTAACATCTCAATGGGAACTAGCTAGTGTGAAACATTTTGTTACAGCTAGACATCACATGGCTGACTACTTTACAATTAACCTATATGTAACTTTACAAATGATCTATACATGATGAGTTTTTGGTGGCAGAATCATTATCTCACAGTGATCTAACAATGAGCTGATAATGTCTGTAAAAATTAGCCTAATTGATGTTCTCAGTAATAGATAAATCAGTCTGCACTCAGTTCCCCAGTGCCCCATTCACCCCCACATAATATGGACCAGTTGACCCTAAAATTGGGTCGTCCTTGTATTGCCACTTTATTACCCTAAGAAAACATTCATCCTACGCATCTCAATGGGTCTGTTTGCCCATTCTCCCATCCCCATTAACATTCAGAGTGTAGGCAGGAGCTGGGGTCAGCTCAGCTGCTGCCTCCCTTTCTCAAGCCCCCATTGGCTAAGGCCTGATAACCAGGCTTTCGTTACCATTCTAAAGGTTCTTCGCAAGTTCTGAGAGAAAGACACAGCTAGAGACGGGTGAGCTTTATCTGGCTTTGAGGGAGAAAGAGCAAGTGTGAGAATGCAAAAGACGCTGCCTCAGGGTGTGTGGCCCCACGGTCAGTTAGGTGGCCAGATTAGGCGGGTAATGGGAAATAAATTAGAGCCTGCTAAATACATTGGTGGGGGGCATCAGAAGGTAAACACTAAGGCAAAATGAGGTTTGTTTGCTGCTATTGGTGTGAAACTCTATAGCTGTGTCTGACACTTTTTTTTACAGATCAAAGGAGTCGATGAATGAATAAGAAGATTGCATTTTGTTTATATAGTTGGTCTTTTGTGGCTCCTCATACCTTAATTAGTCTGCATTTTTGACACACACTTGTGAAACTGGATATCAAAAAGGCATCTTTGAGTTGAAGAGCAAGAACACAAACTTCATAAAGATCCCCTGTGTCTTATCAACTAACAAGAAACCCTCTCTAAAACCACAGAGAAAATTTCACAGCACAAAGTGAACATGTTTATTGACTTTAATAAATATGAAAACTGTGAAATCGGAATGCAGTTGCAAAGCCAGAAAACATCTTAATCTGGTTTGGATGTGACACACTCTGTTACCAAATACTCCAAAAAGTGTCCATATTGGCTTCCACAAATCACAAATACTGGTCAACCAAGGAGACGTGCTACAAATACAAGAAGAACTCGTCACTGAATGTTGAACTGGGTAACTGGTGTGAGAGAAAGTCTTTGCGAGTGCTCCACCGCTCGGATCAGCCAAATGGCCTCAGACACTCCTCCACTACTCAATCAGCTGTAATATAAACAGGAATGAGGGAATTTGGTGTTTAATTACAGGAATTCTTAACATAATTCACTACAGGCCAGTGTGTAATAACTAATTTAATACCCACTGGATTTTAGATGTGATTTCATTCGTGAGTCCTCGATTGTTTACTTGAACTTACATGCCTATTGCTTTCAGATGAGAATGGAATGAGACGCTTTTTATTTCAGAGGCTCCAAGTCTGCTATATGTCTGGGCAACATATGACTGCAGATACTGGTACGCTTCTTCAGACATAGCTCAAAATATGAAACCCTTTCCATAATTTACAAGAACATATATGAGAATATTTATTACTCTACACTGTAAAAAAAAATTACTGTACATTTACAGTATTTATTTTACAGCAAAATACTGTTTTATTATTTTACAGGATTGCACTGTAAATGATTGGGCAATTTGAGCAGTGCATTTGTTAACAGTAAAATACCAGGAAATGCAATGCATAGTGTAATATTTAATGTTTTAGTAAAGATTCTTGTTGTGTCCACATCTGAACATGGATCTTATTCTGTGCTGAACTCTATCAGGTGAGATAATACCCGCTCTGATGTAAGTTTATAAGCTAGTAAAAACTTCAGGTTAGTAAAGCACAAACTTTCTTCTTTTAGTGTGAGTTAATTCAATGGTAGAGGTGGTTGAATCAGTGCAAACTAGTTAAGGGAAGTGGTAGTTAAGCCTTAGATCTAGAGAGCAGAAAGTCATAAATTCAAATGACAGCACTGCCAAACTGCCATGCTTGACCCTTAACCCTCAACTGCTCAGTCATTATCCTGCTTCAATTGTAAGTTTCATATAACTTTCGAAAAAAGCGTGAGCAAAATGAGTAAATGGAAAGCTAGTGGATTATATTTTCTTTAAAATTTACAGTACATTACTGAAAACATACAGTGATATACTGTAAAAATGTAACTACCTGTAAATATATTACAGGACTTTATTGTAAATATGTCCTATAATTATTTACTGTAAATCGTACAGTGAATTATTACATTGGTCTTAAGTAACAGGATTATACCTTTGTGTGCCAATTTTAGAAACAAAGAAAAACACGGTCAAACACTTGAGCCATCAACACAGCGCCTCCTTTCTTGGATGCCATTGTCTTGGCAACTTGTAAATGAAGGCAAAGATGAGAGGAGGACATTTATGGGTGTCCATGTGGGCCATATCTTTAATCATCCAGCTCCAGTACACACCTAAATATGACATGGCCTGTCACTGCGAGAGTCAGAGAGACAGACAAGGATACAGAGAAAGAGAAAGAGAGAAATATATGTCTCCAGTGAGAGAGAAGGCAAAGAGAGAGATGGATGGAAGAAAAGGTAGCATGACTGTAAAAGGGAAAGTTACCATTGTAATAAACTGTTATCTCTCCAAATAAAATTCAGCTGGTGTCACCCTGCAGTGAGAAGGTTTCACAACGACATACCAATCCCTTGATCTCCTGCAAGGATCATTTACTGCAGAGGAAATGAGTGGCAGAATTAGGATGCAACGTGGTGTGTGTGTGTGTGTGTGCGCGTGTGTGTGTGTGTGTGTGTTTGAGTGTGTCCAGGAATCAGACAGACCCCATGTCCACTAGAGAAGCACTACATTTACCCAGACCCCATTAGTCACAGTCTTCCTCCTCTAGAAAGTCCAATAAATTACAAAAGCATGGCCTCTAGAAGAAAAAAAAAAAGGGGTAGGTCCTTTACATACAGGAAGCTCTGTTCTTTGTGAAAGTCATGTGTAAAACACCAGAGAGCAAATAATGTCCCATGTAAAACAGATGACTGTACTGTGGGATAAAAACACAAAGGGATACAGTTAGGATATGTGTCGTATTTATCATGCTTTGGGTGAGTACATCTTTAATGGTCTGGCAACTGAACAGGTCCTTGTAGAAGTACAAAAAAACAGACGTTCATTAAGTAAAAGCAGAGATAGCACACACAAAGGGAGAAAGAGTCTTCTGTCCTCAGTCTAGATCATCTTTCACTGTATATACAAAGGGTCAACTGCGGTGTCCTTTCAAATTCACTGGCCAGTTTAAAGGACAGTCAGGAATTGATGAAGAGGGAGTCTGGAGTGGAGTCTGTGTAAAACAGATTGGAGGGTTCACTGAAATCCAAAGAGAAGGAGGATGACGAACAGAAGGAAGACACGAGGGACATACAGGCCGTCTGCTGCTCCGGGTACAGACGCTCCACCATGTGTGTCTGTGGCAAGCCTCGGGGTCAGGAGCAACTCGTGAAAGGTCAAGTCATCCATTGCCAAATTATCTGCCAGATCTGAAAGAGAGAGAAACAGGAGACGAAATTAAGTACCCTTACAATGTCTAATGTGAAGTGGAAAGCAAGGGAAATCTTGGCCTCTTACATTAAGTGCAGAAAAAAGCTGGAAAAGCTCTTTCCCACCTTTCAGTGCTATTTTATACTGGTATAACACTTTAAAATGGTATACTGGTATACTGCTGTAACATTTTCAGCACAATTTAAAAAAATCTCCAAGGCTGAGAGTATTATCATATTGACATATAGATGGCAACATTCCAGAAAAATAAGAGGTCGCAAACATTTTTAAAGAACAAATATTAGGAGAAAAGGGCAGAAAATGCCATTTCTACATAGTTTTCATAAAATACTGAATGCTAAGAGCAAAAGGCTGACAGCTTCCCTAACCAAGTAATGTAGTACTTGCACTGTCGCTGCAATGTTATATGTAATTCAATGTCATTCTGTTGAAAAATGTGGACGTTTGGAAGTTTCTATCATTGTGTGACATTATTGTACACCTGTCCAAATTTGTGTGTTATTATCATGATTCAAAGCAAATGTATTCTGTCTGCAACAACTTGCCCATCAGGCATGCCATCATCCCAAAAGGAAACGACTTTTCATTTATGTCAGCATCCCATATTGGGGCACATGGTCTGAGAAATGCACACTGATATAAGTAGTGAGTTATGAGAAAGGCCAAGAGGATATCAGTTATAAAAGACCACTAAAGAGAGGCACTTCAGCTATGTGTGGAAGTGCCTCCTATCAAGCCAGCTGTGCAGAGCCTCATTCTTTCAGAGACTACATACACACACACACAAGAGCATGTGCGCAGACACACACCATACACACAATAGCCTACACACATGCACCCAGTGAAGCAGTTCATTTCTAACATAGCTTTCCTGTGATAGCAGCATACACTCCCTATTATCCCAGACACAACAACCACACAAAACAGACACACACACAGACACACATACACACAAAATACAACACAACTTTTTAGCTGAGTCGTAACAAAACACACATATCACAAGAATCTGAAGGCTAGGATATTAACTTTAATCAAAATGCATAAATACCACTGACACACTACATTTTCTAAAATATCTTAATTATGCATGTATAAGGGCCAAACCATCAACCCAACCCATACTGTTTAGTGCTTGGCAACTCCAGCAAATTTCACAAATACTGCGGTACTATATCTTATTTTGATCATTTCTGACTTTGTTCCACTACTAGTATATTTTATTGTTAAAAAAAATACAGCCGTAGACGTCAGCTTATCGCAGGAGGCATGGGCATTTAGAGTATTTCAGCTGTGCAAATGGCCAAAATACATATCTCAATACAAATTTTACAGACAAATAAATAACGTGGTGCATCTTTCTGTGTGTGACCACACACCTAGCCCCCAGCAAGAGTGTGGACTGAAAGTCTGGAACCCCTGACAGCTCCTAAAGCTCCTAAAGAGTTAAAGGGGTTAAGAGAAAATGGCCATGATTAATTACTTAACCAACTGGTAACAGTGCCTGTGTCCCACCATATAAGGATATCTGAGGATGTTCTTTAGGAGGAGTGGATGTGCTCATTCCTGTGTGTATGACTTTAAGACAGAACAGGCCACAGGGTTAGAAAACATTTTTGTGCTTGAGGGCATTGTATAAATCATTCATAACAACTTTTAGTAAATAAACATATGTTCACATATAAGTTTATTCTACACACATCATTATAAAGGAGGCCCCGTCCTTAATGTCACTCACTTCTCCACTGTACTGTCACTGCTTCCATTCTGGAGCTACTGCTTCAGGGAGGAAGTCCACCATTTGCCCGAGTGGTTGCGTGGTGCTGGGACTGGCAGGAAAGCCTGAAACGTAATTAATTCTGGGTCTTCAGATCGGCTGGCAGTGAGAACCAAGCCAAGTGCAGGGCAGGAAAAGAGATGGAGGCCTAATCTTGGGGAGGTGTCTAAATGCCAAGGGGCCCATTTCAGTGCTGCCACCTTTAAAACAGGGGAAGGGGGTGAACAAATAAAGCTTGGGTACTGAAAACTCCTTGAAATTTCTTTGCAATTACGACAACGCTTGAACGCGAGCCAGAGGACAATTAACTTTTTCTTCCCCTGCCTCCATGGCCAGGCCAATGGTTAGGGCACACCTCTCGCCTGAAAGGCTGATTTGTCATTGTGACAGCAGCACACTGTACAGCCACTCCCATTAAAGCAGACATGCAATTTGATACAGCTTTTATATACACTCGCTCTGCTTGAGAAGAGTGAATAAACCAGCGAGAAAGGCATGCAAGTGTGTAAGAGCATTGTTCAGGGAATGTATGGTGAGCTGCAAAAGGGTATGAATCATTTAGTAAAAATCTTGGCCTTCAGAGACATTCAGTGAGTAGAAAAAAAAATGCAAAAGGGGGTGGGTAACTGGTGAAACTGAACACTTCACACAAACGATGTTTGAAAAAGGCCTTGTGCTGCAGCTTTTTCAGAACAAGCCAATGGGGACTGGGAATTAAAAAAACAGTGGATCCACTAGTGGGTTCCTACTCCTTAGTACTGGGACTAATGTGCTATTGTAATTGGTCACAAATACTCGTGTTTGTGTCAGGGAAAAGGAAAAACAGACATCAGAAGGAGGCGTAAGCTTTCTTCCTCTCTCAAGGCTGCCATAAGAAGCCTGTGTATACTAGCAAGGCTTGAATAATAAACTAAAGGAACGTATGGATGCAGCAGGTCCACTACAAATATCAACAGGACCCTCACTGGTGTTGAATGTGACCAACATGGAACATTGTGACACACAATATAGAAGGGTCTTCCTGGCGCTGGAACAGTCTACAACCCCCCCACCATGGCTATCAGTTTCCCAGAGGATAACGCCCCAAGGGTCAGCGCTGTGCCATCATGGTCTGGCTTGTGGTATCACAAAGTTGCGAGATCCTGTTACCACTCAGGGTGAAAGGTCAAAAGGCAGCCATTGATTGTTAATGGTGGAACATAGCTGGCTCAGTGGTAGTAGTGCACTATCTCACACATACAAACACAAAAAACAAGCTTCATGCAGAGTCCTCAGGTTTATGGCAAGTCTTCAGAATGGAGAATGGAATAGTAGATGATTCTGTAAAGAGAAGTGGACTGTTTTGTTTTCTTGTAATCTTGTAAAGGTCAAGGTGTTTTGACTGAAAGCAACTTTATAATGTACCCATAAACCCTTATAATCAAGGAAAGGCTGTTAATTTCAGCAACCCAATACAAAATTAGGCCTAATGACCAAACACAACTCTAAATCTAACTAATTGGAGCTAAGCATAAAGGGTAAGAACAAATGCTCTTCAAGACACAAAATGTATTAAATAACAATGCACTAAACTATTCAAACTGGAAAAAATACATACTCAATATTTACTCTCTACAGTGATTTTTTTGGAAACATAGTATCCATGCGATGATATTTTGACGAGGAACAAAAAAAAAGAATTGAAATCCTTATACTCCCAGCAGACTCCACTGTTATCCATGTGTCAGTTTATTGCAGAACATTCCTTAAATCATAAAAGCTCTCCAGGAGGACTTGGACAGTATACATTATACATTATACAAATTTTTTTCAGATGTTCCAGACAAAAAGACGAACATCCCCCTGTACATTCACAGTGTTTATCGTGCAGGCCTGAGCCCTGTACAGGTGTGACTCAGAACTGCATGGTCTATGGAATGTGAATTTCCAAACACAGGTGCTTCTTATGAAACAGGAATTGGTTCATATTGCAGCTGCATTTGTTGAGTTCATGCTTATGAAAATACACATGAATGTAGTAATTTTATAGAGAATCCCACCAGCTTAGCTGGTCTTTTGACATCAATGCTTGCAAACAAATAGCTCAAATACAACTTTTAAGGTAGATCTGTCTGTCATTGTATGTATGATTAGACATAAAGAGCAGGTTTTTATGCACTTTTGCATAAATCAAATTATGGTCCTCGAGGTAGGGCACGGAGGTCTGACATCAGATAGTACATATCTACCCCAAACCAGATTAGCTCAAAGTCCATTTCAGCTTGTCAGAAATGCTACGAAGGCTATAAGATAATTCTATCATGTGTGCTAACAACTGTAACATTTCCGATATTACAAAGAGCAGAAATATAAAGGTGAATGATATAGGTGGCCAGGGACACACATTCTAGGCAGATAAGTCAGCAAATGTAAATCCAGCATGTCACACAAGATATATCGCTAAAACATCTGTCACACATGCAGTTTTTTTCTGTAAATGCTTCAGCAGCTTACCAGGATGAGGTTATGAGTGAACATGAACCAAAGTCATGTTGATCTGGCAATTTGCTGGGAACACACCTAGTAAATTTTTCAATAATTCTCTCAGTAGGCTTAAGTGTGAACACAAGCTATAACGGTGTATGGTAAGATGGTACAGAGTTATAATATGCAAGTCATAATGATCATTTTGATATGGGTAAAACTCAAAAAATCAAATAAACAAGGAAGATATCCCACATGACGTTTTACTCTTTGGGTCAGATGTTTTTATGTTTTTAACATGAACAAAAAAAAGTAAGGCACAAGGACTACTGTAATGAATATGTCTGGATATTAGACAGAGTCAGCTAAAAAGTATTTTGGGATTGAGAAATAGATGACAAAATTACCCTGAAAGTTATAGACATTATATTGAAATGCAAGCCTGGAAGCACGTTGAGTGTTCTCAGAGAACCAAGGCACAGAATTTTCAACCAAAGATCACCTTATTTCCATTTGAGGACACTAGTTACTCAAGTTACTTGTAACAGTTGCGTATATACAATGGCTGTATCTGTTGTGATCAAAACCAAAAACAAGGTACAAAAAGGCAAATAGCAACAGACATGAAATCTTTTTTTTTTTTTTGCAGAATATGACAGAGAACTCCCTCATCTCCTCCATCCTCCTCCTTCCTGGAGTAATGTCCATGATGATGGGGCTTCTTAGTACTGTATTTTCGTTTTTGGTTAAATTTGCTTATTATTAATTTGATATTTAATGATATTTATTAGTTATTTCAGTGAAATAGCAGTGTGTTTTTATGTGAAGATGTCTGAACAGACCCCCATGTCAATTAAGGTTATGTTGTAATTGTAGGGACTAGTGGCCAGCTCAGGTCTGACTGTGGATGAGTGAGGAAGGGAATGTGAACGTCAGCTTCCACACCCATGTTCCTGACCACAGGGTCAAACCAATAGGCCTGCCAAGAAAAACCTAGCAACCCTGAGAAGGCTGAACCCCACCTAAAGCACTCAGCACAGTGTCTTAAACAACGTTCACTCATGCTCACTGCTCTCTCACTGCAGATCTCCCAGAGAGAGAGAGAGAGACAGAGAGAGGGAGAGAGAGAGAGAGAGAGGTTGGGCAGTAGTAAATCAAAGCAAGTGAATATGTGGTATAATGGTGAGGAGAAATTAATTGCTCATGTGAGGGGCTTCATCACTTCTAAACTGACAAAGCCTCTTAGAGGAGTGGTGAAATGCTTTCAAGGTTATAACACAAGCCCTGTCATATTGGCTACTACAAAACATTTCAAATGACCTGGAGGAGTGAAAACATTCATCAAGAAAGACAAGCGGAAAAAGAGAGGAAAAGACTGTAGCTGCTAAAAAAATCAGCCAAGATGATAGAGGCAGAAAACAAGAAAGGCAGGGAGCTTGAGTGGAGATGTGCAAAGGGCAAGCCTCTACGTCCCTCCTAATGACTCAAGCAGACTAACGCAGGAAATATGACTACATGTTTGTAGATAATTGATTCCTTTCCCCTAAAGCTGGACCGCAGCAACCCATGGCCAACATTCCCCACTGCTCTCCAATGGGCCCCTTGGTGGGCCAAATTCAAGTCAACAGCTATTAATTAGACATACTGGTGTCTGCAGAGGGATGACCAACACACCACAGTCATAATGCTGCTCTCAATAAAACCTGACACAATTAGATTTGCCCTTGTGTATTTATATCCCTGTACTTCTGGTAGGGACAAATCAGATGTTTAAAGCCAAAGACAGAAGGGCAGATTTTGAAAGCAATATGGCAAATGTCTCTACAAAGATTATGTTATAGTGTATGGTGGACACAAACAAAGTGAACAGGAAGACATTTGAGATTTGCCCTAACTAGAAGATGGTAGATTTTACTACATATTTTAGCTACATAGCAATAAGAAAATGTTATTATAGGTAAAGAAATAAAAATGAATCTGAAAAGAGTGAGAAACTTTGCCAGCCAATACACTAGCCTGCTACTGAAAATGGTTATAGAGAAATGATTCCAGACATTAATCAGGCATGGCATGGCTCGCATGGAGGTGGAAATATTAACAATATAGAGGATTATGGGTAATTTGGAGAGGTGAGCTGTGCTGAACAGTTTGGTGGAAAAGCACTAGTAGTTACACAACTAGCAGGAGAATTAATAATAAACGCAGATACAGAACACAACAAGGAGTTGCAGCCATTTCCCTTTGAGTCATCTAAACCATCACTGTTATTAATGTCATAACTCTTAAAGCAATTCCTAGCAATGATCTGGGGTTTGTAAATATGATTAAATATGAAATTATGACAAAAGAGAAGGAAGAATGCAAGCCTAATAAGCCTGTTAATGTTAACTCACTAATATGAACATGCCTTAAGCACTCTTTAATACTTTTCAAGATACTGAGAAAACAATTTTTTTTGCATTTTATTGCTAAAACTCAAACCATTAAATCCATGTATCACATGAGACCCTGTTTCCCTCACCACAATTAAATGATAACCCCTAATGTGAAAAGCAACTGTAACTAGCTTGCTGGCATCAGGCTTGCTAGGTAACATTACCTAGCCAGCCAGATTTAATGCCTCAAAACTGTTCATACTCAAACAATATGGAGGATTTCCCACAAGTCATGGTGTATGACATCACACTCTAATGCTCTATAGTGTTAAATGTTGAAAATAATGGTGATTATTTGCATTATTAGCCCCATTGAAGCAGCCAAGGAACCAGCTGTCTGAGAGACACGAGTCCAGCAGGAGAGATTAAAGGACACATGGGTGATAATATTTATTCAGGAGACTACATCTACGAATCAATGTCATTGCTCTTTTGTACTATTCATTATTATTCAAAAAGTCCCACTGCTTTAGAGTTAGCTATTCAAGTCACTTTGTCTCAACATTAGCTCTCAGTTACCGGCCTGCATGGTCACCGTAGGCATGAATAGATGAGCACCGATGCTTTCCCCTGGCTTGAGTCTCTAGAGAATGTAGTCATGTTGACAGACATGCCACAAGAAGCCGTCTGGAGTCAATTTGTTACGTCAAGAGCTCTTGCTCATGTAAATAAAACTCTTAAACAAACAAGCACGATTTTTGAAGGAGAAAGGCAGGACGCTTGTGAATGGAGGAGACTCCCTGTAGATTATGGTAAATATTGTTTGGAATTATTTAGGATTTTCTCTTCTCTTCACAAAGCTGAAGTCAGACTTCGGCCAATTTTCCCACCATCTTCATGACTGGCCTCCTAAAGTGCTCTATTATTTGAAACAATGCAATGTGACAGGTTTAAATTCCCAGTGTTCAACTTGTCTTACAGTGGGAACCAGCAAGAACCCTAAAACATCTACAGAGGCCATCCATCACAAGCTCGTGCACATCAGGCCAGATGCTGTTTACACAGATGGTGGTTAAGTCTCATTATTTTTGTGAGTGTGTGTGGTTGGACGTTTATGTGTGAGCTGTGCAAGAGCGGGGAGGGACTGGTGTTTATAAGCCAAGGGAGAGGGGAGGGAATTCTGCACAATCCTCCAGATCCGTTGCGCTGTTCCTCAAGGCAAACTTCCGCTCACTACAATCAGGATGATTTGCAGATGAGATGGTGCCGCCACTGCAGCTTCCTCCCGGGAGGGAAACAACCCCTTTGCTTCATTTTGGTCTAATGAGCTCATTTTCCAAACACTCCATTAACCAATTCAAATGTGAGTCAACAGTACTATAGGCAGACTGTGCTGCACCATCACTATAGCTTTAATCCCCTGAAATCTATCCACCATATCAGATTACTGGACCATCTAGTGCACATGAATGTGATCAAGTGCCTGCTTAACTGCTTTCCTTCAAAGTCTTATTGCTGTACCTTGACAGATCAGAGCTTTCCCACTTCACATTCAAAACCAAGAACCAGCACTGGATCATCATGTCTCTGTGACAGCATTGCTAATTCCAACATGGTGGAAGTGTTTGTGTTAAAATTCCTTTGTCTGATTGGCCAGTTGGTTAAACAGCATGTGTCATATATGTGTCACACCAATCTCTGCTGAAACCATGAACTACACTTCCCAGGATCCTCAGCCAACCACCTATCTACATCATATAAACAACCACATGACACATATCCGGCTAACAATCATAAAATTTTGATCAAGCACGTCTGCTCATAATTATACACACCCATCTTAATCAACACAGAGTCCCAAGAGATCTTTCTTGCTCCTGCATTCTTCACGTGACGCTACTACCTTATTATTCTGTATATCCTGGTTTGAATTTGGTTTTGCTTTTGATCCTGATCCTGGCTCTGCCCATTTTAGTCTGTTTGTAGATAATATGACTCCTTGCCTGATCCTGACTCTGATTACTGCCTTGCCCTGTTTGGCTTTTTGCCCTGATCCAAGTCTGTCAATATCAACTCTGGCAATTAAAGCAATCTCCATTTTAATCCATTGTTAAAATGACAAATACTGCTGCTAGCACTATTCCCATGTACTATTATCACTTAACTGGTGCATAAAACAGTTTTACAGGTGCCAAATTTCTGGTGCAATAATGGCCTATATAATTCACCACAGAAATTCCTTTTGAATAAGATTTACTTATTGGTGTGGGGAGTTCTGATGAGATGTGGGAAGATGTTCTTGAGAACATTAACAAATCCTCAGTTACTAAAAGGCATAATTTGATCAAATTTAAAATAGTGCATAGGCTCCATTAGTCAAAAGCCAAGTTACATATAAAAAAAAATCTTGAATTCTCCCCAATGTGTGCAAAGAGTAAAATTCAAGAAAAAACTTTAGGACATAAATTCTGGACATGCTCAAACATCCATATTTTTTCGACAAACTCCATTTGACAGAGTTTGCTCAACAGATCCATTAGGAGCTATATTAAGACCAAAATACCCAAATCTGATCTGAATATCAGAAACAGGTCATCTCTCTTGGTGTCCTCTTTGCCAAAAGATTAATTCTACAATTATGCAAATCTAAAGCTATACCCATGTTTGAGTTGTGGTTCAGAGATCTAATTAGTATGCTCCATTTACCACAAATGCAGCATAATTTAGCTGATAGATCTGAAGCTTTTGGTAGAATGACAACAGATACTGAGTCATATAGGAAAATAAAATATTGAGTCATATAGGAAAATAAAAGAAGACATTTTTGAGATGCCCATTGTGCTGCTCACGCTAAATATTTTTTAAAAAGGTGTAACTGTAAGCTCTGTACTTAATGTCCAAATGTTGTTTTTTCTTTCGAGAATAATAATTAGAATTTTCTTTTGCCTTTTTTCTTCTTTTTTCACGTTTTTTGTTTAGTTTGTGTTTACATTTTTCTTTTTTTTGACTCATTATCTCAGGTTTATTGTCCTAATTTTGTAATCATGTTTCACAAAAGTTGAATAAAAATATGCAAATAAAAATGCATGGACTGTCAGCTTCATCTAAAAATCCCTTTTCATTTAAAATGCAGTTTGCTTAAAAATATTCAGTGTTACACTTGCATTTATATTATGTGTATTTAGTCATTCTGCAAGCTCTAAAAGGAAGAAAACAAATGTAATCTGAAAACGATAATCTAAAAAAAAACACGATTCTTATTGTAGATTGAAAAACAACTTAGGTTTATTTTTATCTATTTAACAATGCAGAACATCCAATCAAGTGAAAGATTAATAAGAACATAACCCCATAAACCCCCAAGAGGGATCCTTTTAGTTTCACTATAGTTACTGAATAATTATAGTAGTTACTGAATAATATGCTTTAAGATGACTAAATGAATAATAATCTGCCATGACCTTAGAATTACTTTGACTTACAGCCTATAAAACCCCTTTTGGCATACTTAAAGTAATAGACATGTGGTATGTTGGCGTTAACAGAAACCGGGCTCTTTGCTCCTCACCTATCAGGTGCTGCGGGTCAAAGGTGCCACATGGAGCTCATTAGCATTCCAGCCTCCAAAATGGAAGAAGCATGGGATAAGGTCTGTGTATTTTGGAAAGAGCGAATTGTGCATATGCGTGAGTGCGTGTGTGTGTGTGTTTGTGTGTGTGTGTGTGTGTGTGTGCCTGCATGTTCATTTGTGCGAGTGAAACACACTTCTGGTGTCTGTCACTGTCTCTGGAGTTCCACTACATCCTTCTTCATGCCACTCAACGTGTTTGAGTAAATTTGTAGCAGACCTGAGGTTCAGGAAAGGCCCAGACTCTTGCGGCGAGCTGCGTGTTTCACATTGCAGGCATATTTCCACGCTCTATTTTGCTAACCTCTGCCTGCTGATAAAGGGCCAAAGAGCACTGAAAGGGAAAAAAAGAGCACCTCCACTGCACTTACAGTGACCGAGTGTCTGCTGAGCGCTGGAAAATAACAAGAGCTCATCTGACACAGAGCTCACTGTGTGGTGCAGAGCTAGGGCACTTCCAGTCCTGCAGGGAAGCCTCTACTACATGGCTCAGGGCCTATAGTGACAGCTACATTTGTCAACTTTTCCTGGGCTCTTGCCTGCAAGGATAATCAAATGGGGGTATGGAATGCAAAGCAAAGACATCTTTCAAGTATATGAAGGTGAGGCACAACACTTCATTCCAGAATTTTCCAAACCACGGTCTAGGGTAACAACTGTCATATAAAGTAATATAAAGGCAGCAATATAAAGAGAAGAAAAGAGAGGAGAGAGCTGGAGAGAATGTTGAGGAGGGCCCAAAAGGATCTAGGCTAAAGAGGAGGGAAGGTGTAGGACAGAGAGGCAATAAAAGGCAAAAGGCACCAAGACCACTGCTAGGTAGGCTTGGACTAAATTTCAGTGTATTTGTATTAAATATTAAATTCTTTAATGAGAGTTCCTTTAGCTTAATTATCCAGTTAGCCTATATATATATATATATATATACATATATATATATATATATATATATATATATATACAAGATGTGATTGAAGTATAGACTTTCAGCTTTATTTTAAGAGGTTCCACAAAAATATGGCATTTACCATTTAGGAATTATAGCCATTTTAAGCAAAGTACCTCCATTTTCAGGGGCTCAAAGGTATTTGGACAATTTAAGTTAATTGACCAGGTGCAGTCCATTCCCTTGTTACTTCAAGACAAATGAAGCAGATAAAAGGTGTGGAGTTGATATCAGGTATTGAGTTGGCATTTGGAAGCTGTTCGACTGGAGCTACCAAAATGAATGCTAAAGAGATCTCAATGCAAATGAAAGAGGCCATCACTAGCCTGAAAAAACAACATAAATCTATAAGAGAGATAGCAAAAACCTTAGGTGTGGCCAAATCAACAGTTGGGTACATTC
>CM075009.1:15537897-15563844 GCA_037576675.1 Pangasius sanitwongsei | reverse complement strand
ACTTTGTCCAAATACCTTTGAGCCCCTGAAAATGGAGGTACTTTGTTGAAAATGGCTGTAATTCCTAAATGGTAAACACACACAATCATACATAAACAATCACTATTCAATATCTTAATGCTCCAATGCTTCATTAGCAGTTTGACCTGTATAATCTATTAATGAATCTATTAATGATGTAACAAATACAACTTCATCAATCAACTGCAAATACCTTTCCATACAGTGGCATCTGGTGTAAATGAACTAGCAGGGCTAAGCCCCCAAGCACAACAGCACCATGCTTTATAACAGCATTATGCTTTATTGTTAGACCTTGTGATATAATGCACTGCTCAATGACATGACACAGCCTCCCATCTAATATCATGACCAGCCATTTCTGCTTCCATATCTCTTCTATACCTGATTTTATGCAGAGTTCACCCACTCAAACAAAGAGACTAATCAGTTAGAAAACTGTTTCCACTAAATTGGAATTTTGAGGTAGAAACACTTGTCACTGGGATGGTACCCTCAAAGATACATATTTTGTACCTTTAGATAGAGTCATTAAGTCATTAAGTAAAATGAATGGACTTTAAGAACCACTATTGTACCTTACATTGATTAAACATCAGAGAACAAAAATGCACCTGACAGTGTAGAGTCACGTTATCAGGGCCTTATGGGGACACTAGCCCTGACTCTATACATCACTGGGTGTCTGGACTGGACACACACAGACAGCCTGGCCTGGAATAGCTCTGCTGCCCTGGAATGCTCCACAGAATGCATCGGGGTTAATTCCATGGCCAGAGAGAGAATGGGGAGGGACTAGGAGGGCAGGGGGGTTAGGATGCCTGGAATCCCAAGCCAGAGCGAATCACTATCGATCAATCACTTCAGACCATCCCTGATGTGGTCAGCTGACTGACAGCTTTGACTTAGCAGGGTCTGAGTCCAGGCCATAAGCTGTCTGCACCTTGTTGCTGACTTGCCAGTCGCCCCTCCTGGGACTCTCTCCCCTCTGCAGAGCTTTGTGAAACCAGATCCATGTCGTCTATCTCCTGGCACCAGGCACAGACAAGCCTTCCATTACAGAATCTGCCTGCCGATGACCTTTGACATACTGACCCCTCACTCCCTCAGGCCAACTCGCCCAAAATGGGATGAAGAGACTCAGAGGTCAACCATATTTTACTAGGTCATCAGCAGCTACCAAGTTATCAGCCGCTATCTGTATACCTGCCTCACCAGGGACGCCCACAAGGTCTCCAAACAGGACCGGAGCACAAACAGTTTTAAACACACACACACACATACACACACACACTTAGACACACAAAGTATTGATGTATTTAACACAGGTCCATGAAAGGACAGCTATAATACTCCTCTAACATCTGGCCAAATTCCCTTCATATTCAGTAATTAAAGCAGTAAATCCACCCAGATAGGGTTTGGTAGTTTCAGAAAACATTTAAAGCACTGGACTGTAACATGAGTCTGACTGGATTTACTGCCTGTGTACTCATTGTGAGTGTTAATGATTAACTTTTTTCCAACCATTTCATATGTAGTGGACACACCAGATTTTTAGCCTCATGTCTAGGCTTCTGATGGTGCTACCCAAAGTGCTAAAACAACATGGCCTGGCTGTGTTTGTTCAGCTGGGCCAGTTTTGTCAACCAGTATCAAACTCCTTGCTCCTACCCTTCTCCTGTTATTCTTTGCTTGTGTTTGGTTTCTTTGCATTTGTATGGTTTGTTGGCTTTTTAGAGCTTTGCTTTGTATCAAGAGAAACCACTCCTGTTTTCCACCTTTCTGTGTTGTATAACAACACGAAGATCAAGAAGTAACTGATAAAGATGAAGTACTCATTACCTGTTCAACGGAGGTGCAACCTAATAAAATTAGTCTAGATGTTCAAGAGTAGAAAAGAGAATGTGGCAGTTAATTAAAAGCTAAAGGAGTGAAACGAGTGACTGACTTGCAATGTGGCTGGGTGTTTAATGTTTCACTAGGGTGAGTTCCCTTAACATTTTGTGAAAAGGAGAGGAGTTAGACTAGCAGTTCATGGGACTTGTTACAAAAGCAATATCTAAATATCTACTATTCAATTCACGTTTAAATGACTAAAGCTTAAAGAGTAGCTGAGTACAACTGACCAGCAAAAATACGTAAACGTTTGCGTCGTGTGGGTGGACCGAGTCCTGAAACTCCAGTGCATTCGTCTTCATCATCACAGTCGCCACTTTCTAGACCTTCCTCATCCTCCACTGCTTGGTTCAGTCTGTCTGGATCTCTTCGTGCAGCGCCGCCTCCTGGGCGAGCCCTCCATCGCTTCTCCGGTGACGTCACCATCCGTAACAGCTGAGGAGATAAATAAGAGTTGGTGGTTTACATCCAAACATTTAAGAAGGGCTTCACTGTGATCCGCATATGCCATTTCATTCATATGCCATTTCATTCATATGCCATTTGATATGATTATACTGTGATGAACTGCTAAAAGTCATACAGTAGCAATATGTATCAACCCAGATATCATCCACACTACTTCCATCTCAATGAATTTCCAAATGAGCTCTCCAGAAGGGCTTTCTTTCACAAAACATTTCACAAAAACTGAGTAATCATAGCATCATAGAGCTGTTATTAACAAACCAGATATTTTATTCCTCTACATTATATATTCACTGGTGACAAATAACTGTAATTTAAGTGCTATTAGAGAGGGATATGTAATGAGTTGTTGGAATTGTTGGAAGACACTTCCAGTGTGTGTTGCCCCAGTTATGCTGATGACAAAACTTTTTTTAAAGTCTGGGCAAAACTAAGCACATAAGCATCTCAGCAATATAAACTGGAATAAATCTGAATCTTTAAAAATTATTCTGATGGAAAATGTTCATCTGCACACCAGGAAGTAAAACATGTTATAATTGTTTACTAAAACTGATTCACATGCTCTTTGGAAACTACATCTTTATATTATACCTTTAAAGATAAGTGCAACTTATTAAAGGTGTATTTTACTGACATGTTAATTGATAAGGTCCTTCAGTATGTTTCACATGATTGCCGTACGGAACACACAAAAACACAATTTAGAAACTTAAGCCTTTCACATGATATTTCCCAGTCAGGAACCAATATTTCCAATAAAAACAGTAGATCTGATATGATATCAAATGTATAATACATGTAGTATTCATTTAATGCTTGATGGATTCAACAAAATGCTTTTAAGCCATGCCAATACAAAATGAAAGATTTCTCTTGAATGGAAAATCTAATGTGGGAAAGCAACAGAAACAACATGGATGTTCAATAAGTTTTCTACAACAAACAAGTTCAATGGTTTGCCAAAGTAAATTACTCTACATTCCACGCCTTCTGCTTTTTCCTTTCATCTTTGCCTTCTGTCTTCTGACTCTTTCTTTTTTATTGATTTCCTTCCGATGTGCAGACGCAAGCATGTGCTTGTTGTTGGGTTGTTGTTTTTTTTGTGACTTTTTTTTTTTTTTTTTTTGTCTACAAGAGAAAATTGAGATCAGATGGGTCATGCTCCGGACTGCTTTCCTCAAAAACAAATCTGCAAGCCATGGCCCATGACAGGGACCTTAATAGGGTGAAAGAGAGAGAGAGAGCGATAATCATCAAATTGCATCAAACAGAGGGCAAACAGCCGCAATAACTCCTTCTGCACACCACACATCTGTGATTTTAATGCTGGTTTAATGCTCGAGGTCAGTAAGGACGCACATACAACATTTTCCACCAGAGTACCAAACAAGCCTCCATTCAGGACCAGATACTGGAGGCATACATGAGTCTCTCTCTCTCTCTCTCTCTCTCTCCCTGAAAGTACTTCTACTGCTTCTGGCCAAAGGAACTTGTGGTAAACACTGATTCTTTTAAACAGGCTGTTCCCCATCGCTCACTCACACTGAAACAGCATCGTTCTGTATGATGAGGGCCCAACCAGAGTGAAATCCTGGAGCAGAGGGGCTTTATAGGGTGCCAGCTACTGAGACTCCTTTCCACTGGGTACAAACTGTTCCACTGAATGTAAGTGAACGTAACACAAGTGTTCTTTTTTCCCTACACTCAACTTTCAGGGACGAAAGGGTCATTAATGCATCTGGCCCTCTCTTCACTTGGGGCTTTTCCAGTAAGCAAGTACACCACAAATGTTCTTCCTTTTCCCTATGTTTGATATTTGGTGACAAATGGTTTTTAATGCATCCGGCTCTCCCTTGTTTAAGCAGCGGGTTTGCGTGTGCCGCATGTGCCAGAGGCCTCAATGCAAGTAGCTCTGAATTCCATCCCAAAAATGGTTGCCTGGAAACAGTGGGAGCCATGCTGTCCCGCAGAACAAATGAAACTAAAGGCAAACAGTCATAAAGAGGGAGCATGAGTGGCGGTTAAGGGGATTTCAAAACAAACCCCCAATAAAGTAGGCTGAGGTGGAAATAAGACGAAAAAGGCTTTCCTTGCTTGGTGCCTTGTTTGACGTGAGGTTTGTGGAGAACAGGATACGCTGACAGAGACCATGAACTTCCCCTCACCCACTAACACGTGCACACACACACACAAACACACACACACTACACCCTGCTGCGGTGGCATGGAGTGGTTGCACAGAAAGTGACGTTTTGCACCAGGCAGCTGGGTCTCCAGAAACACCACAAGAGTAAAAACCACCTTCAATTCAGAATTCATTAAAAACATTCTCTTGCGCGCACACACACAAACACACAAAGACTCAACGCAAAAGGAATAATCGAAGAAAACAAATAAATGAAAACATCTGAAAAATCAAGAGCATGCCTTATATATTAGGAACAAAATCAAGCCCCTTTCCCCCCTCCTTTCTCTTTGTGGTTTGCAGTCAAGAGCCGCATAGATCCTCTGGAATGTTGCGGAGCAGAACAACACGAAACATGCAATCAGTGTGTCTGCGAGCCTCCTCTCCAATAGCGGCAGGTCACAATGGAAAACAGAGAAAATGGGTCCGCTCGAAGGCCAGCATATGGTGGATTGTTCAACACATTGAGGAGAGACACACAGGACATCGGACAGCTGCGTTAACACTGAACTGCACCACTGTCCAGTCTAACAGTGCTTTTACATTATCAGCATAACCTGTAATGTCAGGCTTTGTGTTATTCAAACCTGCAGCCTTCAAAGTGTACTAGGTCCTTAATTTTCTCAAAGTAACACTTCTTTGCTGACTTTAGATTTTTATTCCTGTTCTTCATTGTGCTCATGTTTTAAATCAACATTAGTATGTCATAAAATAAATAGGTGACGATATTAGTATGTGACTCAGCTTTTCTGTTACTGTATTGGTGTCTATTTAATAATACACGATTTTTAACATAATAACAGAACACAAGAATTGTACTGTTTCATCAATCTTCCCAGGATTTCAACTCGAGCATGTACCTGAAGGAAATTACTGCTAGTATATGTGCAAAAGGGGCTTAGCACAGTAAACATGACTGATGTTATGATGTTCTGATGGTGTGCATTGATAACCTTACCACTGAAATGTCAGTGTTGTTTTCAGAAACTCCCTGTCCTAATATCCACCTGATTTCCTCTTTGAAGTTATCACTCTTCCATCAGTATACCTAACCACTCCCAGATTTAGCAGTTCTTTTCCCTCTTCAGCTAATAATCCAAGTGTCTCCACCTCAACCGTAACTCCTGTTTACAGTAACATCTGCAGCAAGAGCCTAGCAGACTCCTTGTTCTCTAGCAAGAGCAGACATGTTTTTTTTTCTGCTGTCTTTTGTAACCACAACACACAGCATGGAGGCAGTGAGTGAGAGACAGAATGTTGTTAAGGGCCACGGGTGAAGGACCCCAGAGGGAACCCAGATAATGCCTGTGGTTTGGTCCCATGCGTCATCCAGCAGCATGTTATTCTGTGTGTGTCCAGCATAAAGTGGAGGCATTTTCCCTTAAAAAAAAAAAAAAGACCTTTGTGTATGGTTGTAGATGAGGGACTGAAGAAAGCGAGTTTCCTCTGCCACACTTTTTGATAAGCATCAGGCTGTGCACATCCTCTATTTGGACAAGTGTGGACATGCGAAGACGTGTAAAGTCTCGTACAGCCTGAGCTGGAGCTTAGATACAGTGAAGTTATGACTCCTGCCAAGACCCGTGACTAAACAGCTTACATACTGTACCATTGTATGCTTTAATTAAGAGCGGTATGAGCACTCGGATCTTTTTCAGGGCACTTCAGCGTAAACCTGCCGTATTTTATTAAAGTAAAAGAACTTGAATAACCAAATAAGCTTAGTGCTTAAATACGTATTTAATTTCTTCTTAATCTCAATTTCCTGCATACTTCACATTGTTGCATTATTAACTCGGATCTACAGGGAATCCACTTGAATTTGCTCGCTAATATGAAATCACACACACACACGTTTATCTGACTATCCCTGTGAGGACCTTACAGTGACATAATTATTAATGCAATTAATTAATGCTATGCTATGCTTAAACCTTAACTTCAAACAAAGTGTAATATTTAGGTTCTTCTGGTTTTTCAAATAAAAACTGCAGTTTGTATTTAAAAAAAAAGAAAAGAAAGAAAAAAGTTTTTTTTTCATGAGATCCAGCCAAATGTCCCCACAAGGTCAAATCTGTCAGATATTCCTGTCCTTGTGGGAATATTTGGTCCACCATGAAGATATAAAAACATGCCCACACACACACAACTCAGCATCCGTGTCTGTAAAGTGTTTAGGGAGGTTAAGGATATCTGGTGGCTCAGATCTACCTGAGAGTGGGTGGAGAAAAATTTTCAAGATATGACTCATGGCAACATCCAGAGATAAATGACCAGGAAGCACACAAACACACTTCCTTTACACATTACTTAACTCTGAAATAAAAAAAAATGTGAAAAGAGGTTTTAGACTATCACTTTGCTCTATATATTTGTCTCTTGCCACATGTTCTCTAGTTTACAATCTGTATTGCGAGCAGCCATGTGCAGTAGAGGAAGCTGCAGACAGTTGTCACAGATAGATACATTCTCCAGCATCAGTAACTGTGTGCTTGAGAGAGAGAGAGAGATTGTGCTCCATTGGGCATTTAAAACTGGGTGTGTGCCACTTTTACAATGAATTACTATGCTCTTACCACAGTTTTCTAGGTCACGTTAAAATCTAAAACATGTTTTTGGCATCCTAATTTTTCTCCATGCTCCCCCTCCAGCCTCCACTAGTGACGCATTTTCAACAAAAGAACTTGATTATATATTTGTGATCTGTAAATACATACGCAAATTTATGCTTTGCAAAAAAGAATTATACTCTTATGAATGTATATCCAACTTGAAGACAATTCCCAAACCTTAAACAAAAATGATCATCAATAAATGCATGTATTTTTCAAATGAGAAGCCATGAATAAAAGGGTCAGCTTCTGATGTTCTGGTGACTAAATCTGATTAGAGCCTTCAAACAGAGAATTCTTGCCTCTGGGTTCAAAACATTAGCGCTGCAATACCCAAAGTCATGAGGTCTACGTGCAGGAGTAGATTTGAATATGGATGTTACAAAGGGCATGAAGGCAGTACTGAATCATCTCTACCAATATTTTTTGTATTACCCAAACTGTCATTATTAAGCTTAACAAAAGCTTACATAAATCTCAAACTCTGTTTAGTAAAGGCATTCATTTGATTGGCTTGAAGGAGTATTTCTGCCCAGTATATTGCTGTAATAGTTGACGTATAATGACATTAAGAAAATATAGCCTGGCTAATCTACAAGTGAGCTAGCCTTTCTATGCTAGCTAATATTATTTTATAGCGGGAACAGTGATAACAGGTACTGAACTTATGAATATTTGACCATTCAAATGACCAAACCTATGCCCGTCCATCTAGCACAGCCTCTCTGATGTTACCAATTTGTCACCCAACAACACCTATACACACCCTAATTCATCATCCTGCCTACTGGACAATTACAATATTTAATATACTTTTATATATAGTTTTATATTGAATCGTTCAGCAAGTATATGATGTGATTGGTCAGGTGTCCACAGATATTTGCCTATACATTTACATTGTATAGTAACAGCTCATTTAGAGTGACTTGTATGATGGATGCTCCACATAATTTATGGCTAATAAACTGATTTTAAAAAAAATAAAATAAAATAAGCATGATGTTATTTAACAAAGCAAAATGTGCACTCACTGATATGGTCCATATCAACCCCTGTAACCGTCTGTAAGTCTTCCACCACACCATGGGAGAGAGGAGCTTACACATTGTGGTTTCTTGATAACATGACAAGCTACATTTCTTTGTCTTAGTAACTTCAACAAAGAGGAAAAAAAAGGAGTGGCTAATGAGGGAATGACTGATTATAGCTGTTATAATGTAAGTGATCACAGTAACAAAATGGTGTCATAGATGTTCCTCAACATTAGATGTAACTATAAATGGTTAAAAAGCACAATGTGCCGTTCATTAATAAATAAAAAATTGTAATCATTGGCAAATCATTGTGGTATAAGAGGAATAAAACACTTCATGATGTGCTGTTATAGGAAAATATCACATCAGGCCACATCACACCATCCTGCTGTGGATTATTTTCCTATAATATCATCCCCTTGTGTTTCATTCATTGCATACTGCGTGTAACATTGGTCGGTATCTTAAGTTATGGTTAAGTTTATTCTTCATTTACTGTATGACATGACCATTTGTAAGAAAAAAAGGTGTGTAGTTTGGCGTCTGTTTTCTAACTTTAGGCTTATCACTGATAGCCAATGACACTAAGCAGTCCTTTCACACTTACTATGTGTGAGATCGTACTCCCTCTCCTTCTCTCTCATTGTAACGATGGAGGTTAGGGTCGAGAGGCCCCCATAACAAAAGGGAAGAGAGGCGGAGGGGTACACGACCCTCGCAAGTAGACCCTCTGATGACCTGGCGCAGACAGGAAACAGGAAGTGGGACCTCTGACCTTGCCGAGAGGCTCCCATTGTGCTTCCTGGAGTGAAAATTGCTGACGGAGGTCCACGTGAGCGCCGCAGGACTTAGATGAGCCATGAGAACGAACCAGTGCAGCCGAACTCTCCCAGGCAGCCCAGGGGAGGCTCCGGTTACACTGCAGTGTGAGAAAGAATGCAAGAACGCTGCCACCTGTAGGCCTCTTCCTCTCTCAGGCCTACAGATTTGGGAATCAGAAATGACCTAAGCTGCATATATGGTGAATGACTTATGCATGAAGAAGGAGGCAATTCAAAGCAAATTCAAGAGAATTGTGGAAGAAGAAATTTATGAAATTTAGCCATCTTTATGCTTTATGCTATCCATTTGCTCAAGTTAACTTAAAAGCTGCAGGCTCTCAATAATAGGGCTGGCTACACGGTCATGACTTTGCTACAATATCACCTTTCCACTGGCATTACTTGACTTCCTGTTTAATAGAGATCCTAAAATGATCACAAGTAAATACATAGACAAATGCAATGCTATCTGTAACAGTTATGATCTTAGCATCATAGTGTCTGTGGGAATGAGAATGGTGCTCCGGCCTTGACATCTATGAATGTATTATAATTTACTTCGAGTCAGCTCCCCTACTGCATCCTTGCCAGGGGGCTCTTGTCGACCTACAGTGGGGTAATTGCAGTCTGCCAGGAGGATTAAGTAGAAGATGGGAGGTAAAGGGTGGAAGAGGAGGGGTAGATCAGCCATGGGCTTCCGGGCTAAGGGGGTAGGAATGGAGCAAGAGAGGGAGGACAGAAGAGGTTCAGCCTCATTAGCAGCCAACTAATTGGGAGGAAAAGACCCCTCACATTCTCCAGCTAACCTCCTAGCCAGCAGGGTAGAGAGTGACAGATAGAAGCAGTATGAGAGGAGGATGAATAAGAAGGAGAACAAGAATGTGAGATTGAGTTGAACAGCAGATGTATAGAGAGGAAGCGAGGGAGAGTGGTAAAACAAAGCGAGAGGACTCAGGGGTAGAAAAGTGAAAATAAATGAGAGACATAATTCCTGAGAGACAAATAGTAAAGAGCTGTAGAAAGAAAAAAATCAGAGCTAGTTTAGCGTAGGGAAAGAACACTGTGGGAAAGATATACAGGTTTCTATCTACTGAATATAAAAAGGCACCTATACAGAGAGGTGAGTGAAGGATGAAAGAATGGAAGAGGGGTGCAGGGAGGGGGTGGGAAGTTTTCATTTCAGTGTCGAACTTAACCCCATGCTGCACCTCTGCCAATAAGAAGTGTCTAAAGCCAAGCTTTTATATCAAGTGACACACTTCACTGGAGGAACTCTCATGCTTGTACCCCACTATATATCATATTATATAGGTCGACAACTGCCTCTTACATCCGTAACACCAGACTGCAGCAAGTGGTCCACTCGGAGGAGAAGTTCATAGACTGTGAACTCACCAAAATCAAGGACCTTTACTCCATCGTTGCAAAGAGGAGGGCAGTGAAAATTGCTGCTGTCACCAAACATCCAAGCAACCACCTCTTTGTTAAGCTGCCATCACAGAGGCACTACAAGTCCATCACCTCCCAAACTACACACCACCGGCACTGTTTCTTTCCAGACGCCATCCAGTTACTCATCCGCCCCAGTCCATAGCAACTCTTACTGAACCACCTCAAAATGTTTTGCAGTGCAGTTTGCACACACTGAAACTTTTGTCTTATGTCTCTTGTCTCATGTCCTGTTTCTGTGTAGTCATAAATGCTGTTGCAATGGCTATTGTCTTTGTCTGTCCACTGTATAAATTGTGTCTACTGCACTGTCTGATCCTGCTGCACTGTTTGCGTGTTGCTCTGTCTGTTGTTGTTGCTGCACTGTATGTTTTGGTGTACTGTTTAATGTTGCACACTGGCACCAAACCAAAACCAATTCCAGCAAGCACTACTCATAGGCAATAAAGTGTTTCTGATTCTGATTAAAAGTCCAGTTCCCTGTCAGAACACATGCTCGACTGCCATTACAGAGTGCATTTGCTGGCAAATAGGATTGTGTTTTCTTCTTAGAAATATATTTTTGTTGAACTTATGGGCAAATGTTTCTGAAGTGACAAAGTTTTCTTTACAAAAAGTGGTGCAACAGAAAAGCATTCGCTCCATCATTAGGCCATTGCAAGTTCAAATCCTGATGATGCCACAGCCATCCCTGACCAGGGGACCAAAATGGGCCATGCTCTCTGCTCTCTGGGTGGGAGGCATGTCAGTGAGAAGACAATTACTTTATACATTTTAAGAGAATACTTTTAGGATACTTCTCCACTAATGAAAAAAATATTTTAAAATTTAATATCAAAACACCACCAAAGCTCTTTATTAACTATTTTAATATCACCATGCCCGTGTTTTCTGCAATAGAAAGCAGCAGTAAGTGGCAACAGGTCAAACACACAACCACAGCAGAATGGAATTTACACTTGTCTGTTTGAATGTTAAACACGTCTATACATAAAGAGATAACAAATTCTTCTTTTCATCTGACATTGAGAAATTGTTTTTTAGTTTCATATGTATGTAATAAGCATATACTGTACCACTGGCATTTTTTCATTTTTCGTAGATTTGGTACTAATTTAATTCTGCTATCTAATTTGATTAAGTTTAAAAAGCTTAAGTAGTTTGGACTTTCTCACATTTCCAGTCCATTAAACTGACCCTGACTATTCTATGCAAACAGTAAAAAGTAATTACCATATTCTCCGTCCAGAAGCATAACATAAAGAGAATTACTGACCAGCAACATAGAGGAAAATTGTCTATAGTAAAAAAAATGTTAAGTACTTTTTTCAGTGTACTATGCCCAATCCTGCGCATGCTTTGTGTGTGTGTGTGTGTGTATTGAAAAGAGAAACAGGGAAGGAGAGGACATCAGGAACAGGACTGTAGTGTGTCATATAACAAAGGGAGATGAGAGCAGAAAGATGCATGGGAGAGAATGAGAAAAAATGGAGCATGAAAAAAAAAGGGAGTGAACATGGATGGAGATATAGAAATGTAATAAGGGAGAGTGACACCACAGGACAATTTAAGAAGTCATGAAGTCCAGATGAAGAGAGAGTGAAAAGAAACAGAAATGCAGGGGAGACTACAGGATGGGAAGAATGATGCAAGCAGAGAGTATAAGCTGCGAATGCAGAAGCAGTTGTATGTAGCTTGCCTCTTTTCAGTGCAAAAGCACAAAATCTGTTTTATTTTCATTCCAACAAACTACAACACATCTTAATGACACTCCTAGTGCCTCCTCACCTCTCCAAATGCTCAAACGCTTCTCAATGTTTGGCTCTGGAATCAAAGGCCAATCAGATAATTGCAGCATTTTAATGCGAGCGGCAGTGCTTGCTGGGAGAGAGGCTGCCCTCTGCAGTAATCCTATACTCTGGGAATTTCAACAGATGGTTTCAATGAACGTAGAGACAGCAAGACATGTTACACAAATATTAAAATCTAATTCAACAATCAGTGTAAGTGAAACTACATGCATTGCAACAGAGTTCACAGATCACATAAGCACATGACGACAATCCGCAAGTCTTTCTCCCTTTTCTCCCTAGAGAGTCTGCAAGCAACACACTTATATAAACAAAAAACACAAGGATAAATCTTCTATAAATGAGAAGAAAATCCTTCTCCAGCACTCTCCCTTTCCCAAAACACATTCTGCTGCCTAAAGTGCAACGCTGAGCTTCCTTCATGACCTTCATACAGCAGATCTATGATCATGTAATGCTGTTTGTGTTGCATAGCATCACCACCACTGTTTCCCACATGTGGGTTATATTTGTATATATTTTCTTAAAATGTTTAATATATTTTTTTGCATTTAGGGTACAAAAGTTCAGGGTCAGAGCTGACGAAAAGGGGAGAGGGAATGAAATGAAAAGGGGAGAGGAGAGAGCAGAGCTATAACCTAAAAGAATGTAAAAAGAGAGAACCTAATAAAACTGCTAAAGCTAGTCTTTCCGTAATTCTTTCCCTAATTCCCGAGTTTGGTTGCTAGCTAGTAACTTTGAAATTGAATTGTATATATGAAAAAAAAAAAACACTAGATCTCACACCCCCCCCCCCCCCCCCTTCAAGAATCCATTAATTCATTGATTAATTTGATTCATTGATTCATTCTTCTTAAGTAACTGCTTTACTTGTGTAGTGCGGCGTTAATACACACATCGATATTCAGACCTCAGGTATAGGTACAGACTTACACACTTCTTTGACTGTTAAACAGGATTTGCGCATTTGCCTGAAACTCCATCCATGATTCTGACCTTTTCAAGTTGAGCGACATCAGCCTGATCGAGCAGCAGTATTAAGTCCAGCTCCACTGACTGAAAGTTCTTTGTACCCACAATACATACAGTATGTCACACAGAAATGTAAATTTGGGCTTGTAAATTAATTTAGTATCTCACAGCCACATTAAAATGTGTGCATAATTATTTGTCGGCACTTGATATAAAAAATAAAATGTATGCTCTTATTTTTTTTAGGTTTTTGCTGCAACTGCTGCTGTGCTCCTTGTTCTATTTCATAAGCTGCCAAATAGTTAGGGTGGAAGTCATATTGTTAAATTATGACAAATCTGCAGTGATTATTGTGACACTAGTACTATTCATAGCAGAATATCGGTAATATACTAGACTCCTAACAGATGTTTAATCCAGTGGTTGCTATCTTCTCATTTATCTCTCATCGTATGTCATTTTGTTTATTGTCAGGCACCAGAGATGGTTGCAGGTGCAGGTAAAAGGCTTTATTTTTACAACAGGCAAACAGATTGAAGCAAAGCTGTTATAAACAGGCAGTGGTGAAGCGATTAACAAACAGGCAAAGCAAGGCAAGACTAGATTCAGAAACTAGGGGACAAACAAAGATCATATCCAGATAAACAATCATAAACAACAAGGCAATGTCTCTTGGGAGTTGTAGTTGGACATTGGACTAATGGACATTGTGACATTTATTTTTTTTTTTTATTGTCTCTTGCTTTTGTTATATCATATTACATCTGAAGGCAAAAAAATGTGATCTGCCTCCTCAGTCCACCTTTTCTATCCCCCCCTTTTTTTTTTTTTGCTTGAAAGCAAGTGCCTGTGTTTAAAGGCATTGGTCTACATGCTACTGGAAAAACACTGTCTAAGAAGCTGTTATTATGTAAGAAAAATCTGGCAACCTCAGAAATGTGAACTGCATGCAGGTCACTTTAATAATCCGAATAGACTGGGTAAAATGGACTGGCTCCCTATCCAGGAAGTTTTCCTGCCTTGCACTCAGTGCTCTAAGCATGGACACTGGACCACCACAGCTCTTACTGGGATAAAGCAGTTACTGAAGATGAATGAATGAATGAATGGACAAACCATCTAAAAAAAAATCAACTTAAGCATCTGTGTAAACCGACTTTGAATATGAATAACTTTCCCCACATAAATACTGACATTTGAATATGGGGATTTTTCCAATTTTTGAATACTCTGAATATGGCTGATTGTGAAAGTATATAATGGAAAACGCTGATGGACAGTTTGTTTGCTTTGTATGAAAACTCCTAAAAACTGCCTTAATGTTGGCACACAGACAATTCCAAAGAGGATTGATTATCATGTGATGACATGTACATGTCCGTAAAAAATTTGCATTCCTTTGATTGTTTATTGCTGGTTTGTCTATTTACTGCTGCCCATAAACAGGTTTAATACGTTTCTGACCTAGATAAATTAGATTAAAAGATGTTTTTGAAGATTTAAAGATCACATTAATTACATAGTTGACAACTCACCAATTCACCCACTTACAGCTCTACAAAAACTGAACACACACACATACATATGGTGTGGGCCATATAAACATGTGTAACATTATGTCCACAAACACATCTTTCTAATTCCTGAGCACCATTAAACAGCTGATAATTACTTTCATATGGTATGCATTGATACCGTCCAACAATATTTTCAGTGCGAGCAGTCCACAGCAAACTTCAAAATCAAAGAAGAGAAATTATAGTTCAGTATGCAGATAAGAGCTCATATGTTCTTTGAGTGCTTGCCGACATGAAATAGCTTCAGCTCACAGTCATTTTATTTCCTTAGTTTATGGAAGCATGTTACTTTAAACTTGGCCCAACTCAGACATTACATCAGCTATGTTTAGGCGTGAGAAAGCCGATCCTGAAGAGTCAAAGGAGGCTAGAGTTTTCTATTTTCTAATTCTATATAATGCTTATGGGTGTTTAGCACAGGCCCCGCTGTTACAGTGTCAGGAGAGGTGTTAATCTAAAACCAAACACTCTACACCTCCCTGCCATTGAGTTCCACAACTGCTAGACACCCACAAGCCACTAGAGAGAAGCCAGTCACGCTAGCCGTCTGAAACAATGTCTCTAAAGTTGGGGGAAACTTAACTGTTCCATAAAAATGACTCGGTCAACACCCAGAGTTGTTTTATAGTTATAGAGCCATATCAGTGTTTCCCACAGATCTGAAATATACTTGGGTCAGGGGCCTGAAGACTGGGAGGGGGGCTGTCATGTACTAGTATGTTTAATATATATTTAAACAGATATTGCATGTATAATGTATACGACCGAACGACATGACAGATATTAAAAATAAAAACTAACACTATTTCTCTCCCCCCCAACAGTCTCAGCTCTCTCTCTCTCTCTCTCTCTCTCTCTCACCCACACACTCTCCTATCTTATCTCCACACTCTCAGCTCTCTCTCTCTCTCTCTCTCTCTCTCTCACCCCCACACTTTCAGCTTCAATCTGTGTAATATCTCTCTCAAATAGGTATTCCATCTGATAATATTTTTAGAAAGATAATCTAGCCTTGTAATCTAGCCTATTGATTGACGTCTTTCCAGGGGTGCAAACTGAAAATCATCCAGGCCTCCCAAAAAGATATAGTCTAGATGAAATTCTAAATATAAATGTACTTTACTGTAAGAAATCATGGCTCTCATGCAGGAGTAGAAACGATTTTGAAGAAGAGCCCAGCTCCACAGTAGAGAGCAATTGTTATAAGTGGTGTGAGGATTGTGAAAGTGTGTGAAAGTGTTTTCACATTGAAAAAGATATTACCTTACTACATTAAAGTGGACTGTAAGTGATTGAATGGTGCAGCAGCATGCGTTATCCATTACTCTGTTTACCACATCACTATAGTAGATTTGTCCATGTTACTGTTTTATAAACAACATTACTTTATTCCAGCAGTCTGTCTTCTTTGTTGGTGATGGTTGGATATCATCATGTGCTCCACTATTGCACGGAAAAAGAGTAGTAATGCAGCAGTTTGTCTAATCTTTTTCTAATTTTTCTAATTTTTTACAGTTAGTATCTAGCAATCAAATGTAAATAAAGAGTCCAGGGAAATAACCTACACTCAGATTTATGCTGAACAGTTTAACAATAGCTAATTGAATAATTTGGCTTGTATGGTTGATTATTTAATTTAGGATGCCATCTGGTCTGCTAGCTTTGTTCAGTTTAAGAGGAGATCATTTGTCTCTGAGTCCAGAGGGTACGGACAGTCTTTTACTGCCATTCTCATTTGTTGTGCTTCTCAGCTAAGTTGTTTTGTTCAGGTTCTGTATCACTTGTTATTTGATTATAGGGTGAATTTAAAATGATTGACCCATTGACCCATATGTCGACTTGCCCTAGAGGAGGAGTGATCCTAACCCAGACCCCTGGACTTCCCACACCTCCTTGCTTAGATCTGTCTCTCAGTCCGGTTTAAACAAGAGCACAATGTTAATCCACTTAGACATGCCTGTTGAGAGCAGTGCCACAACGAGCTTCTCTTTCTTGATACCAAAAAAAAGATAAATCCCCAGTTTGGAGGGCTTTATACAAACCACCACTGAGAAAACATTCTGGTGACTTCTAATGCAGAATTCTGCATGGTGCTGTGGCTGTGAATGCATTTGTATCTGTTATAAATCTAAATGTTAGGGATAAATGTGTTTTTTGTGGGCTTAGAGGATAAATTTTTAATTGCTTCATAGAATGTGCAAGACTCAAACCACTTTTTGATTTATTATTTGTTTTGTGTAGGTGGTGTGGGGAGGATTTTCTCCGCAGGCTTTTATCTGTGGAGCAGGTTATTATCAAAAACAGAGAGTGAATTAGCAGTTGCTGAACTTTCTCATCAGGCAAGCTAAAAGACAAAAACAAATGAGAGAAGAGATCTGGTCAGCAATTAGTACCATTGTTTATTTCTTTGGTGAAAAAAAAATCAAGTTTTTCTTGAATTTTAATTGTATAAGGAAATAAAGGACATGAGAAGTTTAGAATGGTGTTATAAGGACCTGATCTATAAGGTTGTTGATGAGGACGTTTTTTTTTTTCTTTGATAATGTGTGGCAGTAACATTACTGTTGATTAATTAATAAGTGTAAAAAAGTGTACTATGAATGAATTTGTAGTATGAATTGTATAAAAGTTTTAGGTTCAACTTAAAAAATCTTTCTTTCTCGCTTACTCCCTATGTCTCTCTTTCACTCTCTGCATTCATGTCACTACCAAATTAGATACAAGACATGTTAATTTGTCTGAATGGATTAATAAATAAAATGCACTAAAAAATAAAATATAGTTGGGCAGTCTTTAAACTACACTGGGTGTAGCACCAAAGTACTACCTAAGTGTGGAAAACTCTTGATATAGAATAGACACACAGCTGGGGGGTCTGAAGAAATCAGTTCGAGCTTCCCTAGCTGAGAGAGATCATCTCTGCTCTTACATTAAACAGACTCCAGTGAGGGAAGCTCACAGACAGCATGTGCTGTCTGTACAGATCGGTGAGCAGAGCTCCTGACTGTAGAAAACTAATGGAGACCTGCTTTACTTGGGGAAAAAAAGCACACAGGCCTCAGGAGAGACAAACTGTGGCAGATTAAAGTTATCAGATAAACCCTACGCAACAGTCACACCAGATGTTACCCTGAGCTGTTTGAACAGCGATGTTGTAATCTAGCAAAATCAGTCTTATTGTTCATCTTAAGAAAACAGAATAAAGACATTTAGCTGTATTCTGCAGGGTTTGTGTTGTTGGTGTTATAACTTGTTCAAATCTGACTCACATGGGACAGCGTATAATGAGGGTAGCTTGTGGAACTTGTAGTGTGATAGCTGACGTAGTCTTTCATGCTTGGTGGTGTTTGTGATAGAACACCACAGAGATGTCTGCACAATACCCTTGTGCATACATATAATAGCGTAACTCTTAACCAGCATCTCTGAACTTTTTACACAACTATACAAACACACGAGTCCTTTCTGCTTGTGTGTGTGTGTGTCTGTACATTTATAAGAGTTGCAGATGTGTTTGCCTATCGCACACTCAGTTGTCTTAAGGATGTCAGCAACACTGATCTGCCCTCATAGCCTCCATACAGCTGATCCACGATCATGTGATGAGTGTGTGTGTGTGTTTGCTTGGCAATTTGTGGTTATACCAGCATGTTGTGAATGTCTATCTGCATTTATCTAGCACTCATTCTTAAGCCAACCCCAGGCTATCTGCTTCACATAGAGTTCGGGAGAGAAGAAGCCTGCTGGCATGAGGTAATGCAGTGGAGTAATTGAGAAAATGACGGCTTGTCCCGGAGGAGGAGTGAACCTACCCCAGACCCCTGGACTTCCCCCACCTCCTGCTCAGATCTGCCTTTCCATCCTGTTTAAACAAGAGCACCATGTTAATCCACTCAGACATGCCTGGTGAGCGCAGGGCTGCAATGGGCTTCTCTCTCTCTCTCTCTCTCACACACACACACACACACACACACATACATAAATTCTCTTGCACACATACACACAGTATACACACAGACCAGCACACATACAACATGTCCATAAACTTCAAGTCTCACTTGATGACACACATGAAACACAGCAAAGCAGTAGTTCACACACACAAAAGGAAGCGGGCTTAAGCCTGACTTATGGCTCTGCACACCAAAGTTTCAACACCACATAATTTTTGCTATGACCAAGCAGACACAGCCAAGTGGAACTGAGTCAAGCAAGTGGAACTGAGATACCTCAGAGCTCTCTCAGTGATGAACTGCTAGAGCTGCAGCACCCCCAACTTTCAGGACTCCTTTAACTGCAACTGCTAACTTAATTATATATTGATAAAGAAATATACAAACTTGGAGTAAAATGGAATATTTTGAGTAGTTTATGTCTGTATGTTTGTATGTCGGAGATAGTATGCCTCTTATACAACTGTGTTTTGCAAACGATTACAATTTTGAATTTATTAATGAATGACACATTGCTTTTTAACTGTTTAATGTTATGGAAAGTCAATAAAACCTGACTCTTTACGACAGAGTAGTTTATGCTGTCCGGTTTCTCAGTAACTTGACATTCTGTGCTTCTTGTCTCAGTAAATTCAAGTGAGAGAAAAAAAGAGAGGCTGGTGAGGGAATGACTGCATATAGCTACTAAAATGTAATCAGTCAACAGGAATTAACTTCTGTGTCAGAAAACATACTGACTTTCACAAAGCACCTACACTCTAGACTCCTTCCATAAATGTTAAATAATTGTCTCCTAACAGAAAACTTCACAATATCAAATTTTATGTCATTTTCTTTGTTAACCAACACCACATCCATGTATTTAATCCATGTATTATTAGGCTTAGATTATGTGGTGCATCCGCTATACAAGTCCCTGTGAATGAGCTGTTACTAGAAAAACATTAACATATTAAAGCATATCATTTATGTTTAACTACTACCAGAGCCATGCTGTTAGAGAAAATTAATCAACACCTTCTAATTTGAAAATTGAACTGCACTTCTATCTTTGTACATACACATTCTCTTAAAAAAAAAAAAATCATTTGACTATCATTCAGGTGTGACATCATAGCTCCTGCCGCATGGATGCTGCTTAAAATTCCAGCACCCCAATCTACAACGCCTTCTGCGTCCCTGGCTACAGATATGGCCCAATAAAGTCAAGCTATTTAGAGACATGCAAACCTACTGTCTGATTTGTCGTAGACATTTTTCAAACAGGTTTAAAATAATCTGCATCATATATAGACGTTAATAAACACAAAAATAAACTGCATATTAACCAATAAAAAAATTGTAAGCACAAATATTTGTGACAGCATCCTGTGAGGACAATAGTAACAATAGTAATGGGTAAGAAACAAATCCGAACACACAGAAAGAACATACTCATTATATATAATGTGTCTTACAACGATGGTTCTCAAACTGGGGTTTAAACAATCTTCTATGTCAGTCTCTAAAAGTAGACATGAGAAAACATGACGCATATTCAGTAGCGGAGATCAAAAACATACCTAAGGCTGCAGAGACTTACATGACATTGACAATCCAGCTGCCTAATAGCAGAATGGGAAAAGCTCTGTGCTTCAGATACGCCGCCTAGAGTGACGCCAGTGAAAGCTGAGCAGTGTTTAATTTTGTTCCATTCTAATGCACACGTTTTGTTTTTTTTTTCATTATATGCTTCTAAGTATGTGAATAGATGACACAAATACTGTGTCACTACTAAGTTTCAATTATTGTATTTTTATCATACTGAATGTTTTAATCAAGAAAGTCACACATTCTGGGAATGTTTATTATTGCTGTATCAAAAATGTATTATATCGTATCATCCTGAATTTACATTTTATGTATTGACACACCCCAATTATTTAGGTATTATAGTTATAGCTTGATTGATTGATTACTTGAAGTAAAAATTCTAGTGGTTTAAATTGCGTCAAAATAACACGTTTTTTATGTCCCTAAAAACGAAAGAGCTAAAATTTAAAGTGCAAGCATAAGTAACATAAACATGACACAAACTGTTTTGAAGCTTTAAACACATGTAACTGGTTTGTGTTCTGTGTGTGGAAAGTTCAGGAATTTAGAAACACTAACGATTTAAAAAAAAAAAAAAAAGCTGGCATAGACTTGCCTAATTTGCTTATATTTGAATAGTTTGAATATTTGAATAGTTGAATAGTTATACTCACAACAATCTGTATGATCCTAAGTTGTAAGGTTTTCACACTGCAAAAATTTTAACAAGCCCTACCCACAAAATCACATCCACACACATGGAGAGAAAAGCTGATGTCTCAACCACCTGTTGTATTGTCAGGGGGCCAAGGCTGGCTTTTGCTGTGTCTCCAGCACTGGTCTGTTTTGAAGATGCCTGCAGCCCTTATGGCTGGGTTTCTCCTGATAGAGCACTTCTACAAAGCCTAGTGTGTGCGTTAAGTTGTGAAAATAGTGATACAGAGAATATCAGCATGTGATTATGCTTTTGATATGAAGTGAGGATTGTTTTTCAGGTGTGTGTTTGTGTGTGTGTGTGTGTGCGCGCAGATTCACACTCACCTGGTTGATGTGTTTGAGTTTGTCAATGATCTGGCTGACGACAGGCTCGGGGTGCTTATGTTTGGTGTCTGATCCATGAGGGTGGCTCCTCCTTGGCCCTGGACCTGAAAACCTATTCAAACACAACAAAGTCGTTAGGCTATGTGCACACACTTACAGGTCATGCAATCCATTTATTTTATGTCTCAAATTACAAAAAAAAAAAAAAAAAAATCAAACTGAAATCTGCTATAAGCGTGCATGTAAACTTAAGCTTAGTTATGAGAGTAAACATGGACTATATTGCCATCTAGAGGCGAAATAATCAAAAAGGCTCCAGGAATTTAATGGAATTTAATTAAAAACAGCTTTTAGTACAAAATCTAAATTAACAGTACCTTTTAAGTGAGAAAATTAAATAATAAAAAAACTCAATTAGACAGGAAGTTAGAGCTCCCCCCAAGAGAACGGCTTTTTTTTATGTGGTGATTTTCATATCACATACTGAAAATAGAGCGATTTGCAGTGACACTATAAATCATCAGTGGACACTCATATCCATTTACACACAAAGCAGCACAACTGAATCATAAAATATATACACAATTACATATATATTTCTGTACATGGTACAGGCGTGTGTGTGTGTCTGTGTGTGTAAGACGTGCTTCTCTCTCTCTCTCTCTCTCTCTCTCTCTCAGAGGACCAGTGAAACTCGTGTTCCAGTAGATTACTCCCTATTAAAATGTAATTAGTGTTGATGTACAGAGACTTGCTAGGACAGAGACTGAGGAACACAGAAGCACTGAGCGACTACCGCAAATCCCACTCTGACACACAACTTACACTTGCACTAACACTACACTGTCAACCTTACAACTCCACTACAGTCAATAACACATTTCATAACCTGTTTGATTGTGGTACACTGTGAGCATTACCCACAGACTGTGACTTGTCATCAGTGCCAACCATAAAGTGGATAAATAAGACTTACCATTACATGACACAAATACAGATGATTCATTAAGAAAAATTAGAGAGAGAGAGAGAGAGAGAGAGAGAAGCAAAGATATGAGATCATAGGCCATTCTTAGCAATGACATAACCCATCATCATTCACAGTCTCATCGACTCTATGCCCTGTTTCTTCATTAAACTAAATTACATTTGCATACTTATTTATTCTCCTTATTAGCCTGATGGCAGCCCACCTTCCGCCCTTAATTATCACATTAATAATACATACACATATTCCAGAAGAAAGAGATATGAAGATAGAAAAGATGAACAGGAGAGAGAGAGAGAGAGAGAGAGAGAGAGAATGTAGGTACCTAGAGTTGAACGGTTATGATCTCAAGATGTATTCATTTTAATTTATTAAATATGAAATTCGTATAAAGATTAATTAAGAGGCATCTCTTCAGTGTAAAAAATATATGGTTGTCCTAGTAAACTTTAGATGCTAGGTACCAGAGATACTTAGTTATTTTTAAATCTGGCAAATTAACATAACATTCCACTAATACACACAAAAAAAACAGCATCATCTCATAGCTCACAGATACCATTACCGTTTACTTCATTGGCCTACACACTGGGAAATCCCTTCCAATGACACACCTTGGAGATGGAATAAATTTACAAAACTTACAGTCACTTTGGAGATGAATATTCATGGGCAGGATATCTGCATTTTTTTTCTGCTACCTGTGTCACTTAGCTAATGCAGAATGAAGTCAGAGACTAAAATACAGAATGCTACAGCTAGAAAGTTGAAAATCTTATTTGAAAGTGCAGACTCTTTTACCAAAAGACACCTTAAACTCATAGCTCATTAAAAAGGTATCCATCTTCAAGCCTACTGTTTAGTAGCTATTAAGTAACTATTAAGTAATTATACTATTAATTATTCAGTAAGTACAGTGGAACTAACAAGAAAGGTATGTTTAAAGTTTGGACTCACTGATGGATACTTTTTTTTTACAGTTTAAATTCTTTTAAGTCATTATTTTGGTAAACGTTTTCCATTTTGCCTATTTGACATGAAATCTATCAAAGTAAGTAACTTAATTGTAATTGTTCAAGTCCATTATGTTTCAATTTAGGTTCATTACACAAATCTAGGTTACAGAAGAGTGAAAGAAGGTATGATGTTAAAGAGATTCTGGTGCTAAATAACAATTACCATGGCAACCAACAAACCAGCATTAATAAAAATGTGTTAAAGCCATTTAACAAAAATGTGTTGACCAAATTAATTTTCTAAGCATGCCTAAAATCTTCAAAAGTCTTCAACTTTGCAGTCAGTTTTGCATACTAGACATGGTAGTTAAAGGAGTTTTATTTATTTGTTGACTTGTTTGTTTGCATTTTAATAGTATTGTTCAAAATGCTAACTAAAGGAAAAGGTTTTGTTTTGAGGTAAATATTCTTGCAGTCCGTTTAGGCCCTCAAAGCCAGTCTATTGCTCGCACAGATCCTTATGGAGTTTCTTCTTCCAAAATCCAGTTCTCTGTAACTTCCAGACACATGAAGCACCTGGAGGAAATGGAGGAGCACAGAGACCAGAAGAAGGAGCAAGAAGTTGTACAGCCGAAAACTTGTAATGTTCAATCTCCAGAAAGGGTCACTGCCTATCTGATCCCAGAGAGTCATGGCTCTTCTGTGTATTACTATTATCACATAGGAATGTGATAATATGTCACAGTCACAGCCACATCCGCCGATCCACACCTATCGAGCCTGATTCAGAAATAGTAATCCTTGGTCAGTCATCATCTTCACTGCTTCCTGTGTTTGTTTATTTGCATGATCAACAAGTGAATGTGACTGGTTAAGTAATGTGGACAACTGGAATAAAGGCTTGGAGAGGGAAATAGTCACAACCAGCAATACTGTCAGGATCCAGGATGAGAACTGTAGGGTGTACAGGGTCAAATCTGTGTGTGACTTGTTTGACGAGAACGATGCAACACTGTAACTGGCCTGCAAAATCACCAGACCTCAATTCCATAGAAGATTTGTTGGCTCAGCAGGTTTAAGACACTGACAGCATCTTTACCTGACAGCATTGGCCCAGAATTAAGGTGAGGAGAGACATTAACAAAACACATGAATGAAATGATGCACGCAACTGCCCAGGGAGCTGCCTCTTTCACTCACTGGCTACACAACTCATTTGGAGTTTGTGGTGCTTATAGTGGTGTTTCTATTGTCCCAATTTGTCTTAGGATATTGTGAATATTTTGAGGACGGCATGATGGTGTAATAGGGAGTGACGTTACCTCATGTATTCTTTAGTGCAACATTCAACATTTTGATGGAATTTATGATTTTGTGGTATGCTCGAGGGAGCACAGTGGTGCAGCGGATAGTGTTATCGCCTCACAGCTCAAGGGTCCCCGTTCAACCCTGAGCTCAGCTTACTATCTGTGTGGAGTTTCATGCAATCTCCCCATATCCATCTTGTTTCCACTACCTCCCAAAAACATGAATGTTAGACTGGCTGGCTAAGATAATTTACCCCTAGTGAATGAGTGTGTGAATGAGTGTGTGAATGGTGCCATGCAATAGACTGGCCATTCAGGGTGTAACCTCACCTCCAGTGTTCCCAGGATAGGCTCCTGATCACCACAACCCTTACCAGGATTAAACGGTTACTAAAAGTGGCTGGTAGTGAGTGTTATGTTTGTTGTGTTTATATCCATCCATGTTCTGTGTGCATTATGCAGATAAAAGATGCAAGTAAAGATCACTAGTCAAAGGAATACAGAAAAAAAGGATTTTCAGAATATGGGTTTGTGGATATGGGATTTGTGGATATGGGATTGTCTCTTTAATACACAAATTCTTTTATATGTAAATACAAATAGATTTTTAAGAAATTACAGTCCCATGGTTTGAATTAAAGACTAGCTATAAGAATTCCAATTCTTACATAAATTTACAATAAATAGCAATTGCAAATATATGATATTTTTAGCTTTAACATATGAGCATATAAAAGCTTTATTTAAATAGTGCATTTTTCACTATTTAAACACTAGTTGTCTACTTAATATCTGCAAATAAATATTTAGTAAGCCACCTCTAGAGAGCACTGTACTGAGCCTAGCATCCACTTGTAGAGGGATTTTGGACACTTCCCCATGCAGAATAATTCAAGATCCTTGTCTGCATTTGTCTGCATTTATACAATTTACTCCACAGATTTTCAACAGGCTGAGACAAACAGGCTGATGACAAACTGCAAAACATTAATGGCTAAACTGTGTTGTTTTAAATGTTTATGCATGATTTGTGCAGTTCAACTTTCTGTCTCCTCTGCATTGAAAGCTCTTTGGTTTTCTCCATAATTACAGCTGTGTAAAGTCATATTTGGACAAATGCAACAACAGAGATCCTGGAAACTGAGCACTCAAACAATCAAGGCTGTTAATTTGATACAACATTTATCTTATACATTAAGAGGGAGAGTGAGTATATTGGTAGGAGAATGTTGGATATGGAGCTGCCAGGCAGGAGGCGAAGAGGAAGGCCAAAGA
>CM075009.1:15515158-15537797 GCA_037576675.1 Pangasius sanitwongsei | reverse complement strand
AGGTGGAGAGTGATGATTCGCTGTGGCGACCCCTGAAGGGAAAAGCCGAAAGAAGAAGAAGAAGAAGAAGAAGATTTATCTTATACATTCCTTAGTAGTGCCAATACATTTAATACATTTCTGAGAGAAAATACTATTCAAAGACAGTCTTATAAGTCTTACAAGAATTATTGTTGCTAAAGTAAATATATACCCATAAGAGGTGATCTGTCGTCACTCTAAAAGAACTCTTAAAGGTTCTGTGTAGAACCCTATAACAGTGTATCGCAGAAAGAGTTGCAAGAAGCCTTTTTTGTAAGCCTAAATTATCCAATAAAGGTAACCTCTGAATGTTCAAATGGAAAGTGCGAATAATTCTGAAGTTGACTCTATTCCGAACAAATTATAATCTCATCACAAATGTCATTTCCATGCATCTGCACATTCTCTCCTACAGCCGCAGACTATTTGTCTCTCCCTATGTCTGGTTCTAATTATCTCTGGAAGGTAGGAGTGTGACCACTGACATTCTCTGTCTGCTCCTAAGGCTTGCTGCTCATCAGCCTCCAGTGAGTGAGCTCTGCTGCTACTTTCTATTCTCCTCACCGTCAGATCTCAAATCCGAAGCACCTGAGTGAGCAGCTTAGCTACATAATGCGGACACACACCAATAATACAACAGTGACCACGTCCACCAGCCGCTACAGCAGCATGACACTGGTGTGAATCAAATGAGGACAGACACAGAGAAATACATAGATTCCAAAGTGTTAAAGATATAATGACATAATTATCAAGTTATAATAACATAATGTCATAATGACATTTGCACTCTAAGGTACACAGAAATGCTCAAGCACAGATAGAGTTGTCCATGAAGCTCATTTTTAATGGCACAGAAGCAAAAATGTAGTCTGCATTGCTAAGAGGCCTGTATTATCCTGGCTCAGATCAAAAGTGAGACAAAGTTATGGAAGGTGGTGGTGCAGAGACACAAGGCAAAGTGAAATACGGCAAACTCCAAATTGGGTTCCACTGGGTGAGTGGAGAGCCAGGCAGAAGCGGTGAATGGGATCGAAGGAGCAATTAAGCAAGCGGAGAGAAGCAACAGCTTCGGCGACATTAATAACCCTTCACGCAGCCTGAGTCAAGATTTACACCCCAATGCCTGTCAAGCGAGGGATGGAGTGTGCAGAGCTCATCACTTCTCAACAAACACAACCTTCAGCTCACCTACCTCCACTCTCTCTGCCTCAGGCACACAATACAACTAAAGTCAACTGCCTCCCATATAAGCCATGCCTCAGCATTACATTGCAAACAGCAGCATATAGTATGTTTCTTTGTAAGATTATGGAATGCCAGTATCCTCGGGCATAACAGTCTGCTTTATAATTCATCATGCTACATGAGATGAAATGATGCATGATAACATATACATGACGCATTAAAGAACTGAACTAAACTTAAATGAACAGTGTATTCATACATAGTCTGTGTGTACTGTGACACTGCTGTTGTTTACTTACTTGTCTGTCATCTCCTGCCCGTTCCAGCAGAGGGAGCCGTTGAGGGCCGCTGGCTCTCGGCTGCACAGAGTCTCCCCAAGATTTGCATAGAAGAAACTGAAGCCCCTCAGACTCTGGATAAACTCTCTGAAAATACACATAAAAAAGAGCAGAAACATGAAAAGGGTGATTGTTTAAAAAGGAACATGAATTAGTTAATTAAAATGGCAGCAAAAAGAAAAGAATAAAAAGGACGCAAAATAATATAAAGGAAATGAAGGGGGATGGGAGTCTGTGAAATCTGATCTCCGCCATTTCCTTGTGTTTCCAGTAAGAATAAGTTGATTTGTAGTGTTTTGATGGTAAATGGACATTGAGGATCAGACTGCACAGCCTGCTGCGCTGGCCCGGGCTCACTCATCTGTTCATCAGTGAAAGGGAGGGAGGAAGCATGCAAGATGGAGAAGGCAGAAGGCTGCTCAATGTCACTGTCACGGCAGGAGACAAAGCCAGTGTTAATGAGCCCCTCTCTGTCAGCATCACCTCACACACAGACACACACACACACACACACACAGTCCACATTCTGACCTGCAGATACACCTGTACAGATCAAATACCCACTTTCATAACTGCAATACATACAGTATAACCCTTATGTCTGTAAACAAAATAAAATATTCGCTTCTTTACTTTATTCAGTAGAATTTTGAGTATTTTGTGTAAAAAAAAAAAAAAAGCAAATGATTAACAAACTGTCTCTGTAGTGTTGGAATTTAAATGTTTTTGGTCATATACTTCCCACACATAGTAACACAGTAACACACACGTGCACACACACACTCACACACACACACACACTTCGCAGGCCAGCACTGCTCAAACCATCATTAAGAGGAGATTCCAGTCTGAGCTGAACGCAAGCCCTATGGACGGCTAGGTGAAGGTTAAGGGCAGAATCAGAGGACATCACTGAATGTTATAGTTGATGATAGCGCACTGCAAGTGTGTGTGGAGTGCTGTGCTGAAGAGCTATCTATTACAGCATGTCAGCCAGCTCTCAAGACTTTCTCTCTAAGAGACAGCAGTGGACTCTTGAGTTGTACAAAAGGCACAAATGCACCACGAGTAGCTCCAATCATTATTCAGCCATTAGATACACTATTGACTTACTGTCATTTTTTTTTCTTTTTTTCAAAAGTGGAGCAATGAGGAATCCAACAGTGTAATGTACTACAGCTATCTCAAGTAGTCAAACACTTGTGTACAATTGTGTACAGTCTAGCCAGCCAAATCTGTTATTTTAGATGCCCTATCCAGACTGAACATCTTTTGACAATACATTTGTTTAGATATTCACCAACTACAAAAGTGTTAATTGAGTGTTACTGAACCGTATAGAAAATCCTATTTTTAATTAAGAAGGATGTTTAAATCAATACTCTAATTTCATGTACATTAAATTAAAATACCATCCTCTAAATAATTTATAATATCCCAAATATAATTTTGGCAAGGAGCCTAGAAAGGAGTTTTGTACTGCATAAGGCACATGTAAAGGAATTTTATAGTCAGATCTGATGATGTTTTTATCTGACAAATGGTCTCTCACTCAGTCACTTACTCACTTTCAGTAAACACTTTTTCCTGGTCAGGGTCGTATTGGATCCAGAGTCTATCTGGAGAACACTGGATTGGATGCCAGTCACACACCCATTCACACCTAGTGGCAATTTATCTTATCCAGTCCAACTACTTGCATGTTTTTGAGAAGTGGAAGGAAACCAGATAATGGAGGAAACGCACACAGACACAGCGAGAACAGTAACCCGAGCTCAGGATCTAACCTGGGACCCTGGAGCTGTGAGGATCCGTGCCACCTCACAAGTGGTCTATTTTTTGAAAAAGTCATTTTGGAAATTATAAATTCCAAATGATAATAAATTATAATAAAATCTGATCCATACTATTGACATAAAATGCAGAAAACATAAAATAAAAGGTCTATTGAGAAATGAAGGTTCCCAATCACAGGGCAGGTTGGAGCCTGATCACTTTGTTTAAAAAATTATCACAAGATTAAAAATACACCTAATACAATGCCATGAAAAGTACTTGCCCCCTCCTGATTTTCTCTATTTTTTGCATATTTTCCACACTACGTGGTTTCAGATCCTCATACAAAATGTAATATAAGACAAGAAGAACATGAAGAAACACAAAGCATAGTTCTTAAATGATCATTTCATTTATTGAAGGAAAAACAACTGCAACCAAATGATTCTGATAACTGGAGATCAGTCTTTCACATCACTGTAGAGGAATTTTGGCTCACTCTTCTTTCAAGAATTGCTTTAATTCAGCCACATTGGAGGGCTTTTGGGCATGAACTGCCCATTTAAGGTCCTTCCACAGCATCTCAATGGTGTTCAAATCAGGACTATGCTACTCCAAACCTTAATTTTGTTTCCTTTGAGCCATTCAGAGGTGAACTTGCTACTGTGCTTCAGACTGCCATCTCGCTTGAGCTTCACATCACAGACTGATGATTGGACATACTCTTTTAGAATTTTCTGGTAAAGAGCAGAATTCATGTTTCCATCAATTATGGCCCAGGCCCTGATGCAGAAAAACTTTCCCACACCATCAAAATACCACCATCATGTTGTTGGTATTATGTTTGTTATTATAGAATGCTGTGTTAGCTTTATGCTAGATGCAATGAGACCCATGTCTTTCAAAAAGTTTCACCTTCGACTCATCAGACAACAGAACATTATCTAAAAAGGTTTGGGGGTCATCAAGATGCTTTTTGGCAAACATGTGACAAACCTTTACGCTCTTCTTGGTCATCAGTGGTTTTCACTGCAATTCTCCCATAGATAGCATTTTTAGCCAGTCTCTTTCTAAATGTGGAATCATGAATGCTATTTTCTTGGTAGGCCAGCCACTTCTGGGAAGATTCACCACTGTTCCAAGTTTTCTCCATTTGAAGATAATGGCTCTCACTGCGGTTTGCTGGAGTCCCAGAGCCTTAGAAATGGCTTTGTAACCCTTTCTAAATTGATATATTTCAATAACTTTATTTCTCATCTCTTCCAGAATTTCTTTTGATTGCGACATACTGTGCTGCTTGTTGAAACCTTTTAACCTACTTCATATTGCTGGAAAGGTTTTATTTAAGTGATGCTGACATTCACTAGGGCTGATTTCAGCAGGGTTGAATTCATCTGGGTGTGGCTAGTCTAAGTGAACCCAACTATCAAACACATTTGGTTAATTGAGTAGCTAAGGGGGAAATTACTTTTTCACAAATGGCCAGTTGGTGTTGGATAACGTTTTTCGTTCAATAAATTAAATAACAACTTTTTAAAAATATACATGTTTTGCGTTTACTCAGGTTGCATGTGTCTTATATGAAATTTTGTTTGAAGATCTAAAACAATTAAGTATGACAAATATGCAACAACAGAAAAAATCAGCAAGGGAGCAAATACTTTTTCATGGCACTGTAGCTTTTTTTAGCTAACAAAATTCTTTGAGTTCGAGTGGGGCAACCAAAAAGCATTCACCCTATTGTCTAAAGACTGCGAGTTTGAATCCCAATGCTGCAACAGCCATCTGGGGCCGGGAGCCAGGGGAGCAAAATTGGCCATGTCAATCAGAGTTATCATAGCACTATGTGATTACTATTGAATAAAGCCAGCAACATTTTTATGTAAATATAGTAATATGAATTGTGCTTTCAATTATTAGTTTATAACACAGATCACTACCATATCAGCCAATTTAATCTGATATTCATTGAAACACTCGGTCCATTGTAACAATGGTGTCCAATGGGTCCTATCCATTCCTCTTACCTTAACAATTCTTCTGATTCTTAAGAAAAGGTCCTCTCTACTTCTGTGAATAGGTTTTAAAAAGAAACTCTTGGCAAGGAACTTGTAGTGCAAATTAGGAGACTTCTTAATGACAAAAATTGATTTTTTGTGAATATGGTTCTTGATCAGTTCATTACCATGCCTTTAATAGAATTAGAACAGAAAATACCACAGAACTGTGCAGTGCTGTGGCTCGGGTGCAGTACAACACCTCTGCACTACTGTATTACACACTTTTCTACTTTTGTGCTGAAAATACACCCTTTCATTCATCCAATACCTGCGTTGTCCAGAAAGAGTCTCATCTGGATCAAAGTTGACGGGCTGAATGACTAGCGCCCGCTCCACCGGTGATGTCACTGCACGAGCCTTGCGCTGGGGTGTGTGTGAACACATGCTGCTCACCTGAAAAACAAAGAGAGTATTTAGGTCTCATGCCTAACTGCTTACTGTCACACTAAATAATATGTCCAAATGACTAAACCGCTGGTGACACACTTTGCTATTTTTATACATTGCTTTGTATGGTAGTGTGCAGCTTTGAACAGCGCCTAAGCATTTCATTCAGAGCTGAGGCTGTGTAACAAAAAAAAAAAAAAACCCTTTTAAAATTGCCCTTGTCAACTTGTAGTTTCCCTTGAGGGAATTCCCGCTAGTATCTTATGGGCCTTCCAAGTATACAAGTGCATGTTGAAAACAGTTTTGGAATGCAGGGCAAGAAGGAAGACAATAACGAGCCAGAACGCCCTGAAACTTTTTTCCCTTATTCAGCTAATCACTTGGCTCGCCGCACAGCCTTCATCTCCAGTTTGTTTATTTGGGCGATGTGTGACAATAGGATTTACATAACAAAGTTACATCGCTGTCAAGCTAGTCAGCCACTTGCACCTTGTTCTTTCACTAATCATCCTCCTGCGCAGCCTCTTGTTCTCTCTGATAAACGCCATTGTTTTTATATGGGACAACAACATCATATTAAACATAGAGGCCTTTCTCTGTGCAGGGATGATAATAGAAAGTGTCTATTGTATTCAAGTGTAATAAAAATGCAAATGCATGTTACTGTTTAGCTTGTGCTTTAATGAATTGCTGCTGGATTAATTTCCCAGGGGGTTCGGGGAACTTAATTCTTAATTCTGGACTGAATTCTGCGGTGTAATGTTAGCGGCTAATTGTGCCCGGCTGGCTATAAGTGAATATGTGCAGTACACCAGCTGCAGAATACCAATGGGACCAAGCATCACATAGACATCTTCATCAAAAGGTGGGGGGAGAGAAGACGTACACAGACACACAAACACACGCACGCACACACACACACACACACACACAGAGCAGTTGTGAAAATCAGAATGTGTAAGAATGAAGATGACAAACACATCTGTATATAGGACAGCACACTCCAACCTAATCTCTACCTACCACATCTGTAGCATATGTGAGAGTACAAACAACAACTATTGCAACATGTTTTCCGTATACCGAGAAAAAACAGAAAATGCTTACTGAATGTTTACTGCTTATAATGCATATAAGTCTAAAGGGAATTTACTGTATTTTATCAATACACATTTCTGTAATTGTATTGAACTGTAGAATGTATTTGTGTATTTCAGTTGTACCTTAAGTTTGTGGTTGTGTATTAGCGTTGTCTTTTATTGTCTCCTCTTTTCTAACCTCATTCTATTGTTATTAATTGTACTATATTTAATACATCATGTTTATCACATAACACATCATAGCATTCATGTGGCATCCAGTAATATAGCTAGCAGGAATCATATTAAATCAAGCAAGGAATAAAACACTTTGGGATGTGCTGTTATTAAAAAAAATCATTAGCAAAGATGTTTTCTCTCTCTCTCGAAATTAATGAGACATATCTTGTCATGTTAACAAGAAACCGCAAAGTCCTTCCCATAATGTAAGATTTAAAGTTATAGCTTTACCTCTTACTGTTACAAGACGCTGACACTGGAGACTCCTCCTAAAAATGGTAAATAAATATCTCCTCCATGAACGGTTACACACATCCCCCCACACCCAATTTACACCCAAATTTGGTCTTGGCAATTCCCAACCAGTAGCCAACTCTCATCTATCACAAGAGAACTACCAAATGTGGAAGATGGGGCAAAAACATGCTTCCTCTGAGAAACTTAAATCCAACCTCTGCATCTGCTGCACATGCTGCGTCACAGGGCAGCGTAACACACTCTGAGGAAAGGGCTATCTGCTTTTAATCTGTTGGATCATCCACCATACAAGATCCTGTGGAAGCTGTCACTATAGAAATCATCATGTATTATAATGATGGCATTAATATAAACCTGTGATTTATTGGCAGTTAGCACTGCTAACAGAGCTGCAGTTACAGAAAATTATTCAACACTTTCTCACCAATCATATTCCAGAATTCACAGCCCAAAACACACACACACACACACACACCCCTTTTGAACTCGGTGATATTACCATCAGTGTAGAGCAATAGAAACTCTTTCTACTGGCAAACCCACAGGGGACTAGAATTTTGCTGAAGCACATGTAGAGACAGGAAGAGAGAAGGTGATCACACTATTCATAACACAATTTAAATTCAGATTTATATTCGATCCTGATGCAACATGCCGTATATTAGTGTAAGTCCAGATTCTCTCTGCAACACTCACACTACGCACACACACTGCACACGCTCTTTTGCACCACTCTCCCAAACACACACACACGCACTAATTCACAGCCATGGCACATTCTCTTCTTCTAACGCTCTTCCCCTTGCTTGCTCTGGGGAAATCATTAGTGGCCAGCCTCTCCCAGTGTAATTTTGTGTGTGCAGAGCGGCCTTTCCCGCCCCTGGCTTTGATTAATGTGGGGCTTGTGTTTTTCCTCCGAGTTTGGCGGCTGCACGTGTGGGACTCAGGGGACCTGTGGCACGGGGGAGATTGTGGGTGAGATTGTTTCTCTCATTAGCAGAGTATTAGTAACATGGAGAAGTGGCAGCCATGCTACTGGATAAGACCGCCGAGGAGATAAGAGCTGTGTCAGTGAGGGCTCTGAAATATCTACCAACAATCTTATATCTGTACCTCACACACCGTGAGAGTGGAGGAAAATAGCTCACTCACACAGTCTCAAACACACGCCTGTACAGTCACAATATGTATATAGTACATGCTGGACTAACACCCAGCCATGTGTGGTAAACAGCAAACAAGTTAAAGAAATACTCTTTCTCAACTTAATCTCTTCCAGCTGTATCTACAGGTATGCCTGATTACTGTGGACAATTTCGATTTGTTTCGCTGCACTGAGAAAATAACGAGGTCATCAGGACAGCTATTGTGTTTCAAGTAAACGTGTTTTTCCAACTTCATAACTTCATAATGAAAGTCTAAAAGCAATCGTTGGAGAGTCAATAATGCAAACCATTTTTATAGAATGCATTGAGGAATGTTTCTCAGTGTCCATGTGGGTTTCCTCTGGGTTCTCCAGGTTCCTCTCACCTCTCAAAAACATGCTGGTAAATAGATTGGCTATGAGTAATTGCTCCTAGGTGTGAATAAGTGTATGAATGTGTGTGTGCATGGTGCCCTGCAATCGACTGGCATCCCATTCAGGATGTATTCCTGGCTTGCATTCCTCGGATAGGCTCCAGATTCACCGTCACCAGGATAAAACGCTTACTGTGATGAATAAATGAATTAAAAACACTCATGAATTTATCAAAGCTATTTGTAAATTAAGATTTGTATCTGTTTAATTTTTCTTCATACATAAAAACTACATAAGAACAGCTTTGCTAAGACATCTCCTTATGTCTGGTTTATGTCATTTTGAATTCATGCTATGTATGTGTATATTACAAACATTCACTGATTGAGTTCTTGGACCTCCATTAATCTTGAATATTGACTATTTCAGTTTTCTGATCTTTTCTTGCTACAGGAAAACATGTGATGCAATCATACTGGCACTACAGATGCAGTGAATATAGACCAAGTTAAAAACAATTGAAAAAAATATTCCCTGTCTTGTTCATGCATAAATTATTGAATGCGGCATAAAAGTTTGCCTTGAAAATAATGCCTTATAAATGAACTCGGAAGAACAGTCTGCTTTATGGAAATAAATGATGCAGCCGACTAACTGTTCCCCTTATGCCCACTTTAAAACTTTCTGACATCTTTAGATGCAGGTGAAGTCTGCATAATTGGTCCACTGAGGAGTGAAGAATAATGGACACCCAAAGAGTGCGCTGGACAGACATATTTTTCTCCTCTATGATGCCAAGTGGATAATCAGAGAGCAGCCAGTCTCCTTACTATAGCCATCCACATCCATCCACATCCACCTCCTTCCATTTCCCCTGAACGTTCTGGCTGTGTGTTTGTGTGTATCCCTACTTTCTTCTCCCTGAGATATACACACATCAAACTCCTCAACAGCCAGTCATGTTCTTGAAATCACTCTCCCCAATCCTTTTAAAAGTGTTTCTTCTCCCTACATCTCTCCCGCGCCCTCAATTTATGTCTCTCTCTCATCCGCTCATCATCATTAGTTTTCTACTTCTGCTCGGTAACTGGTAAAAATAGTGCTTCATAAATCATGCATCCTCTCTTTGTCCCTCTTTCTCACACACAGAGATGTAATAGAGGAAAAAAAAGAAATAATAGAAAGAATGGCGATTTGATGAGTGGCGTTGTCATCTTGGTTCACGTGATATGGAAGTGTTTAAGTAGGGTGAGATAAACTAAAAGCACATAATCATTCTAAAAAATGGTTGGTACTTCACAAGCAAGCAAAAGTGTTTCTTTCTCTTGGACTGATTAAGACCAACAGCTTCAGACTTCTTTCCAGTGACAAAATATCAGTGTCCTGCTTGGGCACGCTCACTTAGTCTTACCCCTTCTAAATATAGATCATGGATCACTCCTCTGGTTACACACTATAATCAATAGAGGGCAGTTCACTTCTTTACACTCAAAACTCTCTAAACCACAGATACACACATACACGTGCACTTAGATTCTTTTAACAGAAGGTCTGCTTACACATCTCTACTATATTGCAGTCAAGGGCAAGGACAATGCAATATGAAACTGCATGCTACTGTGATGCCAGTGCTACTGACTCTGTGTCCAGATGCCCTACTCCCTATTCTCTACAAGTGACAAAGTTTATTTGGGTATTATGTGTCCTTTGTGTACCTTATTTAAACAATAACCTCTTGTAGTGCATTGTGGGATTTCATGAGCACACTGCGCTTTTGAACATGGCTATTAGTGGCGTAGCCAAGAATTGATTTCAGTGAGGGATGAGGAAATATACTTAAGCAAACTCACAGTTTGATTTGTACAATTATATTGATAAGCCTGACACAATCATGCATTTTGGGTGGATGCCAGTCAGTAGAAGCAGTGATGGCACAAATTTATTTATAATTGAAGGCACATTATACCACCAACCAATCCTGCCATATTTGTAAATTTGCCATAAAATACCTTTAAGACAGTTCGACTGATAATGACTAAAATAAGACTCTAGTAATAGGGGAAATTATTTTTCATATCATAAAACCAGATCTGCAATTATTTTTCTCCTTTTGCAGTAAACCTGCAGTACTGTCACCTAGATATCCCTATGGTCAGAGTCTGGTGTTCAAACAGAAACAGGAAAATTGCATAATCCTGTTTCTCACCATAGCAGCTAGTACCCAAAAAATATGATTAAACAAACTAACAGGCGTGTTCATTTGATGTTCGGGCAGTTAAATATGGAATCGCAATGATGACTCTGTTGACCTTTTATAAACATCATTCTGGCACAATTACAAAGCAAAACGTGTTATTTGAATTTGACACTGAATTTGCTATAATGATTTTCATAAAAGGTATATAGAATGAGCTGCACTGTGTGTATTATGTTAACCATCCTCAAATAAGTGTTTGAAACTGGAAAAATATTTGAGGGGGGTTCAAATTGGAAATCCACCCCCTTAGCTATGCCACTGATGGCTGTGTAATGGTAAAACATTCAAATTAGTGCACTGGCACTATCTTATATATATATATGATGTATAGGATGTACCATGCATGTTGGCCATTGGTTATTAATTTCTGTCCTAATTCTACCATGGACAATTCAGTGTCTCCCCTAATCTTATATACCTGATTCTAATTACTTTATTACCTAGCCCTTTTGGAGCTGAGTCAGGTGTGTTAGAGCAGAGCAAATGAAAAAATATGCTGAGTATGAGGACTATAAGACTGGGATTGGGAGTCACTTTGGTGTTGTGTAAGTAGATTAAATAGACTAATGTATGGGTGGCTAACTTTGTCCAGTGCTCCCAGGATAGGCTCTGGATCAATCATGACCATGATAAAGCAGTAAGATAAATTAATGGTTTTTTTTTGTCTCCAACTTCCCTGTAATTCAAACCATATTAACCATCTATCCATCCATTTTCTGTACCGCTTTTCCTACACAGGGTTGCAGGGGAGCCTGGAGCTTATCCCAGGGAACTCGGGTCACAAGGTGGAGTTCGTGGCTTAGCACATTCACACACCCATCACACATTACAGACATTTTAGAGATGCCAGTCAGATTACGACATATGTTTTTGGACTGGGTAAGGACTGGATAAGGAAACTGGAGTGCCCGGAGGAAGCCCCGAAACACAGGAGAACATGCAGGCTCTGCGCACACAGGGTGAAGGCGGGATTCGAGGCCCCTACCCCGGAGGTGCAAGGCAAACGTGCTAACTGCTAAGCCATCATGACCCCCACCCCCATACTAACACCGCTAACATAACTGCCTTCTCTATTAACTGGATCAGATTACATTGATTATGGCTGAAAAGAAACTAAACTTTATTGCTTTGTTGCTAAATGTTTTTTCATCACACCCACTTCAACTCAGGGAGAACCTGATAATTACCTGATGTGTTGAATCAGGTGTTTTAAAGCAGGAAAAGCCCTAAAATGTGCAGCGTATGCCCTTTCAAGTCTGGAGTCTGACATCCCAGTTTCACACCACCTTATAGATGAAATCAAAAATGCTGTTGCAGCAAGAGGGTTGCTGCTGACATTTCACACTTTAACATGGAGTCGAAATAAAGTGAAACATACTGTATGCAATGCCTCCATCTAGTGCTCTCTGAGAACTGAAGCCTGGACTGAGTACACACTTCCCAAATAAAACATGCTGAAGTACATTTAAATTTATCCAAATAATACTTTACCTATATAAGGCACAAACAAATGCTTGTAAACAAATCTTATCAAATCCTCAAACTTCAAACACTGGACGCACAACATATATACACACACACACCAGACGCTGAGTATCAAGCACAGTAGAATTAAAGCAGCATCATTTCAGACACACACAGCAGAGGATAAGTAGAGATTTTATATAACGAACAGACAAATATAGGTGTCTGTATGTTTGCATATGTGTGTGTGTCTGATGGGCTTATGGGTGTTAAAGATACCACCATGCAGAAACTGGATACAGAGCAAGCTTTGAGCCAGCACTTTTTCAATATTTCATGAGCATTCGCCCTCATACACACAAGAGCAACTGGAGTGTGTTATTGCTCTTTAACTCCTTCTGCCCCACTGAAAGGGTCACCGCTGAGCAGGGAGAGGAGATGCACTTGGGAGCTTGTCAGGCACTGCTTTCTGCAAAGTGCTGGATACAGTGCTGCTGTTTAAGCATTTCAGAGAGCAGTTACACAATTTAGAGCTAGAGAGTCACAGGGCATGTGGAGAATGGGTTAACAAAACAAAAATGGAAAGTTTCTAGTCAGTTAGATTTTTTTTTTAAATACCCAGTATGTGTAAATCAGATGTCACTCATTTCTTCAGGGGCTTCATCAGTTAATGGAATAATCCAGTGCTTTTTAAACCTAATCTCTGTCTACTGCATCTGTAGTGTATGTGAAATTGCCATGGCCAGGAATTGACACGTTTACTTGCACTGAGAAGAGAATGGGAAATTTACTCACTTATAATGGTAGGCTAAGGGCAGTTGTTGGGGTAGTACCAATTTCAGTTCTTTTCTCAGTACAGGGAAATGTGCTAAAATTATTGTCTGGTGTAATTGCACATGCACTGTAGATTCAGTGGATAGAAATTAGGTTAAAACAATGATTAAAACAGCATAATTCCTTTAAACTGAGATGCCATTAATGCGTTTGCTTGTTCGATGAACAATCCGTAGTCATTTCTCAGCTGGATATATATGAAAAATGGAGAAAGCTATATAAAATCTGAGCCTAGTGAAAACAGAAGAGAGACTATGCTGGCATATGCTGAGCGTTTCATGGGGGTACCAAAAAGCAGTAGGTACCAAAGGGGGTACCAAAAAAAAAACATTGAAGAAGAAGTTAGCATAATTAGCAGAGATAGTGTAAGGAACATAATTGCAGCTGCCCTATAAATACCTGCCCTACTACTTATAGAAAATGGTGTCTGTGAATAACTGACCTGTGCATTCACTCTGCTCTTGGCCCCTACAATGTGTCTGAGAGCCATCCGGATGATGACATGCAGCCTGAGCACCACTGCCTCAATGTCCTGCCCTCCTCTCATGGCAGCTGCCAAAGTGCCAAGACCCTCCACGTAGGCCCTCCAGTGTGGCTGCACCTCAGCTGCCCCCCCAAGACAGGTGCCCATGGTTACAAGGCACACTGCCTTGCATGGTCGCGCCTCCAGCAGCCCTTGGCACAGTGGGCAGTACCACAGGCGGAGCAGTGCCCGACCGCACTCCCGTCCCGCCTTCAGGTGCTGAGTGGTGTTCACCACCTCGATGCCCAGGTTCAGCGCCTGAAGGAAGAGACGCGTGGCCAGCAGTGACCGTGAGAGGCGCGTCATCATTAGCTTAGGGTAAGAGCCAAATACTGATGCCTCACGCCACATCCTGTGCATGCACTCATCCGAGATGCCTGCTGCTGCTCCATTGCCCAAGAGGCGGCGATAGGCAAGAGGAAAGAGGCGTGAGAAGAAGGAAGTCACCATGTCGTCCACGTTGGCATCAGAGCCAAGGATGTAGAGAGACATATCCAGGAAGAGCTGAGTGGCAGCACCATTGGCTCCACTACCAAGGCCTGGGAACTCCTCCCTCAGCAGGGTGAGAGTAGAGTTACGGCCCAAGCGCAACACCATGTCAAAGGCCTCTGAAAGAGAGAGAGAGAGAGAGAAGAAACCATTCATATCAATTTATTTATTTATTTTATAAACCTAATTAATCCTGTTTGAAATGCTTATAATCCACTGTTATACAGAGTTAATATAAGTATGTTACACGTCAGAAAATATCTAGTAAATCTGACTAAAGTCCCTCATTCTCTACAGATGACCGACAGCAAAAAAGAATCTAAAGTTTCCCAATTGGAATTCTCAATTGGAAACCACAGTTGTTAGAAGTGACCTTCCTGAATAACAAAGGCTGCTTTTCAACAGTTTTAAAGACTTAAATAGAGAGCATTCATCCACCCTGGAGGCTGTTTGAGATGCTGAGCAAAGAGGAAGATGCTGAGAGAAGAAAACAGCACAAATTGTAAGCCAGAGCTCAGAAATAATCAGATGCATATGAAAGCTCTCAGTGGAGTCTTATCAGTGCAGAAGCATAGAAGGGCTCCTTTCCAAATCCACAACAGCAAGCGGGGGAAAGGGGGTTGCAGAGAGGAGAGGCTGAGATTTAGGCACATGAAGAGAGGGAATAAGATAGGGTTAGATGAAGGGGGCATATCACTGCATGTGAGTCACTGCTTAAGGAGTATGCACTAGGACTGTATGTAGAGTATGTTTTGTCACATACATCCACTCAGTTGCTACTTTATTAGGTAGACACACCCATCTACAATGTTGGCTATCTAATCTTCCTTGCACTCACTCCATCGGAAATGGACCATTACTGATCATATGATATTTAAGGAGTGGATCATAACAGCAGTGATATTGGAAAAACAGCGTGTGTAGTGCTAGTATGAGTTTGTCAAATACAGCAGTGTTACTGGGAAACACTACGTACACCTACTGGGCCTCAATCACAAACGGATGTATTCATAAATCATTCATAGTAGTATTTAGACAAGAAATTTTGTATTCATGAAAATCCAGTTCAGAAAAACATTTCTCCTGATTGTGTGTCAATTTATGCATAAGAAACGAACTAATGTAAACCTTGACTGGTTATACAGCTCATATAAATCGAGTTACTGCACTTTTATATACAGATTACACTTTCAAGTTCAGATAGCTTTCGTATTTTAATTACACACAAATCTTATGAACCTTTTGTGAAACCCAGGAATTTCATATTAATGGCATTATCTAAAGAAATATTAACTATAAAAAAGCAAGCAAGCAAACATAAATCCATAAATTAAGAAAAATTAGACCAGTCATTTAATTAAGAAAAAATGCAGCTGTGTAAAAGGAGGACATGCTGTGATGGCGCAGATGGTGTGCAAGTCACTTATGTGTGCCATGGCATTTTCTTTTAATGCTGTGCAACATTTTATTTATTAACACTTCATTAGAGCCAGCACTAAGTGACCGATATGTGACAGATCTGGCACGTCTCAAACTGCAATGTGCTGTATACTCCCAGGTGTGCCATCACTGGGCTTCTCCTTTTGATACATGCCCGTCTGCTCCTCCAACACGGCATCGAGGAGGGTGCATTGGTACAGTGTGGCCAACAGTCCTGAGACACTTTGCATTGAACTTAAAAAAGCAGTTTCCCTGTGTGATGTGCTTGGTGTCCACAATCACCTGGGTACAGCAGAAATATCTATCAAGCTTTCTCTTTTTCACCTCACTTAATTTACATTTAATTTGGCTCCAGATTTTCGCCTTTTTAAAGTGCTGTTACACTGTTAAATAATATATATTTCTATTAGCGTAAACATGAGTTAAAATACCTTCCACTTCTATCTCTGAGAAAGTTTTTTTTTTTTTTGTCATTTACTCGTCATTTCAGCTGTGCAAGCTTTTATGGAGTTTTGTGGGCGTCAGGAGAAAATCAGCATTTCTGAAACTCATCGTCCAAAAGGATTGATGAGTGAGGCTTATTGTGTGTAAATAAGACACACCTACTCTATTAGTCCACCGTGTAGGTGCACAATTTGAGAATATAGGTAATTTTTTTCCATGCCCAATATGTGTTAATCATTATCTAACCCATTATCTGTCACTTTCTAGGCACAGAGCTGCTGTTAAGTGGATATTTTCTGTTGGTTGACTATTCTTAAACTTGACAGTGACATCCCAGTAACCAAAAACTACTATGTTTTCTGCCATGGCTATGCTGAAAATGGGCCACCACACAAAAAATGTCTGGTCGAGGGCCATATGGTGGCTGTTCTACATTAATAAATAGCAAATAAATGGACTATAGTCAGTAGTTGTACAAAAAGCAACTATATGGTAAGTTTACGTGATAAACTGGCCACTATTTACTGCTTTATCAATATTAATCAATCAATCAATTCTCAGTACTAACAAATGAAACAACAAAAAGCAGTTATTTCAATAAAGGAAACTTTAAATAGAAATGAATAAGAATTCAACTGAGTGAAATAATAACTTGGTGAGTGAATCTAAGAAGAGAAAAGTGAGGAAAGGTACCCAGAAAAAGTCTGGCTCATTAATGAACAGGTCAGAGAGGCTGAAGGTGATCCAAAAGAGTGGAGACTCTAATTAGGCCACGCTCCTGGAGTGCTGTGACATCAGCATGCTGCTAAGCAGACTGTTTTCAGACGCAATCATTAACTGCACCATCCATCTCAACCAGCGAGTGCCGCTGTCAGGGGCCAGGGCTGTTACTAAATCAACACAAGCTGGATGAATCTATAACATTCACTGATGGAGTCTAGAGAGAAATCACTAAGCTGCAAAAGGGTAAAAGGTTTAATGTGGCCATAAGACTAACAAAAACAAGGTCGGTAGCCTCTTCATCCAGCCAATCTGCAGGTTCATGTTGCACGTGTTTATATGTGTACAAGTTTGTGCTCAATTGCTTGTGCAAGGTGCTTCAAAATCCTGTTGCCGTGGTTGCTAGATAAAGGCTGGTCCAAGTTTTGGAAAGGTTCATCACCTAATAAAAGCTTACTTTTAAAATTAGAAATGTGTTCCATCTGAAATACAACAGTATAAATGCACCTGAAGCCTGAGGCCAGACCCTATAACTTAAATCATTTTTTTTCACCTTAGCAGATAAAAAAAAACTGCATCATTTTCTTTTGGAGCCTTAGGACATTGCAAAAGTAGATTATCAGAAAAAAAAGATAGAAATATTCATGTCTTCATTAAAAAAAAATAAGAATTGTCAGATACTGTATTAGCTATGATGGTTTTAAAATTGCCCCAAAGGCTAGCTTCTGGCTGATAATAGCTCACAAAGTGTAATGGCATGACGATTACAGTAATGTAGTGGAAGTGTGTTGCTCAGTATTGTACACAGATAAAACATGGCTGTAGTGAAGGTTAAAGGTTTGAAGGGTTTTGAAAGGTTTGGACAGAATAGTCTGTTTTGTGTTTCTGTGACTCAGCCTCAGCTGACCTATTGAGCCTCAGACAGGCTTACACTTCCTTTAACAGTGAGCTCACGGAAGCACATAAGATGACACTCTTTTTTGAAAAGGACAAACATTGGTATTACACACACACACACAGACACACACACAGTGAGCAAGAGAGAGAGAGAGAGAGAGAGAGAGAGAGACATTACATATCAAGTATACAATGAGTACAAATCACATAAAAATTCAATAAATCCATACAAAAAGAAATGCACAACATACGCAAATTAACACTCCTGTCTAAACGTTGGGATTCCAGATATGCTGCATTCTTGTCACAGTATTTTTCAGTGGATTTGAAATACAAAATACTATTTAGGAGGATAAATAAGTATGTAATTTGTATAAAAATGCTTTGTGTTTTGCATTTTTAAATTACTTTGTGTGGGGATGCTAATTCTGGTGGATTTTAGAACAGGCACTAGCACCAGAGATGATCCACATTTAGAAATTATCTGCAGGGCCAAACCTTATCTGACACAGCATCTTCTGTCTGTGAACAGATTATGATCAGTGCAGCAGCTTCCAAACGCCTGGTTAACTCATAAGGTAAAAAAACAGAAAAAACAGAAACTATCATGTTGCAAAAAAAAAACAAAAAAAAACATAACTCCTGTTAAATGATGTATAATTAGTGTTCAAAGGATGTCACATGATCAGTAATGTCATTTATTATTCATCAGACTTTTTGCTAGCTAGCAATCTGGACTCTAGATTGATGAATCTTAGCTATATTAAGCTCTCACCAACACACAGATGAAAGTATGGCAGCAAGTCAACAGTAATACAACCAAAGAGGCAGCGTCTATTCCACTCCACTGCATACCATACATTGCATCTGTCCCACTCACCTGCCTATTGATCACACCTGCCTTTCATTTCCAGTGCCTTATCTGTGTGTACTATATACCGGATTATTTTCAATTGTTCTTTGGAAGGTTTTGTAATATTAATGTTTGCAATTCTGAGTGTTTCTCTCAATGGGCCTCATTCGAAGGAGTGTTTACACAAGAAATTTGGTATTCATGAAAGTCCCGTAAATTCGGAAGAACATTCATATCCTACACATCCTGAGTGTGTGTAAATCTAATTTCAATGGACACTGTCACAAAGCAGCTTTACAGAAATAAATATATTCGGGATATAAATTGTAAATGTATGAATTTATCCCTAATAAGCAAGTCAGAGGTGACGGATTTACACAGAAAAAGACTAACTACTGTAAACATAGATTTGATGGATTTCAAATATAATTTGCATAGATTAGTACACTTTTATATATGGATTATACTGTCAAGTTTAAATTGCTTATTTTAATTATGTTTACTGCATTTAGCAGACGCCTTTATCCAGAGAGACTTAAAGAAGCGTCTTGTAGTCTCTACCAAAAACACACTGCCATGCTAGTTCACTAGGTCAGGGGCTAAGAACCAACACAAACCCATAAATTAATAATAATAAGACAAATAAAACTAGTTATTCAATTGTGACAAAGGACATGCCAAAGTATAAACAGAGGACAGACTGGTCTGTTCGTACAGAGCCATAAGCCGTAAACAAATGCCTCAGCTTATTTAGTGCACGTCAGGATGAAAGCTGGATTTTAAATTGGCTCCGTTTGCTGTGCGACACTTCCAGCATTTCGGCCATAACACTTTTAAAATAGCTGCTTCCCTGTGTGATGTGCTTAGTGTCCATGATCACCTGGTATAGTGTAGATTCTTTATACTTCTTTTATACTTCTTTTATACAGTTTTTTTGTCACATTATTTTCTTGTCACCTCACTAAATTCACACCCAGTTCACCTTGTCTCTAGATTTTCACCTTTTCAGGTGCTGTTACACTGCTAAATATATTTATTGGCATAGACGTGAGTCAAAATTACTTCAACTTCTGCCTTTTCTTTCACCACTTAGTAGTCATTTTGTGTTTCCAGCTGTCTGAGCGCTTGACCTTTCATGGAGATTTTGTGGGCATCACTAATTGCAAATGAGCTGTATCGGGAACAAGCTTTGCAATTTATGGGTGATCAACATATGCATGTGAGTACAAAGAAAATCAGCATTTTCAAAACTTTTGTAAATCCGGTGGAAAATCTGAGTTCAACTTTTTTGCTGTTTGTTTTTCCCATTTATGGTTTATTTTTGCCCTTTTATCCTGTTTGTTTTTGCCAAGCCTGTTTCTGACTACAAGTTTGTCTATCAATTTGGATTTGCTCCTAAAAGGATTGTTCTCACAACTGCATTTGCCCTCGACACGGTTTGTTACAGACATTGTCAGTGTTTGACTTACTGATTTAGTGCATACCACAGAGTGTGGTTTCTGAAGGGTACAGAGCATTATAGATCATCCATCAAAATGCTCATATTACCCTTATCAGCTGAAGTGGCACTACTGATATCATCAGTACTGGTCTCCCTTTAAAAAGGTTCTGTATTTTCAAAATAGTATTTTACTTGGACAGCCTGTGCTTTTCAGTTGTGGTATTTTGGAGTCTATTTTTGATCAATTTATCTTTGGCTGTTTTAATTATGTATCAACATATATTTTGATGTATTTTTGTCTATCCTTGCTCATCCGTGATCTTGTCCAACATACAAAAGAGACCTCTCAATTCAGTAGCTTCTCTCCTTCATATATGCTTCTAAAGCCTAAAGACAAATCATGTGTTTGAATCACTTAGAGATGACTAATAGAAGACAGGGGAAAAAAGGACAGAGAGAGAGGAGAGAAAGAGAATCTCTCTTAATGTGATGCTTTATTTTAGTGAAAGGGTCATACAGATCAGTTGAACTGTGTGCTGTTCTGTGCTTTCCTATCATTTCTCAGATCAGGGGGTCTGCATCCACTGGCAGGTCCCATATCAGGTATCCTCTAATGGAGTAAGCAAAGTTGCCTGACACAGCACGGGCATGTAGTGAACAGAGAACTCTTATCTTTTCTAATGGATTACACATCCCCTTTACCAGGGCACTGCTATGGCGTGACCTCATTGAGCAGAAAGCTTCTGGCCGATAATGCGCTTTACAGAAAGAGAATAATCAGCTATATAAAGAAAGAAGGTTATATAGTCTATGTGTCTGTGCAAGTGGAGGATTTATATTGAAAGGAAAGCATGGCTCAAAAGACATGTGGATCACATAACACACACCATACTGAAGGGCAACAGATTATCCGAACCTTCTGTTTCAATACACCAGGAGACAGCATCTTAATCAGAGATATTGCTTATCTCAAGGATTTTTATGGACAAAATTATTACACTTAAAATGAGCTGTTCGCGTAGCAGATGAATGCTCGGTCAGCTTATCCTTTAAATTATGGGCAGGTTCTTTATAGGAGAGCACATCAAATTAACCAAAACTCTGGCATTATTCTATTAATTTGACATCTAGAGAATTAAAGTGTCATAAATGTCATACTTTTTCCTCATTATTTCATGAATTTAGTATCCTGTACCTTCATTAAGTGCATACAATTAACTGTCAACGCACAATATTAAAAAATAAAATGCTAAATAATAAGATGTGCTGAATCAAGTGCTATTTCATACGCTGTTGAATAATGAGGGTGGAAACCATATTTTTAAATTAAACCAAATAGGACTATTCTTGTAGCAATGTATTGGCAATATACTCCTATTCACTGTTTATTTCAATGCCTGTCATCTTTTCATTGTATTAGCATATAAATCATTGTATAAGCACATCATATATTGTTGTATTAGTTTTTGAAATTGTCTCTTGCTTTTTTGTTACATCTTTTTACTTTTGACAGCAAAGAAAAAACTGTCTGCTTCTTCAGTCTGCATTTTATATCCCTGATTATTCCTGATCCCTGCAGTGGTCTAGACGCTATTTAAAAACCCAGGCTTCAACATCTATATTTCACTAAAATCTGGCAGCTTTGGAGGTGTGAACTACACTCAGATTATGTACTCAGATTACTCTGAATGCAAGAACTACTCTGAATGTGAGTTGCATTGCCCAGCGTAAACATTGATATAACTTTTGAACTTAAGTTACCAACTCTGAATATGGTCCTATGTGAGAATAAACAGCCATACATTTGTATTTCTTGGTATTTCACGTCATAGAGACAAGTCACTCAGTGTAAATACATAAACAAGTCCAGAAACACAGGAAAGGCTAGCTGATTAAAGCATGAGTAATGAAAACTCTCTCAATCACTCCATTAAGAGCTAAAAGATGCACCAACCAAGGATACTCTGCAGATGGAGAAGATCTAATTTCTACTTAGTTGGGTCATTTATCACTAATGTCAATGGATGTGTAACCAAGTAGCACTGATATACCATATCTGAGCGAAAAAATAGATGAACACCAGCTATGTCCACCCACTGAAAATGCAATACATCAGGAATATTAGAATGGCATGGAACTTAACAGCAAGCCAAAATTACAGATAGACAGCAATTGAAAAACTTCTAAATATGGAAGATTCTTTATTACAGGTGCTTAAGTATAAGTGTTGCATTTATTGGCCTGTAAATGGGCCTTTAAATTCAGAACCTGTTTATATAGTCCAAGCACAAAAGGTTAATATTAAAATCAGCGCCGAAAATAATATATAGTCCAAGCACAAAAGGTTAATATTAAAATCAGCGCCGAAAATAATATATAGTCCAAGCACAAAAGGTTAATATTAAAATCAG
>CM075009.1:15486766-15510372 GCA_037576675.1 Pangasius sanitwongsei | reverse complement strand
GAAGGCCAAAGAGGAGGTATATGGACGTAATAAATGAGGATATGAAGCTAGTGGGTGCAAGTATTGAGGATGCAGAATTTGTATACAAATATGATGAAATGATATATTTGACCAAGAAACATCTATACCAGTTATCCAGTTCTATATGGCCACCTGGGGTGACAATGTATAAAAAGAGCTGTCATTCTTATACTTACTCCCAGTATAAATGTCAATATCCTTAAATTAAGGCAAACATTCTGTAATTTAAGATCATTGTCCTTCTTTCATTTGACATCAAGTGTTCTAGAGTACAGAGCCAAAACTAAAAAAAAGTATCATTGTTAACTTTTTTCAGGCTCCGTTGTATCTGATTAACCTCAATTTCCAGTGTCATGAGTTTGAGGCAATGCAACTCAAGTAGGACATATCTACCTGCTTGATAAGCAAGACCAATCAGGTGGAAAGAAGCATGACTGTCAGCTTCAAGTCTGGTTTGATCCCAATTAAAGTAATGTTCCTTCATGAGAAAACAGATGTTTAATTTAGCTGTGCAATGTAAAACACGTATGATTCAATGATTTATCATTTCTTAGCAAAAATAATTAAAGGTCACACTTTTGAACAATGTATATCTGCAGACCATAATCATGTGCATATGTACATGTGGAATATAATACATGTGGAAATGCTGCCCATTATCCTGTGCATGCAGGACAGTTGGCAGCATTTCAACATGTATTATATTCCACATGCACACAGGAGAGGCCTTGCCAGCCTCTATTACCATCCGTAAAAGCTTCACAACGTTGAATATTCCTCAGTATTATTATGTGCTTTAAATGACTCACTATGACCCACCATTATATTTGATTTCTTCTTTGTCTTTTGTGTTTACACAGTCTGACACACCATCAAACAGGACATTCAGAAGCAAAGCCTTTCAAATTTAATCAGATTTCTAAATGCCATATTCATTACTATACAAACAGAAGGCATTAAAATCAAAAGTGAAAAAGTCAAAACAGTGCCTTGGGGTATGCATTTAAATCAGATTGTCATTGGACTTAGCTCGACTGCCTGCTTCAGATGATGGAGCAGGCAGCAGTTTTGAAAGATTCTGTCTAGTTGGAAGGCAGCGTTGCTGTTATTAGCTCTGATCCACGGCCCCTCCGGCTCCTAGAGGGAGCTGATCCCCCAGCTGACTAGGACATTAGTTCCACGCCACAGAGCACTGCTCAAGTGCGAATGGGCAGTCAGGTAAGATCCATATCTCAGCGCCGCTTTGACAGGTCTCTCTGTCAGCTGTGATAAATGCAGCATGCATAGAAAGCGCTGCAGGTGTAGGGCTAGATCAAAAGACCACATTTCCTGCTTCTATAAAAACAACTTTGAGCTGTAAGTGCAGAGCCAAAGTCCAACCGTGTGTTCTAGTTAGCAGAGCTCGGGTAAGATAATCAAAATTGGACAGCGTTGCTGTGGAAAGAGCTGATGAAGAGTGACAAAAAAACTGCTAAAGGGCCTATATGCTGGCAGGACAGCTGCTGTGATTAAAAGTTTGCTGTCACATATAAGTACCTCTGTGAGACCAGTCTTGCTTTAAACCTCATTTCTTTACTACAAGGTGATCCCTCAAAATGTGTATTTTTGCTCTAGCATTGCACATTTACTGTGCATTCATACTTGAGAGAATACCAATGGTGCTGCAGGAGCAGAGAATAATTTTCACCTAGCGGTTGGCAAGCTCTTCATAGTCATGAAAAATCCCCCCTCTGAGTCACACTTATTTACAGGCACAACTGGAGAAGTGTTTACAGTTATTTTGCCCATATCCCTCCAGGAAACTGATTTCCACCACGTCTGATTAAAAATGCTCAAGCTGGGCAGATCTTTGTAATTCATGTGCACTTGAATGAATATCCAAAAAAGAGGAATATTGACTGCGAGGCAGTAGGCAAAAAGTGTGTATGCGTGTATAATACTGACTGTGAGGTAGCTGGCAAAAAGTGTGCATGTATCTACGAGAGATAGAGAAGGAAAAAGAGCAGAGAAGGATAAAAAGCTGATCCACCCACACAGCTGTGAAATCATTAGAGTAGCAGACCTCTCTGTTAGTTTGTTTGCCTCTTGTTAGGTTGATAGGAATAGCATTACCGTAGACGTTCCATGCATGGCATCACCCCTGAAACCTCTATCTCTTCAGCTGTCATCCTGATAAAAGATTCACACCACACTCTCCTCCCAACACATCTCTATTCTACTTACCTATGTGAATTAGGCTGCAATATTTACCCGTATTATATATGTACCTTCTTTAAAATATTGCAGTCTATTTACTTCTAGTGAATGGAACATAAGCACTTTGCAAGCATCAGTAAAAGCAAGAGAAGTAAAACAAATTAAGTGGTTGTGTTTGGAATAACAGTAGGTATTAATCTTAAATACCCAGTGCCTCTTATTACATTGTCTATACATCTTCGGTTCATGTGCTCACCTCAGCACTATATACATTATTACATGAACCTCTCAGCAAAAACAATAACTGTATCTCTCCTTTTAATCATAGCAGCAGTCAAGAGGGAGAGAGCCTCCCTCACCCTTTCTACTTCTCTCTCTGGCTTGCAATTTTTTTCCCTCATCTTCTTTACACCATATCTCCTTCTCTCTCTCGCTCCCCAAAGTCATAATGATGAATGGGTGAGAGCTGGCATCTGGACGCCCACCGGCAAGAAGCGAGGCTGTTTTCAGCGGTTCTCCTAGATCTGGATGGAAAGGAGATTAATTAATCCAGCAGACTGGAAGGCAGGACACTCTGGGTATAGCACTATGTGTGTGAGGAATGAGGTTGATGAGGTCTTTAAATAAACGCCACAAAGGTACGTAGAAGAGCAGCCAGAGGCAAGGCATACCAGTCTGTCCTTGACCTTCTGGCACATACACACAAATCTCACCATCAGCCGTTCCCAACTAAGGGGGGAGGGTAATGTATGGAGGTCTATTCTTAAACGCACAGCATGGCATTATTCCCCTCATCAGTACAGCATCGCAATTCTGTGATGAAGAGGTAAATGATCCGTCTGCCCTCGCAACCACTCCGTCCTTCAGACCTGCCGAATATGCCCTTCTCAGCCCCATCCTGCTATGGGGAGGGAACTCTGGGGATTGAATCATCTATCCACACTCAATGGCAGTCCCATGTCTGGAAAAAAAATCACCAACCCAGCTCACTGAGAGTCATTTGTTTTAAAACGACAACTGCAGCGGACAAAAGAACCTTCTGTAAAAACATGTCTTCCTCTGAACATGAAAAAGTGAAATGTGTGATTTAAAGGAAGACTGGCAACTGAGCTTGTTTTTGTACATGCTTTTATCAAATGTCCCCTTAGGAACAATTTTCATAGTGCCAAACACACACACACACACACACACACACACACACACACAGACTCTTCAAACTAACCCACTAACCCAATATCAGCCACTGAGTCCAACATACTAGACAACACTGTCAAGCATTGCCTTCACAGAACTGAAGACATTGCTGGAGAGACAGGAAGTTGACCCAATCTGGAAGAAGACCTTGGGAAAATTAAAAAAAGGATGGAGGGATATTCCCATTTGTCTCCCATCCCAAAGGACAAGTGCAGTGACCCACATAGAGCAGACCGGAATAGCAACAGGGTTGGGGAACAACAGAGATGGAGGAGTGAGTCAGAGAGAATAGGGTTGTTGATTTTAAATTTTCCCTTTCTGTAGCTTCTCTTACAGTTAAACCCCACATGCAGTATCTATTAGATAGAGTAGGAAAAAGGCATGTGCGCTTCAAGCCTCATAACAAGAAAAAAGCCTGGAAGGCACAGCGTATTACTGACAACATCAAGTGTGTGTGAGCAAATTGTAGTTTCTGATGCTAAAATAGCACTAACATGGCAGCAAGATTTAATTAGTACAGACATTCCCCTAATCTGGATGATAATGTAATTACCACAGTCAATCGCCAGTTGATAAACCACTCGAGAACCTGCATCAATCCCAAATATTCCACAACCTTTTATAGCCTTCTACTAATAACACCTTAATTTTAAACCTCAGAGAGAAAAAACACTGCACTGAATGGACCATGCCAGACACATACACAGTCAATGGATGTTATTATCCTGTTACTGGATGAATGGATGTTATTATCCTGTTATTATTTTCTTGCCTTTCACAGCAGATTTTCCTCTCTTTCAAAGCGACATTCATATCCGTCATATCCTTTGGTGGAGTTGCATTGAATAGCACCCCAAGCCATTTAAAAGCAGAGAATAAAAACAGGAGAGGAGAAAGGAAGAGAAAGGTCATCGTGTCCTTCTGATGAAGAGGTAGCCCAGTATTCCACTCTCTTTATAGTGTAGCAAATGCACTTTCATAATGCAGCTTCCTGGTGCCATTAACAGACAGAGATGAAGAAAGAATAAGAGAGAATGAGAGAGAAAGAGAATTTTTATTACAGGCTTCAAAGACCTGACAGGCAAAGTGCCAAAGTATGTTACCAAATATAACATTTATCTTCTAAGCAAACAAAATATATACTGCAAAATAAAAGTCTTTGCTTTGAGCTTTGATTCAGGGTAAGATAGAGTTATCAGCAAAAGGAGTAGATTTCACACTATAATTTACCTTCAGGTATTTGATTTATATTGATCTAACTGTGAAGGCTGATCACAGACACACAACAACAATGTACAAGTAGACTTGTACCTACAGACCAGGCCCTCAATTTCCTTTATGCCACACTACAGCATTGTGCCTCACTGACCTTAATGTTATCCTCATCTGTGAACTGATTTAGATCTGCTACTCACCTTAGCTAACCACAAAATGTCCAACAAATCCATCTTACTAGAAAAAACCCCCAAAAAGGCCACTGCCAAGATCTACTTTTTAAATACTTTCATTCATTGTGATTAAACAGCGCAGCCTACATGTAGCAGCCTGACCCATTTCTACAAAAGAACTTCAGCAAAACCTTAGCAACTCATCCAGAAGGTGTTGAAACAGAACACTCAAAAGCTTCCCACGGGTTTCCCGGCTACTGCAGCATAGGAAATACAATAATCTCTATTGGCTAAATATAGAGCCAAACTACACTAAGCAGAACTGGTATAAGCTTGCCCTGTGGGTTACCTTACCGCTATTCCCTTGACTGAATGCTCCATTGATTTGGTTCCTGTTTTCCCAGTATCAACCTTAGCACACTTACATTGTTTCATTAGCAGTGGCTCTGATGATGGTTTCCACTGAGTCTCAGGAATACTGAATATTTACATGCAACCTACACACTATGAACCAGAAGCCTAACAGGTCAGGTTTACAAACACACACCCTCTCCAGACTCACTTTTAATACTGATTCCAAACTGATAACCACAAATATAAACAAATCGATTTTTTAAGCCCACGCCACATCCAACTTGTACCTCTGCAGTCAAACATGTAGCTACACTTATTATCATTAGTACTAAGCTATTCATATATTACAGGGATTTATTCATTATAAGTGGAGACTAGCTTCTTCATGTAGAAACCCAGATGACCACTGCGCTGTAACAGACTAACAAAAGATGCAAGGCTAAACTTTTATCTTCACATATTCTTTAGATTTATCCTTTTGAAAAATAAAAAACCTCTAAATAAATTATTTATAATTCCAGACAAGCATTCATGTGAATACATAGGACGTTGTTGATGTTAAGCATTCAAAAAAGGAGGAAGCAGATGAAAAAGAAAAAGTTAAATTGACTCACATAAATGCACTGAGGTTACTGGGAGGTGGAGGGTGTGGAGCTCAAAAAGAGTTGCTGATATAAAAGTCAAAGTCATGGGAAGTCAAAGGCATCTATAAAGGATCATCTTTGGCAGATGAAAAGGAAGAGGGAGAGAAAGTTTAAAGACTGAATGAAGCAGAAGTTCAAATATTAAATAGAGAGAAATGAGAGAGGTAGAAATGAAGGGTACCATATCACTACTGGAACTGTCCATAGTGCTGAAATATTTGGCTGATAACCAACCAGCACTCCACCAGTAGAGGCCCCTAACAGCTTTATTCCTGTGTGCTCGCGTGTGTGCATGTGGTGTGTGGCAACAACTTGTCAATCAGAGGTCTCCTTCTCTCCCCTGTCACTCACACACAGAGTGGATAGCAGTGAAGGAAAACTGAAGACCCCAAAGACACCAAGACGCATTTGAAGCCATAGCCAGCCCTGAAAGCTATATACACACATCAACCAGAAATAGTGACAGGCCACAAATAGGATGGGGTACTATATAAAAGCCCTATGTGTGCCGCAAACAAGTCCGGCAATCAGTAGGAGGTCCAGCAAGCTATGCATGGATAACTCCTCAGCACTCTCCATGCCCACAGCTCTAGCCACTAGCTGCACATTGGCACTAATTTGTTCCCTTGCTGTCAATTCAATTGCAGTGTGTCACGGTGAGCCATTAGACAGCTGCAAGGGGAATCCCAAAGCAATGGAAAGACAGAGAGTGTGTGCCTAGGTTTGGGCTAATCTAACAGACTTATCTTGTTAGTTTCTACCCATATGAGGCGATCTCTTTGTACTCACAGATGCACATTACTGTGATTTAAACCTCCAGGTAGAGCTAGTAATAAAAGACCTAAAACAATCCCTTTCTCAACTCTTTTAAGCAGCAGGCCAACATCCCAATCTTAAGGGAGCTACTGTCTAAGAAGTTGAAGATTAAAATCAATTTGAGGCTGATGCTGACAGACATCAGGGAGCAGATCTGCTGCAGTAGGTCTCGATCAGAGCAGTACAAATACAGAGAACTGTGGTAAAAGAGCTGACTGCCGAGAACAGCAGAGAACTCATTTCTGGGTAATGGATGAGTCCTGAAATGCTGATGGCAACCTCCAGCAGTGCCTAGTAGGACATTTGTATCCAGTTCCAAACAGAAATCAGACACTCTTTCTCTCTTTTTTCTTTCTGAAGAACACCTGATAGAGGAGTTTATACTACACTTAGGCACAAATGGTACACCTTAACTGTTTTAAAATTGCCATTCTATTCAAGGGCAGAATATGTTTATCTATGCTGCTTGTGTAGATACAAGAGTTGGCTGTAGCGCCACCATGAAAGCAGACCAAATATGCATTGCCAGTGATGTATGATGTAGCACCACCATGAAAGCAGATCAACAGTGTGTGACCTATGATGTATATACATACATCATATACATAAATATTCACAGTCATATTGTTTACTGTGCTGTGATGTGGGTAGCAAGTGAACACCTAACTTACATATCAAAAGACTTCAGTTTCAAATTACCTGCAATATTCATACGCAGGCAGTGAGTATCTGCTCTCCATAGAGCTTCACTTTATTTGTCCCTGTTCAAAAGCTGCTCATCCTGCACAGCTGAGCACTAATGAGAACAGTGAAATGTTAAACTCAGCAAGCAGCTTTGACCCAGACAGAACACGATCAAACACAAAATCTCCCAGCTACCTCCTGCTGGACATTTCACTCAACCACATACACACACACATACAGCAACTGGAAGAGTAGCATGTCTGAGAAACAGATCAATACTACAAACTAATGCTCTACCTATGCTTGGCATTCATTTACTCGCAACCCACTGTCATTCTGAGAACCAATTAGAGAACTGAGTAAGTTTATAAGATGGTGCTTTGGTGCAAATGCTCAGTCATAAGAACTAGCTGGTTTTGGGGTGTGTGCACTGAGAAGATGAATGTCATGTAAAGGAGGAAGACAAAAACATGGCTCGTGTAATTAGGCTGGCTGTGATCCAGTCAGTCGGCCTCCCTCATCCGACCAACTGTTGGCACACAGAGCTGTCTGAGGCAGGTTAATTTGACAAGCTGGAGCAGTCGGGAATAGTAAACAGATCCTGAGCTAGTCACCAACTAACAAGAAGTCAGACACCCACACCCAAACATTCATGCCCATCTACCCACTACTCCATCACTGCACAAGCACATAGCCATATACTGAGGGAAAGCAGACCCAGCAGCACTTGCTCAGTCTGGCAGTGGCAGATTAAACAGAGGAGTGAACAGGCAGCTGTCTAATGATCAGCTACAGTCTGGCACAAACTCAGCTCCTCAACACAGGAGCAAAGCTGACTCATTCCCTTAAACACTGAGAGACTTCTGCTTAGGTTATGGGTGAATGTGATGCAATCAGCAAACCTTGTCCACACTGGCAGCATCAGAAGTGTCTATTAATAGTTTGGACCTGCCATTTACCATCAGTGACGGTATGCAGCTATGTGCATTTTTAGACTTTATATTTAAAGACGACTCAAATACTTAAATTCATTCCTTTATCATTCACTAACTGATTTATCCTTGTCAGGGTAACAGTGAGTCCAGAATTAATCCTGGAATACTGGGGGCGAGGTGGGAGAATTCAACCCCAGATGGGACACCACACACGCATCCACACCTGGGGGAAATTTAGCATAGCCAATCTATAGCCCAGATGCCTGTTTTTGAACAGTGGAAGGAAACTGGGGAACCTGGTGGAAACTCACATGAACACAAGCTCAGAATTGGACCCTGGAGCTGTGAGGCAGCAATGCTACCCAGTGTGCCAGCATGCTGCCCAATTTATGTCACACTAGGAGTCAGACACATCTTGAATCTTTGAATATTATTTTAGCTTGCCAGGCCAACCATGAGACTTCTTCTGCCCAAAAGGAATAAAAAAATGAACAGCAAAACAGTAGTCATCATCCAAAAGGGAAAGAGGAAAGAAAAAAGAAAAAGAGGAAGAGTAGCCAGAGTAGATGGTGTGTTGATTGTGAACCTAGTAAGTCTGATGTAGTTGCCAGAATAATGTGACTAAGCATGCACAGGTCTAGAGTGGAACGCAAGTTAAAAAAAAATAGTGCAGTCTTAGAAATAGTTCTAAGACTGGTGTTAGCCATCTGTTTGAATAAAGAAAGTTAAATTCATGATAAAGTTGTGCAGTGTCAAGACAAGTGGTACCTAGAATATGTGAGGAAACAGTGAAGAAACTAATAAAGAAAGAAAGAAGGAAAGAAAGAAAGAAAGAAAGAAAGAAAGCAGCGAGAAGAAAGTAAGAGTGAGAGGGAAGTAGAAGGTGAACAAAATAAAGCTGGGAAAGAAGCAGAGGTTTCATTACGATACCGTCAGGCTTGGAGAGATGTGAAGCTGCTGGACAGTGAGATAAGTGTTGAGAGGTGGGTTAAACGTGTCGGACAGTACAGTATACAGCCAAAACACAGCCTGCAGCCAAAGAAGGAGTATCAACAGAGGAAACAGCCCAAGGCCAGGCAGGTAGTAAGCAGCCCAACTGATGAAGAGAAAATCTGTAGTCCCTCTAGAAATACTCTCTTCTTTTCATTTATCTATCCAGTCCAAACAGGCCCAGGCTATTAAATGCTGATGATCATTCACGACCATGGTGCAACAGTGTTAACTCCAACATAAATTTACTCATGTAGAGAATTAATTTGCTCTTCCACTGCTCTTCAGCCAAGCCAGTATAAAACAATCTCATTAAGATTTATAACAAATTTTCTGCTAACAATTCTGTTTAGCACAAATTAGAAATATAGTTGCAGAATTACTCCTTGCTCCAAAACCAGAGTCTACTTTTAATTGTTAATCTACATTAAAAACCTTTTTCAGTCCTTGCCCCGGATAAGGCATGCTAATAGATTTTCAAAAACACCCAGTGGCTGAGAGAGAAAAATAATCCTGAGAGGCATTTTTGTTTTCATTAACAATGCACTCTTAGGAGTTCAGCATAGTGTGCATACTCCAAACACTTCCCACACTCTGTCAGACTCCGGATGCTTCTCAGAGCCTTTAGGTAGTTATAGCAAACTCCAAAAAAATAGTTGCTGGCTGTAAGTAAGTCCAGCCTTAGGCCCCTGATGCCGCAGCCACTTCTTGCTTTTAAATATTTGGGTATTATTGCTCCTGGCATATAGGGCACACATTGGAGGCTTTCCTGGCCACCTTACTGAAGTGGCAGACAATGAAATATGCTCTGCTTAATGGCCTTTAATTCATGGTCCTGAGGTGACAAATCTGCCATTAATGAGGCAAGCCACAGTAGAAAAATCATTCCTCTAAAGATTATCTCTCCTCTCTACCAACACTCTTATCGTATACAGCAAGAGGGTTGAGTCAACATTCCTCCATCTACTGAATGCTTTATGGAAAAATCAAGCTTTCGTGCCAAATTCCCCCTGCTGCTGTCTTGCTTTTACAAACAAAGGCCAAAATGGCAAAGCTAAGCACTGGAGCTGTAAGCATGGGAGATATCACTAAAAACAATGAAACAATAGAAAGAAAATGGAAAGTGGGGGGACTGATGCAAACAGACCCACTGAGAAAATGCAGTATGATGCTCTGTAGGGGCTCTTATTTGAGATCCAATACCATAAAGCACAATTGCTAAGACACACAGCCACAGAAACACACAAACACACACACACACACACAGACACACACACATACCCATGCACTGAATTGTGTTAAGCAAGGACATAGTGACATGACTCACTGCCTTCACCTGGCCATCAAGGTAAGATGATGTGCAGATGGCACATACTATACACATAGCACTTTCAAACAGCTTACTTCCCTCCAAGGGCACAGGTGAAAATGTGGAGTATGTGTGAGACGTGTGTGTAGTGTATAATGTGTGAAAATGGCATAGGTAACAGATGGTGAAGTGGAGGCCAGCACAGACCAGAGCAGCATGACGGTAACAGGATGGCCAGTCGGCCTCGAGCAGCATGGCCACAACAGAGCAGAAGCCACTCAGCAGGACACTGAGCTTCTTCTCACAGCTACAGGAACCATGGCCTCTCTCAACCAATCACAAAGCCACACACAGAAAGGAAATAGAGTGGGGGGTCTTGGGGAGATGTATGGAACAATGTTTTAACAGGTCTGCTCTCAACATGAAGCGAAAGGTGTGAGGTAGAATGGAAATTAAGATGAGAGGAGGGTAAGAAAAGTAAAAAGACAGTAGGAGAGGAATAGATGAAGATGTAAAGAAAAGAAAAAATTAAGAGTAATAGGTTGTGTCATAGTTAATGCACAGAGCCATTTCATTCTCCAAAGCAGCACTGAATAATTCAGCCAGCAGGATAAAGCTGCAAGTGTCTAGTATGGAGTTCAGACTCTCTATATCCCACTTGCCATGCTCACATCATGCCATACAGAAAATCTCCAGTGTGCCATTAGCACTACATGAACCTGTGACCTTTATGTGACTCCTCATACAGTAACAATATGCAGATGTGGGAAAAGATGTTGAATTAATACTCATGTGTAGCTCCCATAGTGAATTAAGTAAAAGCTGTAGTTATGACATTTGTTCTGTACCGTCCTATCGCATAAACACAGAAAAAATGGCTCCAAGGTTTTTAAATGTCTAGCTAGGTGAGTTGCACCACATTTTTGTACCATAAGTCTTTTAGAAATTTTCAGTCAGTTTCAACTAAAACTGTTGATACCTAGTTTTGACTCGTTTTGCAAGCTAAGCACTGCTAATATAACAACAGATCAGATATTAAAGGAAAGCTAGTGGGGGTGACCAGTTGGCATCATCCCATGTACAGCACAGTAACCCATGTTCGCCATTAACTGCATTAACAATGATCTATCAAGTATTACCTTAAAATTCTGACTTCACTTGACCTACGGAGTGACACAATCACACTCATCTCCCCAGTGTGCGAGAAAGTGTGAGTGACAGGGTGATCCTCTGAGCACCGGCATGCCCTGCTCTTCAGGGGAGCCCAGCAGCATGTTCAGCCTCAGTAAACAGCTAAAGTGGCAAGAGTTCCTTAATAATTAATGGAGGAAAATTCCCCTAGCCGGTCAGGTCTCTGGCCACAGCCCATGCCCTCAACACTTCCCTCAGCCCACCCATAGTGTAAACAGCGTACAGTGAACATTGACCTGAAGTGAGAACATTGCTAATAATGAATGACATCTAAAGCAGAGGAGTTATGATGTTTCACTATCAGAACATACTAAAGGCTTAGCTCTAGTGATAATCTAAGGAGCAAATCACAACAGGTCATACTGTTATAAGAAAATAATCAGTGACAAGGTGTTGTGATGCCCCAAAGCTGATTATTTTACAGAACATGCCAAAGTGTTTTATTCCTCTTATATCACAGCAATTACATTTTTTTAAATTCATTAAAGATCAACACAGTGTACCTTTTAAGCTTGTAATGTTACCAGGAAACTGGAAATTGCAAAATACTCTGCATTGAAGATTCTACTATGTGGGAAAACTTACTGACCGGTGAGCTCACACTGGAAAATCTAACCAATCAGATTCAAGAATTCAGCAGCACTGTAGTTTAAACATTGTTAGCTAATTTGTTAGCAAATCTTGAAATCATATGGCAAAATCTGTTAATTTTATAAATATCTTATCTATATGAGGGGCTTTACACCAAAATATTACTTATGAAATTATTACAAAATATAACTTATTCATTATGAAAAATAAGATATAACCTTTAAATAGTGCTTTATGTCACAATATCTTAAAATCAGAGAATTCGCAGATAAAATCTGGTGTCAAGTGTTTACCAAGTCAGTGTTCACGAGAGGGATAATGAATCAACGACTGCATAACAGCATCAAAAGGCCTAGGGCATACCTTCTGTATACACATCATACACATAATTAAACCCGTCTTCTGCTGCATCTGTGTCAGTCAAGAGGGGAATGCATTATGAATGAAAGGGCACTCAATCTGGACAAAATCAATACTAACATGGTTCAAGTTAACTGCACCAGCACAAGGGACCCTGTTTGTCTGCTGTCTCATTTCACCACACACACACACACACACACACACACACCATCATCATCATCATCATCATCTTTAGCTAAGACCCCATAGTACCATGCAAGCAATTATCTGGCTTTGTCAGCATCACTAAGAGCCGGATGCCTGCTTTTCATTGGAGACTCGATCTCACCACTACAATGCAGGCATTCACAAACAAGGACAGAAAGGGCAGCAGACTACTCATCCTCTTCCCATTTATCCACCCATCAGTATCCATCCATCAGTAAGGGTGTGTGGCTGCTGCTGTCAGTGGCCAGGATCATGAAGACAGAGGGCGATTGGGCATGGCGGACGGCTGCCTTCATCATGCCAGTTAGTTCCGGGTTTGTACCCTGAGTTCAGTGTCTGAGTGGGCAGAGAAACTGACAAGCATCTATTAAAAAGGCTGACTCCTTTTCAAACAGAACTTTAAATGTAAGGAGTGAAAAAGAGGAAAGAGACGCCCTTCCACCACAGTCTCGGGTCACTGGCTGACTTCACATATTGCATAAGCTGCTCAATAATGTAAGATACTAAATGAAAAATACATTGATTGGATTTTAAATACATCGGCAGTCCAGGGCCAAGAGAAGACTTTCAGTGCCAGGGTTAAGATTATGAACACAGACATCCACCATAAGAAGAGGTAAAAAGAAATGTCCATGGTGTCAAAAAGCAATGAGCTACAGAAAGTAAAATGTCTGTCATTAAAAGTATATGTGTAGCGCCACCCGAGCCCAGACATGCTTTTATAGCCTTGAACTTCAACAGCAGGGTTAACTGAAGTAACCAGCTAATATTGGGAAGCTGCTACACAAAATATTGTAATAGTATGCTTAGGAAAAAATAATTTTAAGAAAAGCTTAATTTTATACTGACATGGAGAGTGCTAAATCTTCATTTTAATTTAGTTTAAAAGGATTTTGGATTAATTAAGATTACAAGCCAATATCCACCCCATCTACTATCTAATAAACAATTCCATTATATAAACACTTTTCCCTTAAAGTCTGCGAGATGAAGCCTAATTACAAGCAGCTCTGTGAACAGAGGCTTAAGAAATGATTTACCATCACTTCAAAACATTCCTTATTTTCAACATTCAGAAACATGATATGCCAGTCACATACATTTCAATGCTGTATAACTATAAGCCGTAAGAAACAATCATAAATCTGGTGCACATGCCATAGATGAAAAAAAACACGGCATCAGGTAAAATGTACTGTTTGTCCTTTCCTGCTTGTTTTATTGGTCTTTTCCACTGACTTGGACATCACTATAAACCATTTCATTGTTGTCGTCAAGAACTCAGCTTTTTGCCTTTTCTGGTGTGATAATCTGGCTGCTGGGGTACCTTTCCCAAGCTACAGTTTAAATAAAAATGCTAATGCACCCCATGCAGTGCTTGCTGCACTATAAACAGAGAGGCAGCCGCTGAAGTTAGAGAGAACGGACCATATCAAACGACAGACGGACAATTACACACACGAACACACAAAATGCACAGAACAGTGGGTATGTTTTTTTAGCAGAGAGCACAAATGGCAATACTATGCATGACAAAGCGTGTGATGATAGCCCATGTGAGATAAGCTACGAAGGGAGGAGCAGATAGCGTTAATGGATGATTTACAAGTGTTGCTGGAGGATTTGTATCACGGCCACCACTACGTGCTCCAGTGACAGAACTGGGACATACTGAACAACAGGAAAATGGTGATGTAGTTTTGATGTGAAGATCTCCTGTGCAGACCTACAAGCATAGGTGGGTATCAGAGCTAATCTACATAAAGTCAGAGGTAATGAGCATTTTCCTGTATTATGGGACATTTGCCCTCAGCTTTGCAGGATTTCTCAGCTGTGTCTCCGGGGCTCTCTCCATCTCTCACTCTCACCATCTGCTTCCTCGGGACTCCAATCCCCTGCTCCACTGCTCCCTCTCACTCACAAACCACAAACATTCAAACTACATGCTATTTCAAGGAATAGCCGCCACGCCACAATCAATGCAGTATTCCTTGTGGAATTCCTAATAGACAGACAAGCACCATGTCTGAGAGATGAGGTATACCAGTACCTTCACTCCAGCAATAGCTTTCCAGCCAGCATTGACCACACAAGGCCTTTATTGACCAGAAATTTAACTCATGTTTTATTTGTGCTAAAATGACCCATATTTATTAAAAGTGGAACAATTAAAGTAAACAGCTTTTATGAAGTGTCCCACTTTTTCTCTACACTAAAAAAGTGTAGATATGTATTTTAAATTACTTTATGTTTGTCATTTTTATTTTATGCAAAGGGTTAAATAAATATATATTTGCCTGCTTTCACATGCTTGGGGACCTTCCTGATGGCAGATGTGTGAGTGCAACATGAGGTGTTTCATCTTAAAAAGTAATTTTAAGGTGAAACATCTCATGTTGCACTCACATGTGAAAGCAGGCACCCTAAGGATCATTCAGTTGTTGTACATCTGAGAGAACCCTTAAATGTTCTATGTTGGAACCATTCCAGCATAACTTATTTAGAAAGTCAGAGAACTGGGGCAGTGATAGCTCATTGGTTAAGGCACCGACCAGTAACTGGTTACGGCTACTGATCGGAAGGGGTTTTCAGCATTAGCGCCCTTGCACTGTTGGGCCCTTAAGCAAGGTCCTTAACCCTTCAACTGTTCAGTTGTAACCTGTCTCAGTTGTAAGTCACTTTGGATAAAAGCATCAGCCAAATTAGTTCATTATAAATGTAAAGAACATTTAGCGATTGAAGGAACCCCTGAAGAACTCTTAAGCGTAGTGCACAGTACACAATTTTAGACATGATTTCCCAGTCACAAACTAATTATGGTGCTCAGTGACCCCTCAGCTCGACAGCTACTTGTGTGTGAATGGTTCAGCAATGCAAAGTGTGTGAGCAAATGCTGAAGCTCTAATATTTTCAAGCATGTTTGATTTTATAGTCAATGAATTGTGCTCTGTGAACCCCTCTGCAGTGCGGATAAACAGCCAGATTGGATTGACATCCTGTCCATTGTATATTCTCACTTTGTTCTGAGACAGGCTCTTGATCCACTGAATCCCTGGCCAGGATAAAGCGGTTATTGAAGATGAATGAATAAATGAATGAACATACTGTGTATTTTACAACTGTATTGCTATACATCTATTGTATAGCAATACAGGGACATCTTTTGCAAAGTAGGACACAGAAATTTTGAGTTACCTGTACATGCACAAGTTCCATTGATTTTTGTCCCCAGCAACAATGTCAAATGAAATTCACAAACAACTATAAAAACTACTTTAAAAAAATGGGTTTCTCAGTAATTCTTTGGATGGTTTACAGTTCTACATTTCCAAATAGGTTCTACTTAGAACTTTTTCTGAAAAGAAAGCTGTTCCCCCTGAGGTACATACTGAACAACCTTTAGAGTGATAGATGGAACCTGCCTAAATGTACACAATATAATTTTCTGTGCATTACGTAGCTTGGCTTACTTAAGTGTGGATAACATTCCAGCCTGGTCTAGGTGTCTGCAGCCACAAAAACAACCATAAAGCAAGTGAGTTGGAAAACTAATTATAAGCTGATTGCAAAAGATGCGATAATGACCAGTCTATTCACGCTCATCAGGCAAACGATGCACGAAGGGCTTGTTTGTGAGATGACACTGCCTCTTTTACCATCATTAAGCTATTAAATTTGCCCCAGGCGATAAGAAAACAACTTCAAAAGCCTTGCATGTCTGGCTGTTATTGGGTTATGGCAAAACTTCCACAGAGAAGTAAGACGGGCAGTATTGAACATGAGTATGGCTGTAAAAGAGCAACACTTCCAAAAAAGATGCAAAGACTAGTCTTAGGACTTAGAGTTGAGACATGCACTAATGAGAATAGAACATGCTGTGCATTAGGGTTCAAGTCATTACTATAAATCTGACAACTAATTAACATTGAGAGGGAAGAAGTCTAATTGCAAGAAGTGTGACTTAGTGTGCCTACTTGTAGCGTGCATGAAGTAAATGTTTCTCACAATTATAGCTAATCCAGAGGAGAGAGCATTGTGTCAATGATGTTAGCTGGTTATGAGATTTTTAATGAGATACATATACAATCAGGTCAATAAGTATTTGGACAGTGACACAATCTTCATAATTTTGCCTCTGTACACCACCACAATGGATTTGAAATGAAGCAATCGAGACATGATTGAAGTGTAGACAGTAGATCCAGAGTCTATCCCGGAAAAACTGGGTGAGTGGCAAGACAAGAACACACACTAAATGGGACACTAGTCTGTCTCAGGCCTGGGTTAACCTAATGTACTTGTTAATTTAATTTAGTTATTAACTTATTTCCTTCCTCCATTTTTTCATGACAAATAAGCAGCAGCTCATATAATTTGAGACTATGTTTATTTGTTCAGCACTTCAAAACATTTGCCTGGTTCCTTAAATTTTGATCAGATAAAATACACTATATGGCCAACAGTTTGTGGACACAAACACACTTATGTGGGTCTTCCCCAAACAGATGGAAGCACACAAAGTTGGAAGCACACAATTGTATAGAGTGTCTTTATATGCTGTAGCATTACAAACCTGTAATGGGGGCTCAAACATGTCCCAGCATGACAATGCTCCTGTGCACAAAGTGAGGACCATGAAGACATGGTTTGTCAATGTTGGAGTGGAAGAATTCGAGTGCCCTGCCCAGAGCCCTGACCTCAACCGCACTGAACACTTTTGGGAAAAACTGGAATGCTGATTGCACACCAGGCCTCCTTGAGCGACATCAGTGTCTGACCTCAATAATGCTCTTGTGGATGAATGAGCACAAATCCCCACAGCCACATTCCAAATTCTAGCTGAAAGCCTTCCCAGAAGAGTTGGGGTTGTTATAATAGCAAAGGGGGACTAAATCTGGAATGGGATGTTCAAAAAGCACATATGGCTGTGCTGGTCAGGTGTCCACAAACTTTTGGCCATATAGTGTAGTGTTTAAATATTTCACATACAACTGGGGGCTTTCGGTTAAAGAAATGACAATGTCAAAAAAAAAGGTGTTACATTTTATGTCTAGAAAAATTGAAGCCTTAACACAAAGCCTACCTTGTGAAATGTAAGCTAGGATGTTTGGAGAATAAAAATGCCCTAAAATAAAAATCAGTTGTTACTCCTGCTGCTCCAAAATATATACTGTTCTTTACTATTTCTAGCGTGGCCTGTACTAAATAATTTGCTCCATACATGGTCTTTCTCACACCTTTATAGTTAATTGATAGAAATTTGTGAAAAATTTGACTGAGAGCAAATGGCTTAATTGTTGGAACTGTGATCCACTAACATGGCTCTGAGTTTGAGTCCTGCTATGGGTGGACACATCTGACGTGGCTGTTTTATTTTATTTTATTTGAAATTTCTTGCATTTACACCACACAAAATCATGAAAAATCTAGTATCAAAAAGTATTCTCAGTATAAAAAGGGCAAACACAGTGAAGATTTAACAGGAGAGAAACTGTGACTCTCCTTTTATATTACTGTCTTTGATAAGGGAATTGCATGTTAATTTGTTTTTTTAATGAATAAGAGAAGGTGTAAATTAGTCCTGTCTTTAAGCAGCTCAACAAAGCCTGGAGTAGCTTAAAAAATCCTCCTAAGCTCAGCCACATTAATTAAGCTGTCAGTCACTATTAATGACATGTAGGTTACAAAAAACTGATTAAGATTATGATCTTTAGTTGTGTAGTACTTCCATTATCACTAATTAGCCAGTCAATATTCTTTCCAAATCACTTATTTTAATAGGCATGTTGCTATTTTAACATATAACAAAATGTGCTTTCCTGTATATGTAGGTTTTAAAATTTTATTTAGCAAAGAGGAAATCACTGCTACCCCCCAATGATGACTAATACAAGTACATTCAATAAAAGGTACATTTTCCAATGAGAGTTATATAAAACAAATTAAATAAGCTTTTGAAATGGGCTATACTTTTTGTTCCTTAATACAGTTAGTGAACAGGTATCTCTACATGGAAATGTCAAGAAAATATTCCATTGTCAAATACAGCTAAACAATTAGGAATTGAATGGTATGAACATTACAGCTAGCTTATGTGACAGACTGCACCCTTTCTTCATATGTACTCTTGCTCTAAATATGCCCAGGAAGATAAAGCACAGAAAAACAGATAATCCTGTGAAAGCGTGTCCTTGTTGAGCTCTTACAAGCTCTGAGCATATAGTTCCTTTTTCCAGGTCCTCCTAATTAAGTAGGTCAGTTGAAGTCAGAAACCTTGCCTAAGGGCACTGTAGTGGGTATGCACTGTATGCACCATCAGAGACAATTATCAGTATTTGAGTCTGATTCTAAAGGTTTAATTGCTGTATATGAGTACACCTATGCAATTAGCAAAGGAAAATATTTACTAACAAATACTGTGAATAAAGCACGACTGCATATTAAGCTGTTTTTTAAATGCCTGTGTTAAGCAATTATAAATAGAAAGAAAAATGTAAATCAAGCTGTCTCTTGGACTAAGAGGCTTATGTGTTATTATCGACAATAAAGGACACAGTGTTGCTAAATCCAACAAGAGCAAAAAGAGGACAGCTAAGAAAACTAGCTGTGCTCAGAAGTGTGCCATGATGCAAGCAACTTGTCATCAGATCCATGGGAAAGTCCCAGTGGCAGAGCCTCTTAACTTTTATGATTGTCTGACAAAGTTGACTTCAAAGGAATGAACCTTTAGCCGTGTTTTGCGGCGGCATGAAAAAGCCAGGTTGGCTTGGGGAGGGGCAATACAGGCTCATGGGAGTGAAGGACGAGAGAGTAAGGAAGATGCTGGAGTGGAGGGGGGGAGCCCTTTGATCTGTCTCAACAGCAAAAAACTACAAAAAGATAAAGCAATGGTGAGAGGAGAAGAGAAGATTGCAGGCAAGGCTCACTTGCTATTCTCTAAAGGATAGTGCCGGGGCAAAAAAGAAGAGACAAGAGCAGGCTGTTTTAGACATTTTGCCTGCTTGGGGAGTTTTTCCAGGCCTGTCACTGAAGCAATTTGCATTGAACGACATTCTGAAGTAGACAAGTGTCCAGCCACCACCAGTGCCTCTAACATTGTTAGTATAAATCAATTACCTGAGGCTACCAATTCATACCAAATAAGACAATTCGTTTAAGCGACAGGTCAGTGGATCCATTATAGGTCTTCTTATGCACATTAACCTGTAAGATAAACTACTCTACAATCCCTAGCTGCTAGCATTGTGTACTGAAGTGACTGACCTTGAAAGAGGGCCGCATTCTGGATGATGAGGAGTTTGAGCTGGGCGCTGCTGGCCTGCAGATTCGACTCCAAGTTCTGTTTAGCGGTTAAGAGGTAACGCTCTTCCATTTTGCGAGAGCAGCAAGTGAGGCCTTTCGACTGACACACTTGCAGGTCTGAGCCTGTTATAGACAGAGAGAGAGAGTGAGAGAGAGAGAGAAAGGTGTTTGTATTTCATCAGTCAAAAAAAGTAAATAGACATTGCTGCTGTAATGTTCTGTATAATCCTCCTGAGACAGTGTTTGTCTAATGAGTTAGGCTAGCATTAGAGCAACAGCAAATAGGTTGTTTTAGACAACCCAATGCTTAAATAAGCTATACAGACCTAAAATCAAATCACAGGTGTGCTTTACAGCATAGCAAAACAACCTCATCCAAATACCCAAATATATATTTATATATATATATATATATATATATATATATAAATATATATATATATATATATATATATATATATATATACCCATGTATATATATGTAGTTACACATTCACGTACATGCACATATTATGCCTAGAATATTTGAAAGTCCTAGAGAATACTCGTTAATGAGCAGTATGCAGGATAATTTCTTCTGTTTTCTTTCTGCAAATGTTCCATTCCAAAATTCACATAGATCTTAAACCACTTTCTCATCAGAATAAAAATACATTCTATTTTAATGTGATTCATTAGCCTCACTGATACACAAACGCCCAAGTATACATCCATGCTCAATCCTATATTTAATTTTTAAAAACTAACACTGTACACCATTTGCATCAACCCACTAAGGTCTAATTGGAAACCCAATCATGCATGGCTGATAGACAGATAGTCTCATGAGACCACAATAACGTATGAGAAAAAAGTCTAATTTTACTGTGGAATTGAGGAGAGACAGTTAAAGTTGCAAATCCACTGTGCAGAAAAGAAAAACAAGGCATAGACGAATGTCATCTCATGATTTTGTGACGTCTAATTTGTTATATTTAAATAAGTGTCCTATAATTAACATTCTTTCCTTTCCCAACTGGGAAAGCTGAATTCGTCACTGTGGTTTTGGATGTTGTGATGCTCTAGGGGATTGCAGAATACACACGCATTTACTAGCATTTGAATAAATCTTAGTAGGGGTTGGAGAGGTAAATGCTGGTGTTTCAGAATAAATGTGATGAGCAGTACATTCTTATGGTACACTCTTTTTCTTATGGTTAAATCTGGAACCTGGATTGGTATGTCCATTAAAGGTTCTATGTAGGACTCTACTGCAGAATATCAGCGAGGATCCCACTTTAGGAAGCTAAGAAGCACTGAAACCACTTTCTAAGAAAGACCAAGTCTAAAACCCAAACATACAGCATCTGTTCTTCCTGGAGTAGCAGAGTTGTTGAATTCTCGATTCTGACTGGTCAGAAGGTGCTGATTAATTTTAATCAATTTTCTATAACAGCATTGGTCTGGCAGTAGTGCAACTCTGAAATATTCAGTAGGTTTTCCACAACAGGAAAGTTTTGTGGGTTTTTTTTCTGTCTTATCAACTTCAAGACAGAGAGAACGAGAGAGGCTGGTGAGGAACGACTGATTATTGCTGACTTTTGGATGTTCCACAACATTAAATGTAGAAATAATCAGTTAAAATCATGTCATAACGTTCACTAATAAATGAAAAATTGTAACTGCTGGCAAATTACTGCAATACAAGAAAAAAAAAAGTGGGCCAGTCATTCCTTACTTAAAACATCAAAGTAAAAAATTCTGATCATTTTTGGGAGCGCATAGCTCAGACCCAGTGATAACTGGCAGAACTAAAATGTTTTAATTACCTTCTAGTCCATTAATTTCCTTCTAGCTGGAAGTCACAGACCATTAATTCTATATGCAGCACCATCTAATTTTACACCATTGTTCCTAAAAAAAGTAGAGGGTAGAGCACTTCTGCAGCAGAACTGCAGTCTGTGCCAGAACCACACCCAGTTAAAATAAATGAAGTGCATTTGTTTCTTGTAAGCTTTGTTCCCAAGTCTTAGATTTTCAGCTATTAATTCTGAAGAGCAATGACCCTGCTCGGCTTTGCGTTTTCCCTATTGAAACTCGTTTCTCCGTTTTATAACCACTTGTCAACTAATTATGAAATGTGTTCTAAAACAAATTAGAAATGTTGTGAGCTAAATATGCCCAGGAGGAACAATAAACACTACTGTATTATTCCAGACATGCACTGTGACACTCCTGCTGTAAACCGGAGGACTGTTTGCAGGCTGCCACAGTGTAAATGTCACTTTGTTATACTTACACAAAAGGCAACAGTGTCATGTTCTTGTAGCTATATGTCAAAAAGCAAACAAACTAAGGAAATAAAAATATCAATTTCTACTTGGCAAAAGGAAGTGGAGAACCAGCAAAGAATCACATTAGAAACATCTCATGCAGATGGACTACCTAAATGATCACAGTGATGGCTGATTTGTTGGCAGCCATTACAGTGGTCGTGTCTACTTAAGGATCATAATTGGATTTACAAGGTCTTAGTGAATGAGACAACTTGGTAAGCTTTGTTCTTCATATTATACCCATCCAAAAGGTGAGCCTCCCAAAAGGATTTTATTTAAAAATGCAAATTCGGATGAATGTAAGACCTTGTTCTGTGTGGACACCAGATACATAAACAAACTGAAAAAAAGACAAAATGTGCATTCAGATTCTATTGGGGTAAATGGCAGTAATAAATTTTACATGAGGAGAGAATTTATTTTCATTAAAATAATTTTCAAACTAAAATCTCCATTGTACAACGTTTATATGTTTGCAGAGCATCTATTTCTATTGCAGAGCTGCACCGCAGATAGGTGACTTGTGTGTCTTTGAGCTGCTAAGGGGGTGGAACTAGACTGATTGATGGTGCTATAAACAACCATCAGATGTGTCAAAATTTGTCACAGCGCACACGGTGGGTGAAGATGATAGCGAGATGAAGAAGGGGTATGAAAGGAGGAGGTTGGGGGGGTGGGGGGCAATGACACAGTTTAGGGAGAGACAAAAGATATCTGGGCTGGTACACAGGAGTCTGTGTGAAGCAATCTGGAAAAACACCACAGGTAACTATATATAGGTGTTAGATCACATGGGGCCACAGTGACACAAGATTATCCCCATAAGTGACTGATGCTGACAGATGCCAACAGGCTAGTAGAATGATGGATGGACAAGTCTAAGAATGATCGATGTCTAAGTGATGAAAATGGGTAATTCAATGTCTTGCTACAAACTTAGCAAAACTATTTAGTCTGGTAGAATGACCTTTAACCTCTTAAAACCCTACAGTGAAACCAGTAGACAAGGTATGTTGTTACAATACTACAGGAAGTATATACACTATATTACCAAAAGTATTCGGTCACCTGCCTTGACTCACATATGAACTTAAGTGCCATCCCATTCC
>CM075009.1:15474874-15486666 GCA_037576675.1 Pangasius sanitwongsei | reverse complement strand
CCAGGCCAAGTGATTAGGACACCTGATTCTGATCATTTGGATGGGTGACCGAATACTTTTGGTAATATAGTGTATGCACATGTGCATTTGCCAACCGCTTACTATGTGACTTTAAACTGGGTTATGTTTTTTTTTTCCAAATACAATTTTAAAAAAGGACTAAGAGCTAAACAAAAGAGCAGAATATGAAGTTTAAAAAAATACCAGTGCCAGTCTATCAGGCAAAGTACTTCATTTTTTTTTTAAAGTTAATTTGCTTAATTTTGCAGAACTAATTTATCAGTTATTGAATGGGGCTTTAGTGTAGCAGAAGCATCCCCAGGCTCCAGGCTCCCAAAGAACACCCAAAGGACCTCCAGAATCCTAGAATATGTGATGTGAGAGTTCACATCCAGTATCCAGATATGGTGAGGTGTTTGCTTTCATGCACAGTTCAGCACAAATCATTCTCAACCCATGCCTTTTTTTTTGCCCCTCATCCTCACCACTGCTAACAGAATGACCTTCAGTAAGCCACAAAAAAATGAATAACTGGTTACGGCTTTAGCTTTCTCCAAGTAACTTTTACACACGCAAAAACCCAATACCAAAAGACCCCACTGAAAAAAAGCAAACCCTCCTTGCCTTGTGCTTCAAATATAGAGTAGATCAGATAACCTACAGTTTAAGTGTTATTTGTGATTATAGAATAGGCAGTTGTCAAAAGTGACATGCTGAAAACTGGAGAAACATTGCATACTAACATAATTTAACAAGTGAATAATGAGTGAATCAATTTATTACCATTCAAATTCCTTACAAACCCACACCCCACACCTTTAAATGAATTGTAACATAGTCTGAAAACACACACACACACACACACACACAGGGCCATATTATGAACGGAAAAATAGCAAGGGAGAAGCTGCCAGATTGGCCAGCTACCGACTTTTGTACTCACGCTGACAGGCTTAATATCCTAAATCAATACTTGCAGAAGATTAGCGACAGATACGATCACGTTAATTTCAGACTGCAGGGCAAATTTATTAAGCCGTCAACAGCAAACTGCAAGCAGAGAAAGAGCAGGTATGAAAGGATAAAGAACGCAGGCAGATTTGGTAATTATCTGCAGCAAAACAGACAATTTCTGCCTGTCTTTCATGCGGAGATGATAAATGTATTTCATTAGAAAAGTTTGGAGCAGAGAGGAAAAGTGAAGGCCTATGGGGATAGATTATTCCCTACAGAGACACCTGAACAAAGACTGTATCATACTGTCTAAAGAAAGCCTGCTCATGGGGACTGATGGTAAAGGATGAAACTGTATGTAGACGGGAAGGAGAAAGTGTCTGCATAAAGCCTTATAGATAAATCATTCTGTCTCATTGTTCACAGGGTACAATGTTATACAAGCTCTTATATTTTATTTTTTACAGTATTATTCCACTCCCCCCTCTATGGACACCAACACTCTCAGGTAGCATTCTATGTGCAACCAACACACCTCTCCCCCCAGTTTTATTTTAAACATCCACAACCTTCTGTTTCTTCGCACTGAGCGACTTGTCCCCGTGAGCACTCACTGTCTCTACACTGTATAAAAACAGCTTAATGTGCATGGGGATGCATTATTAAAGAAAGCCACCTTGGCAAATCAGCAACTTCCCTGTCAGATTTAATTAACAAAGTTCATTATAACTCCTCCTGACCAATGTTCTGCACTCCCCATAAAAGACACATTTCCATCATCCATGGCCTTCCTGAATTCACTTTTCCTGCAGTGTGATCTGTGTCCCTGTCTTCAGTAAATACCTCTGCAAAGCCCAGATGAGCACAGCACTTCCAGTTCCTGAGGCGAGTGCACGCATCTCATCCAGCTACTCCTCCCTTCCAGCTGGGAGACATGGAGGACCATCAAATGCATAATCACTTTCCTAGGCAACTATCACCACAGAGTAATGACTCCCTAAAATGTTTTTAGTTAAAAAATTTAAATGAATTGGGATAAGAGCAGTGTGAAAAGTTGTGAGGTTGAATACATTGCATTATGAATACTAATGAATAATAACCCAGAACAAGAATATTTTGATCATCAAGGTAATGTTAATACTACTATAGCTATAAATATTGATGTTAGACTGCTAATGAAGAAAAAGATGCAGCTATCTATGCTAGGATTCTACTGACATTTCATTTTTGGACACTTATCACTGTAGCTTTTAGAGGCAATGTAATAAATACTCCAAACAGCTATTAGTGGGGCAATATTTTAATTTTGTTTATATAAACACCTAGGCTAAGAAGACATTGTTCATACCATCCACTGAGTACAAGCTTCTCTTCACTCTCCATAGAAATCTCCAGGAGCTGCAGGTGCTCGCAGCAAGAGGCTCAAACTGATAAGGCTCTAAGCCAACTGTTTGCTTATCCAGCTCATTATTATTAACAGTTTTTAATATTACTAGTCATGGCACTATTCTGTGCCACATCACTAACTTTAAATAAAGTTTTATTTCTGTGATTGCTAATGTTGACTACCCCAACCTCTGACCCACCCCCATAATTTTTCAAATGAGAATGGGCATGGACTAACAAAAAACAAGTGTATAATTAATGTTTAAAGCTGTGAGGGCAAATACAAATACTGTTAATATCTAGTCTCAGGCTCGGATGCTCTGTCCATAAGTGACAGAATGTCTGATACTTCTGTACACTTTTCTGGCCACAAGCTTCAGAATTTTAAAGACTGCAAGCTGACTGGCTCTCTACACTTATGTGTATATGCAGCTCTGTGCCCCAGTTTCCAAAGGGAACACAAACTTATGAACACAGTGACATAATGAGTTTGTTGGTGCAAAATCAGGTCTCCGTCCGTGTCCACGTGACCCATGATTTAGTTATTGGTGAGAACACAGGTGACTGTGAATGGGAATAGAGGTTGACAGGAGGTTACAAAGTCATAGGCAGAGGACATTGGAGCTATAGTCTGCAACTTTGAAAGTTGCAGACATGGACATGACAAACAGTATGATCACTGAGATGATGCAACACAAAATGTTCTGCTGTAACTAAGAAATACAGCATATGATTCTTTGCAATACAACCCAAAAATAAAGACAACCCCCGGCTCCAAAGCAATATATTTAGTTTTAGAACAGATGTAGTTCAATGTATACTCATTTGTTTTACTTTAAATGGCTTATATAGAATTTAAGGAATATTTTATCATATCTGTAGCATGTCTAACAATAGAAATTGGTCAAAAACAGCTCAATAAGTGCATCAGAAATTGTTACTGAACTGAAGCTTTGGGTAGAATTGGCACACTATTAAATGGTAATCAACAATAATAGGCTATTGTATCTTTTCCATAATAAGAATTCACTTGGATGACCTTCAGAGGTAAAACAACATTTATGAGAGCCATTAAGAAATATCAAAGCACCCTGCAAAATTTTAGACCAATCAAGAAAACACCCACCACATTTACTCTGCCTGAAATTCATAATATGATGAAACCCACTGAACCAAATCAAAAATACAATGCAACAAAACGTCATATTCTGGTACGGACCTCAGCAAGCAAACTAGCTGTGAAAACTGCCTACAAATTCTTAGAGTCTTCAGTGAAACAGTTAATGGTAAATGTGATTGGCTGTTTGCAGTATCACTCAGTCTGGCTCTTTCTGTGAATTTTTAAAATTAAGAAGCAGTTAAGAAACAGTTCTTTCTAGAGTCCTGCACCATCTCAGCTCACTAAAAGTTATGTCAGAGACCTGAGGATAACATAATGTACTACTGAAGAACAAAAACTTAAATTCTAACATATCATTTTTCCTGAGCCCTTCAGGTGTATGTACCTCAGTCTGTACATGCAGTGAGCAAACATCAGGACACAAGAGGCAGACTAAAATTTTTTCTCCTTTCAGTCCTCACCACAATCAGATTTAGCCCTGAAAATCTATATGGATCTATAGTTTAATTGAAAGTCTGGTTTCAAACATTACAAGAAAATACCATAGCTGCAAGGAGGGCTAAGCCAAGGCTTATGATCCATCACCGTCAAATGAACAACTCCAAATGATTTCACCGAAAACCTGGGCCAAATCATTACAACATAATTACAGAAGCTCCAGGGACATTTAGCATGATCCAAGAGTGCTACATTACTCACGGGGCTGTTTCGTGCACCCTGACACAAGAATGACAAGTTGCTCCACTTTTTTTCTTTTTCATCCAAAGACATAAAGCATCTTATTTCTGTCTGTTGTGTGAAACTAAGCTCAATGGGGAATTAATTATCCAATACATGCATGAAATATATTAAAGTATCATCTCTGTTGCTACAATGTCCTAGAAAAAACAACACTTTATCTCTGCACATGATGAATACTTTCTATGTTCAAGGGCCACAAGAGCTCTAGTAATGCCATCTACAATTAAAGCCATTAAAACAAAAACATCCGCTAGAGGGAGGTCAGTCTCATGCTAATGGTTTGATCCATTTGTGCAGATGGATAATAACTCAACTCTTGTCTCATTTACATGACACATGCTGCTCTGAGACTGCTATGGCTGTAAGCTGGATGCTGATTCTTCCCTGTTCAGTCTGTATGGATCCCAGGACAGCCGATCTCCAGCTGGAGCTGACCTCCTCTCTTCTGCTCTGCTACTAATTACTCTATTACTAATTAATTAATAAAGACTTGGAGGACCTTGTTACAGTCTTTTTCCTATGATAATCTTCTTTTAGGAGGCCACACAATTTAAAAAAAAAAAAAAAAAAGCAATGCAACCAGTCTGAGTTGTCTGTCAGGGAACTTCATTTTGGCCATGGTGGCTGTTTTTAGGGAAATGGCACATCAAGGGCAAACAGCAAGGAAGTGAGAGAAATATAACCATTGTTAAGCCAAGTTCTACTGGTGTCGGTGCAACATGTTAAGCTTGAAAGGACAGCAATTTTTTCCTTTATGCTCTGAAATCCAATTCTCATTAATATGTGCAAGCCTTTCCTCATGGACAGGGAGGCTGGAATGCATGAAGCTTCCGTAACACAGAGGAGAGGTTAAAAACTCTACACTGGCTTTTTTGGTTCTGTGCTCCTTGGCACCACATGCAGCATCATTAGAATTCAGCTCAATCTTGCTGTGTCTATGCAACAGCCCCCTCTGCTTCCAGCACAGACCAAGCACTAAGCATTTCATCTCTATCTTGTGCATGCACACAGAGCTCTCGTTCATGACCACCAAAAAAGTTAACCGTCTGTATTTGTAAACTATTACATTTCATCCCACTCACAAACACCACTGGAGGCAGCAACTGGCAGAAGTACTGACAAAGTAGTGAGTCTATATCCATGACCAATCTTCCCACATAGCAACATGGGCATCACATGGGTTCAGGTTTACCAGAATGATAGCTACGGAGTTAGTTGGAATATATTCCAGGGAGACATGCTGTTGAGAGTAAGAACAGCATAACAACATGAGATCACGATTACACAGCTTCCAGTCGGCATTTCAAGGGCTGAGCCACGAACCAAACATAAAGTTAATAGAGTCAAGCTTGCATACTTATGGCTAAAGGGTATTTATAAGTTTTAGCATATACTGCAGCCCATAAATGCAAAATGCATTAAGAAAGCAAAAATGCAACAGCAAATGAGAAAACACAACAACAAAACTAAGAACGTAACTGCCAATCAAGAACACAACAGCAAAACCAGAAACACAAACATCAACATTAACTCAAAACTGAAAGAGTAGGTCCTTATTGAATATTACAGTTGGTTTTGTGGGTTTTGTTTTGTTTTGTTTAGCTGTTGTGTTTCTGAAATTGTTATTGTGTTATTGGGGCTTATTTGGACCATTTTTGGTTTGTTAATGTGTTTTACACTTATGGATCACCTTAGGGTATGCAGGTTAAAAACTGCAATACTGATTTTAAATAGTGAAAAATCAACACAGATGCATGAACTCCTGGCAAAAGCTTGATGTGTGTTAAATTCTCAAAGGAATAAATGCAATTATAGGATGGTGACAGCTGCACTATAGAGTCTGCAGTTGCTCCCATTTCAATTAACATTAAGGTTTTCTGCATTTATTTACCATTCCAATGCCAGAGACATCCATAGAGTTCCATTTGGGAGGTCGGTAAATTCTGTTAAAACACTCTGACCCATGCTTCTCAGTTATGTGTGGGAGGCAATGAAATGTTTCACAAAACCATCAACACAGCCATTACTGATTCACAAACCTGTTAGCATAAGTGGCGATTGCTTGTAATTGAGTGAGGAAAATTATATCTATATTTTTATTTTAGGAAAATATCTATATATTTTTAAACAGTTTTGCAGTTTGTACTTTGTGTATTATAATATAGCTTCATTGCACATGGGTAGTGCAATTAGCCTCACCCCGTTGCATAGGCTGACATGCTACAAGCATTCCCTAACATTCCAAGCAATATGTGGAGTGCATCCAGTTTATGCAATCAATCAAAAGCCAAGTAAAGGGCTGAGTAATAATTATTTGGAGTCTGTGACTCTATAAGGATTAGCATGATTTCACATTGTCTGTGGCATGCAACTCTCCAAAGCATGCATTTGGTTAGTTATCTCTCTAAAGAGTACTAGGGTTTTGTGAGGCTAACAAGCTACTACAATTTGTCGATTATACAAGACTGCACCCTAAAAACAACTGTTTTAGTGGTGTAATTTAGAAAATTGAATTAACAATGTTTGTAAAATGCTAGTTGTTGTAGCCACAACATTGAAATCAAAATAATTAACATGTTGAAATATATTTAACTTTAAAGCCATATAAACACTTAACACAATTGTGCCATAACCTGTCTCATTTGGTCCCCTGTGGTAGCTTACCAAACATCAGTTTGTACTGCAGGTGCATAGAGACATGTGCTTTTATATTTGATGGATCCACTGCAACAAGTTGATGCATAATACATGACAAGCTTTTAAGACAAGCATGTAGGACCACTTTGATACTCGTTTCCTGTTCCTGTAAGTTATTCCATTTCATTCCAGTCTAACCCCAGTGAGGGTCATATGTTAATATTCCTTCCTCTAAGGTAATAGAGTAATGGAGTATGCTAGGCTATGCAAGCTCTTTTGTCCCATTTGCCAGACCTGATTTAAATTGCAAATATGAAGAATTCAAAAAAAATTTAAGGAACATTATGTTGATTAAATGCCACTATCAGAAGGTCTGTGTTAGTTCTTGAAGAAGAGCCAGCTCTTCTCTAATTTTACACTATCAACTCCGAAACAGAAGTGTCCTCACCACAGTAAATCAACATAAAATATACTTTGTTTAAAAAAGAAAACAGTGTTTAAATGGCATAAGTCAGATAATTATCAAATTAGGCAAATACTTGAATGCTGATACTTTAATTATTACTATTTCATCTGAGATTTATGACACTGGTTATATACAACTTTATATACAACGTTATATACAACTACTGATTTTATATCAGTAGTACATTTACTGGCACTGATTTTGTACTGCAGTGTAATTAAAGCAAGACTATAAAATTGTTTTGTGGGCCAAATTTCATGTCTTTTTTTTTTTGTGCATTTGAAGCAGAACATCATCAAAAGCGACAAGGGAGATGTCAAACAGAGGGTCACTTAACCACCAGGTCCATTAGTTTATCTAAACTTCTCAATTTTCTCTACTGGGAAATGTGGCTGCCCCAGTAAATTTACTACTACAGCAGAGACTGTATACAAGACAAGAATACACTTACAGTTCTCCCCAGGCAATACTGGCAGAATTATTACATCTGGAAGTACATGAGTTCTCAGAGGGAAGCAACTAAACACTTTTTTAACAATGACTTGTCCCTTCATTTAACACTCTCCTTAGCAAGGAACAGAGGAAAATAATACCAGAAAGAAAAGTAATGTGATCATGTGGCTCTGGGAGACAGAGGAATCTGTAGGCTTCTGCAGAAGAAGGAGCTCTTATGAGAGCTGTTTAGAGATGTTCCTCTGTAGTTACTAAGAAAACCAGTGATCTGTTTTTCCAGCATGACTGATTTACCTGAGACCGGTGCGTCCGGAGCCCACTTGGTGCCAGGGTAGAGAAACTGGAAGGATGAGCGCACTTCGTGGCACTTCAGGGGCTGACCGCTCGGCTCAGAAAGCGGCAAAAACAAAGCGCACAAAACCCACGACCCGAGGAAGTTCACTCCGCTCATGGCCACTGAGAGAAAATAAACCACTTAATAAAAGTAGATGTTTCGATCACTCAGCAAGAGCCGCGTCCTGATTCTGATTGTCTACTCTAGTAGTAAGCGTCCTCTTGTTAGGACACTGCAGCCCACAAACTATTCTCCTGGTGGTCTTCTTCTTCCTCCAGATCAGCACGGATCCTTGTTACCAGGAGTTAAACAGCAGATCTGCGCTTGATATGAACAGCCTTTATGCTCGCAGTGTGTTCTTTTATAAACTCTCCTTCCACTGGCAGCATCCACAGCTGAAGGGTTGCCAGTTCTGCACAGAGGCGCGCGCATGTTGTGTGCTATAATATCGCCCTCCAGTGTGCACTCAGGATCTCCCACAGAACGAGACAATTTATCAGCTTTATGTATTATAAATAATCTGAATCAAGATAACTCACAAAATGAGACAATATTTCATCTTTAAGCATTATAAATAATCCGACTCAGGATCACTCACAAAACGAGACAACATTTCAGGTTTAGAAATGATAATCTGACTCAGGATCACTCACAAAACGAGACAACATTTCAGGTTTAGAAATGATAATCTGACTCAGGATCACTCACAAAATGAGACAATATATCAGCTTTAAGCATGATAATCTGACTCACTCACAAAACGACAGAATATCAGATTTAAGCATTATAAATAATCCGACTCAGGATCACTCACAAAATGAGACACTATTCCAGTTTTAAGTATTAATAATCCAACTACACATAGTTCCTAGATCTAATATCAATAAGATCTACAACTTTGCACACTATTAATACTAATAGGCCTAACAAACACTAAAATAGTTTCACAAAAATTTAGTATTTTAAATATTACAGCTGCGATTTCTTAATAAAAACAATGCAAATAATCTAGACTTTGTCTCTCACCATTTAAATTACTTATTAAAGCTTAATCTTACTGTATAAGACCTTGATAAAATATACAGCTAATCATCTCCAGAAAGTACACATGTAGAGACAAACAAATAATGTTTTCCAACTTTGTAAAATGCGTTTATTGTTCAACAGACAATCATTTAAAAACTCTGAGGAAGAATTTATATGTAATGTAGGCAAAGATAGTTATTACACTCAAACAAATTCAAAGATCTGTTCATTTCACCACTCAGACAAATAATTGCACATTTATCCTAAATTATTTTGGACAACTACAAGCAAATATGTCCAAAATGTTCCAGGAGAAGAGGTTTTGTTTGCATGAGTCTACACCGCCATCTGGTGGTCTTACTGTGTGTATCTGTGTGTGCCAAAAAGGGCTGATTTAACACCAGATACAAGAGTATTTTCATTTACCCATATGTAGATAAAGAGGCTGATTAGGATACTTGGAACTAACACCAGTGACCACAACTGTTATATTTTTCAAAACTTACTATGCTGCTGTGGGGAATCACGTGATCTGGCGGATTACAGATGGATACCGTGCAATTTTTCAGAGAAAATTTCGAGTATCGCTAAAATTGCAAAGTCATCCACCCGAAAACAGCAAGACAAACATTTGCATGCAACTACAACAACAACAACATATCAACCGGCCATGCTTGTGTACATCAGCTGGTGAAACAACTAACTGCACGTGTTTACATCCTTATCTAAAAAGGCAGATACATACATACATACAAGCGTATTGCATTGTAATTCAAACCCCAAAGTAGACTATGTCATGACTAAATTTAGTTCTAGGTTAATTAGTGAGGTTTTCCCCTGTAACCGCCAGTTTTGCATGGATTTGCACAGCATATTGTATTAAAGCTGGATGCAAACCTGCAAAACTCGCCGTGCAACAGAGCATTCCCAGTGTTGCTCCAACTGTCCTGATGCAGATGACCGGCAATACATGAAGTGCACACACTGCAGTAGATCAGCGGCCACTACCTGCACTGTGAGCACTTTGGAACTGCCAGGACGACAAGCCATACACACAAAGTGCCATTGCATACTCTTTGGAGAGTGTGTTAACGAACAGGACAGCAATTCAAGGAGGTTTACACATGCTTCACACAGGACATGGCTTCCAGTCGTTGAATGTCCACTGTCTCCTGCCGGAAGGAGCACCTAGCGCAGTAGATACTACACTACTTCACTGACTACACAAGATGCACCTTAGCAGGAAAAGTGTAGATGGGCTTAGTTTGCTTACAAGCACTGACTCAGGTTTAGGGTCTTTACAGGAGGCAGGATCCACACGAATCTTCCAACAACCTGCAGGACAAAAACGTCAAAACATCAGGGTAAATTACAATAATCCCAAATGACCGAATTAAACATGAATGAGATATATGGTTGATCACTGGGAAATGGTGAAAGAATGTCCCAACATTCATGATCAACTTTATTTACTTTTCTTCCTCAACAAGGGAAAATGTGTCTAATTTTTTGCGTGCATGCAAAAATTAGAAATGCACAGAATTTATATTTTTATGAGGGGGGGGGGGGGGAGAGCCAATTTCCAGGAACATTAAACACTGCAGCAGATGAGTGAAAACACGGTATGGAAACACGTGAATTTTAAATTTCCAACATTAGTTTCATAATCCGGATGTTTAATGCGTAACTCACCTTTTTTAATACCAAAAAAAAAAACCTCTTATGGAAAATACACCTCGGCTACTTGAATATGGTAAAGTTTGATGACCGATCACGTGGTCTTCCCAATCACTTAATAAAGTATGATATTGAGGAAGTTAAGCAGATTAATGAAGGGGGAAAAAAACAACATTGCAGGAATCAGGAACAACCACGTGACTTGAGATTCTTTGTAGAAATCCATTTACGTTCAGTGATTAAAGTTCAGGCAAATCATGCAAATGTTTAATGCGTAATTTGTTTCATCATTTACTGAGAGAAATAAACTCGTGTCAAACAGATCTGGGGAAATTTAAATATTGTATGGGTGTGATGCCATGTCACGTGGCCTTCCCAATCCCTTACTGGAGAATAATGTTAAGGAATTACCCAAGCGAGAGAAATGCTGCATGTTGGAAGTTTTGTTGTTGTTTTTTTTTTTTTTTCAGTTTTGTGGATAAATACGCATTGATCTGGAATAGCAGAGCGGATTCAGGTGAATTTTTCGAGCTCTTCAGCAGCATGTTTTCCACGCGCCCTTCACCATCAAAATGGAGGATCTCCACTGAGGAGAACGGAAGGAACCAACCAACCAAAAACCCAACACAAAACTACAATCTAACCTAAAGCCTGAACCGATCTTAAAACTAAGAACTGGCTGATTATTCTCAAACTACATCTATATTAAAATATATATAAATATGACATTTCCCTTGTGACCTCAGTATATAAATAAATAAAGCAGTAGAAGGCCTGCTCTCCAAGCGCCTCCTCATTGTTGCAGATGAAGAGCTCGTAGATGATGATCAGCTTCTCAGAAACTTCAGCAGGATTTCGGAGTGTGGCCTCGTATTTTACAACCAACACTAAAAGCTGATAAACCAGCACAGCCGGTAAGCCTAAAGTTCTCCGAGATGGAGAGGGTGACCTCGTGCAAATCGTTGTGTTGCTCTTAGGTTGCAGGTGGCCTAACACAC
>CM075009.1:15442170-15471854 GCA_037576675.1 Pangasius sanitwongsei | reverse complement strand
CTGAGTTGAGACCAAAACAGTAACCAAGATATCACATTAGAGCTGATAGGTGTGAATAATAAAGCTGGAGAAAACATTTTATCTCCATTTATTTTGAAAAAAAAAAAAAAAAAAAAAAAAAACTAGATAAAAACGTCATAAAGGCCTAACTTAGTTTAAATGTTATTGGCTGGTTATAGTTTCCCCGAATGTTTCTCTTTCCTCATATCTAGCAGCTAATTTAGAGTTTCAGTGTTCAATCAAACAGGTGGTGATCAAATTTTTTATTTTTTTTTTAAAAATTCAAAATAGCAATCAAAAACAGAACTAAAGCTTTTCTCCTAAATTAAGAAAACATTTTTTTTAAAATCATGAACACGCTGGTAAAAGATTTAGCACTAAATGAACTACACACTCGGCTACATGTTAACTATTGTTATGTGATCTGCCATGGAAGCTCTGGTTTGTCACACAAAAGCCTCAAAGCCTCTCCAACGAAAACACGATGAGTTCACAGACACACACTAAAGTCAGGAAATCACCAACAAAACGTTGTAGCAGAAAGGAACTTTGTAAAAAAAAATAATAATAATAATAAAATAATAATAATAATAATAATTAATAAATAAATAAATAAATAAAGATTGTATATAAAAGCTTTACGAAGATTTAAAGGGTATATAAAAGGTTTACCACTAGATGGCGATATTTCGCAAAACGAACAGGTTTGAGGTTTGATAAACGGCGCAAAACATTACAGTTGCTTCCGTCTTTCCTTATTCTTCTGATTATTATTATTATTATTATTATTATTATTATTATTATTATTCCTAAATGATATAACATTAAATATAATACTTTATAACAAAATGTGCTTTGATTCTGATGTGTTGAATATAGTCCTCCATGGTTACTGATGTAAACAAAAAAAAAAAAACACCACATGAAGAACCATTTCTCGCTCCCATGAACGAGTAGCTCTTTCCTTCCAGATCTGCTGTGTTTTTTGTTTGTTTGTTTGCTTGCTTGCTTGTTTTAATGCTTTAAGTAGTCTTTAGTAAGTAGTTAAAAAAAAATGACTGAGTGCAGAGCAGTAGAAGTTGTTGACTCCAGCCAGCACTGGGTGGAAAAGCTGTTTCCTCCTCACTTCACTTTCCAAGACTTGCTAGAAGGCAAAGTCTACAGTGCTGAAGAACCACGAATCGATTATACACCTTTAAATCTACCATCTGACAGGACTGATTCTAAGAAGCAGATCTATCTAAGTGTATTAAGAAGAGTACAGCAGCAGGAAGAGATGATCAAGAGGAGGAACCTGGTACAGAGAATGAGCAGAAATGACAAGCCAGTGGATAGACTCAGCTGATGGACAGGATAAACATTTGTGTGAAACACTGAATACAGACTGCAATGAGAGAGCGAGGTGCATCTGGAACCAGAAGGACATCTCAACAATCCGGGCAGCCCTGAATGAAATAGAACGAGACAGATGGAGGCTGAAGGAGCAGCTCAAAACCTCTGAGGAGCAACTGAGCAACAAGCGAGAGGAGAAGAATCAGCTGCAGGGGTTGCTGGAGGAATGTGAGGAGCAGCTGAAGGGTTCAAGAAAAGAGGCAGCACGTCAAACCTTGGTGGTGAAGACTCTGAAGATGGAAATTCACAAAATGGGTGTTCGGTTAGAGGAGCTTGCTAAGCAGAGCCAAGAAAAGGCCATGGAGGCAAATAGGCTAGGGGCTGAGATGAAAAAAGCCAATACCAGATATCACCAGATCAGGCAGGAGTGCTCAGATTTAGCCCAAGAGTTGAAGAGAGTGAAGGAGCAACAGAAGATCGAGGGTGCAAGGGAAGTGCAGGTCGCCAGGATGGAGCACGAGGCTGCTGTGGTGAGGCTGCAGAGAGAGCTGGATGAGACTCGGGCCCAACTCAGGGCTGAGAAGGACGATCATGCACGGAATCTCAAGGCTCTGGAGCACCTACGCCACCACTTTGATAATCAGTGACTTGGTTCAAGTTCAGTGTTTACTTATCTGATTTTATTTGTAGCATCTGAGGATCATCAAAGGTTATACGTCTGTAGATATTAAAATGCCACGTTATTCAAGTGAAAGGGTATTGCTAAGAATCCAAGAAGCTCTTTAAATAATATAACCTGTCAACATGTAATGTGAGCACATCAGAGATGAGACAGTAAAACTACTTGTCAACATGTCAGCTTTGCTGGAAATTAGATTTTTGAAATCAAATTTGATGACATGATATTTAATATATGATTATAAAATGGGTCAAGTGACCTTTTGACAAGAAGAGATTTTACAGTTTGTTATAGTACTGGCATAAAAATGACTTCATTTTTATAGTCATGACATTTACTGTACCTTTGACTACTAATTTATTTGTGGTGAGGCTGCAGACGAAGGTGGAGGAGGCTCGGGCAGAACTCATGGCTCCAGAGCACCCATGCCAGCATTTTAATAACCAGTGACTCGGCGAAGGACAAGAAAGTCCAGTGTTCATTTTAAGCCACATCACTGCAGCATGTAGTGTTTCCCCTGCTCAAACACTTAGAGGATTGAACCAGGTCTACGAAAAGCTCGGGAAAGTCTGAACTGTAGAAAATTTGGTCCTGTGGGACTGAGAGCAAAGAACACTGTGGCAGTCTGTGTATATACTCAATCCAGCATTGTAGTTGCATTCCCCGCAAAAAAAGTATTTCTTCTGTACCAGGTCAGCATTTTTTTTTTTTTTTTGGCAAACATGAGCTCTGCTGCTCATGTATTTTAAGAGAGAAGTGCAAGCTTTATATTTACAACTTTACCAGAACACTGGTGGCCTCTTTCTCAATTACCTTTTTTTTTTTTTTTTTTAAATGATTAATGAGCCACGCACAGTTGTTTATTTTATTTCCAATATGTCTTCACACTTGTTTCTTAAAATAAATCTTTTATGTACATATATAACGCTAACATAGTGGAACAGACAACAGAAAACATACAGGAAACTGAAAGTGGAGTAAAACTTATATTTAAGTCTAATCCTGAAGCCAGAAACCCAAAAACAATAATTTAGTAATCATTGGACATTGTCATTCTCAATCACTTTCATCAACAGACACATATCAGTTATTAAAACTTGGTGACAAAGGCTGGCATTTGCATCCTATCCAAAACTGCACCACTCTTAAATAAACTATTTAGATGAACAGTTAAATTCATTTTGACCCACTGTTCCTCTATTTGACCATTATATAGGTTTAAAGTTTATAGGACAAACTAATATATGTTTGTGCTGACTCAGTATAGAAAGACTTATCTTAGTATGATGGAGGTTCACGGTCACACTTTGTATCATTTGTAAAAGACGAAGGCAAAAATGTACATATGTTGATCTTATTAAACCCTGCACTCTACTTGCTGTTCACATCTGCTCGTCTTGGCACCACCCTGCTGTATTAAAAGGGATTTTTACTCTACAAACTCATAGAACTAAAACATCCACATACACTGAGAAAACACATCAGCACACTCACACTTAAGAGTACCATATCAGCACATATCACAGTTAATGTTTTCCCTTGTAGATCCTATTCAGCAAATGAAGGGCAAAATTTGTTATGAGATTTTACATTTTCTTGCATAACTGACATTGCTGCCATGGTAATTTAACATAAAACTGGTCAAATGGGGAAAGGACACTTAAGTACACAGCACTTAAGCAACTCAAAACCTATGAGGTATATAAGAGACGAATTTGTGCAAACAGTACATAGAATACAAGGTTGAACTTAAGGTAATTCAATGAAGGCTTTTCAGTAGAATCCTGTTTTGCATTTCCATTCACAAAGACCTTCCAATAACCAAGATGTGCGGAAAAGTGCAAAATAGATTTGAACCTAAAAATACAATCATAAGATGCAACACATTACCACAGTTTTGACTCATTCAAGGTCGACAGTACAAATGATGGTATGAAAATGGTGTTAAATGTGGGTTTTATGTGCGTGTGGATTGGAGGCATCTGTTAAAGGCTTCAATGGTCTCTAGATTCATGTGCGTAGGCTGAAATTCAAAACGCAGCACCTGAGAAGCAAACATGGATCTGTAATCATCATTCTTACAATTTTACAGTGTATGTGAAGAGGTTAATGTTCCACATGTTATGTGTATATCAGTGAAATAGGCAAACCGAGAATTAGTTTCACAGCTAATATACGCAACAATACCTAATTTTAAAATCTATATCTTAAATAGCCTCACATCCAGTTAAAATAACGTGCTGACCAAGCTCAATCAGAATAATAGAATAAAGACAATGCTATTTGAGAGTATCAACAAATCAATGCTATTTAAATAATGTAACCACTCAGGAAAGTGAGCAAATGGTCAGAAGTGAGATAATAAACCTATAAAGTCTGAATGTTCTGAATTATGGTCAATTCTCCTTTGAAAGATTAAAAAACATTCCCAACTGGCTTTTGGGGAGAAGGAAAATAGATTTAATTATTATGATAAGGCTGGCATAAAAGTGTGCCTTACTTTCTAAATTCATGACATATCTGATATACACCTTTGCTTCAAATGCTTTGTTAACATTTGCTTTTAATACACCCCTAAACAGCTAGAAGACCCTACCTAAGACTTGAAATGTAGTAGAAATGACTGTGTGAAATGGCTTTCCTCCTTAAGCACTTCACCTCCTGCTTTATATAAAAAAAAAACAAAAAAAAAAACAAACAAAAAAAAAAACAAAACAATATTTTACTGCCCTGCAAAGGCCTCAAGTAATTATTTAAACTGCTTTTATACAATAGATAAAATAAATTGTTCACAGTCAGGAGCTGCAGAGAGACTGCAAAATAATCCATCAAATAATGTTTCACACACAAGTGAGAAAAGCTTTGGAGTATAAACAGAGTGCTTGGGTCCATCTTGCTTTTCACACAGCAAATTCACACTTGTTCCTAAGCAAAGGGGAAAAAACTGAGTTTGCACATACTGACTACAACATTTTTGCGCATTTTAGAGGTCAGCTGCAAAGAAATGGGATCTGAGAGAGGCCTGTTTGTCATTCTTTCTTTGTTATTTCCTCAACTGCATAAAACATGTCACCATTTCAACTGTTCAGTCCTGTTCTTTTGTCCTTTACGCTTCCTCTGGTGGTGCGGACCTCTTGAGATCTCGTATCTGCTTGATGAGATAGTTCTTTTCGTCGCAAAACTGCTCGTCTTCTGAGCGGTCTGTTTGGAATTGGCTCAGGAAGTCCACCAGTTTGGACTGGTTCTTCAACAAGATGTCCAAAACAGGTTGTGTCTTATTTGGGTTTGCCACAAACACCTGATAAGCACACAAAAAGCTTGTTTAAATTGAAGCTGAGGCTATTCAGTCTAGCATCACTGTGGTTAAAATGAAGGATAACACCCAAGACAGCCCTGCATTCTAATACTGCTTTTTAATGTGCCTTCATCGACTTTAACTGACCATTTGTCCTTAGAGGAATCCTTCTCACCATCTTTAAGGGCTGTACCATTACTAGTTCAAGTGAGATTTGTGAGATGACCCCCATGAAGGCCAGCGACATCAACAAAACAGACAGATACAGACTGTACAAAATACTAAGCAGTCATTTCAACTAGACTGTTGAGGGGAAGTCGATGTTAGTGACAGAGGAGGAAGGGAAGCAGTGGTTCAGTTCACAAAATCATTGATAACGAGAGGGAAAGCTGTAAATAAAGTCTACAAGTCAGAGAAAATTCACATGCGGACACACACAAACACACCTCTTTTCTGTTACTATAGTAGCGTTAGCAAGATCATCAGTGGAAACAGCAAACAATACATTTTTCATGAATGTATTGTTAACTTAAAATATGAAAGCTCGTAAGATGAAGATTAAAAGGAAGAAGGGACACCAATTTCACTGGATGCACCTTTAACAGGAACGTACAAAGAATTGTGAGCTAGATTGCCAGCTAGACAGGCTATCAATGAGTGTGGCTTCTTCAGGATCTATTTCCGTTGATGGAGCGAAAATAAACAAAGTATTTGACTATGTTGTGTCCTATGTTACTCGATATTAATTTCTTATTTATAAAACTGGTGTATAAAAGCAATATTGCAATATTAAATTGAATGAATTTTGAATTATTATTATGTATTATTTAGTTACTTATTTGTCATGAATAGCTCAGAATCTGCATTTTGGTTGTTTTCAAGTACTTCTGTGTGTCTCTACATTTTGACGCATTTATCTATTTTTGGTCCAAGTATCATTTTGCTATCTGCTATCAAGAATCTCAGTACTATACCTAGTACTTGTCAATATTCTGGTATTGTGACAACATTATTTGTCATCACATAATGCCAACCATGTAATAGGTTGTGGAGGTTGTGCTGTGAATAACAACAACAACAGGTACAAGTTGAAGTTACAAATATTTACAGACACTTCTGACACTTGACACTGAATCTCAGATTCATTAGTCTATTAGTCATGCACTGCATGAGGTATGATGTACAGCCAATTAGTAATGTTATCCTGTATATAGTGAGCAAACAGTTAAAAAGGAAGCTGTTTGGGATGTCACCTAATTTAAAGATGGATTTCACACAGCTTGTGAAAATGAAAACAAATCTATCACACTGTATGAGAAAGTTGTACTATTGCCTAACCAAAAAAGAGGAGGTCATTAAACTACTCCCAAATATTTCTATGCTGTACCGTACAGTAGAAAAGTCCTTCTAGCCAGAGACAGTATAGTCAGGGTGCTAACAGAAACATACCTTAAAGACATGAAAAGCTTCAAATTGGATGTTGCGGCTGTTGTCTCTCAACAGGTTCATCATCAGTTTCAGGTTCTCGGCTCGACTGATGTATTTGGTCATGACTGTAAAGTTGTGTCTGTCCAGCAAGAGTTCTCCCAAGAGCTGTGTGACACAAAACAGAACATGTCTTCAAGGGAGCAATTTCAAGCAGTTGCACAATCATATGTGGGTCCTACTATTTACATCAACATGTATTTTTCTGTGGGTTCACAATACAGTAAGATTTCTTGAAAGACAATACATACTGCATCCAGTATGTCCATGCTACAAGCAGATACTTGTTTGGATGTTGTCTGTCTCACTTGATGTTTAAATTGGCTTATGCTGATTTATCTACAGCAAGATCTAATCACAGTGCAGGTGTGTCCAAATCATCAGTATGACTGCTAAAGTCACATATGTGTGACTCATCTCTGTTCTCATCATAGAATTGCTGGAATGTGGACAACGACCAGAAATATGACACATTTTAATGATAAATCCCGACAGAACAGTAGGACTTTTCTTTACAATGCAAAATTGCCCAAATATGTGGATATGCCAGTCACAAAGTAGAAACATAAGTGCAACCTGAGATTTCAACAGAGCTATGTGTTTATGTGTCTGTCCAAACAGGTGAACACCTATCCTTGTTATCGGTTAACATGCGACAAAGTTTTTCCCTCACCTTTAGAGACTGACGTTTGGTGACATAATTATCAGAATGCAGCAGCTTTTCGTACTCTGTAAACACCTGGAAAATTGTCAGAATATTGGCATTTTAAGAGATGCACAGTTGTATTTCTGTGAAGCTTTCAAAAACCTCACAGATCACCTTAAATCATTAGTAACCTTTTTTTTTTTAAGCATATGGCTGAATTATACTACAGGGAAGGCGATGCTTACTCGGTCATAATTTGTCTCCAAGAAATCTGCACACATGATTTTATGTCTTGTTAGAAGATCCTAAAAATAAGAAACCCATGCAATAAATGTATCAGTTCAACTATTTTTTTTTTATTTACAGGAGTCATTTAAACAGGTATATTGTAGAAAATAACTCACCTTAAATGAAGCAAAGGCATCTGAGGCAATGTCAAAAGTGGAGAGTTCCACATAGTGGAAGAAGCAGTAGAAGTCCTCAGAGAAGAGGACAGTGCGGGCCAAGGGCTCGTGACGGAGACACTCTCTCAACATCATGCCGCAGTTCAGAGCCACTTCAGGAGTTTCATAACTGCAATTATCAGAGAATAGATGGCCACCAGTGAAGAACATCACACCACTGAAGGATAACTAATTACTGTCCAGTAAAATCTAAAAACCTGGGTTCTCTAACAAGATCATATTTTTAGCAGTTATGATATTTTATTTATTAATGCAAGTTTTAAAGAACAAGGACATTATATATTGAAGGCAGCAGCAACATGTTGTGAAAAGATCCATATTATGATTCCATACCTGGTGTTAGCCAAAAAGCTAAAGTATGAGACAGGATTTCCGGACCTATACTCACCTTCCACTTTATTAGGAACATCTGCACATTCATGCAGCTATCAGCCAATCATATGGCAGCAGCACAATGCATAAAATCATGTAGATACATGTCAAGAGCTTCAGTTAATGTTCACATCAAACATCAGAATAGGGGAAAAAGTGTTTGTTGGTGCAAGAAGGGCTGGTTTGAGTATTTCAGAAACTGCTGATCTCCTGGGAATTTCACACACAACAGTCCCTAGAGTTTACACAGAGCTGACATGAAGTCTATAGTAAGACTTGTTTCACACTGGACGTGTGAGCCGAGCAGAAGCAGCACATTTTTTTTTCCCAGCGCCCATGTTGACAGGTTAGAGCATTCACGCCGAGGCTGTGGGGCAGCGCGTAGCAGGAGCAGAAGCAGCAGTGCTGTGATCGTTTCAGTGTTGAGTCTATTTTTTGCGCTGCTCACGCTGAATTAAAGTGACAGTGCATTTTTCCTGGTCAAAATAAACATGGGTTGACATTTTCACCATAAAAGCATATAAGTGATGTCTGCTGTCTTTCACACAGTCACCATATGACTTTCACCACTGTGAAAAATAAAAAAATACCCAAAAACACACTATTGCCAGGAGTTTTTTGCCCAAACCACAAAAGCATGTTTAAATTATTTAAACTACAAGTCTAGCTTAAGTTGAAGATTAATCATATTAAATACATATACAGAGAATGTTACTGTTCCGGGTTGACCAAAGCTTCAAAGTTCTGTCACCCTCCCCCTTCACGTCCTCCTCTGAATGTGGATCCCGATTAAAGTCCGGAAAAAGACAAGGTGATTTTTTTTTCTTTTCTTTCTAATCTTCAGCTGTCCAGTTTGGGTGAGCTTGTGTCCATGAGTGACTATATGAGTTACTATTATCCTTCTTGTGTGAAATTCTCAGATGATCAACAGTTTCTGAAATACTCAAACCAGCCCATTTGGCACCAAAAACCATACCACGGTTAAAGTCACAGAGATCACACTTTTTCCCCCCATTCTGATGTTTGATATGAACATAGACTGAAGCTCTTAACCTGTATCTGCATGATTTTATGCACTGTGCTAAATAATCAAATAAAACAGTTATTGGGAATCAACTCAGAACTTTTGGACTATACTGTATGTTTTTTTACTCCCTGATGATCAATGGTCAATTCTCACGCACTAACTGTCCCTTATCGAACACTAGCTTAAAACTTCGATTGGAGTAGACAGCCACTACATTAGTTGGAGGTGCCACTAACGCAATGTCATAGCACAGCTGGATTTGCCTAGAGTATAATGCTAAATGCACAATTCTGGATGCATAACCTAACCAACACACACATGAATGGCTAGCATTGTGCTTAACCAGCAAGTTCTTCTCAGCCAATGAAGAAACATGTGGACAGCTGTGATATCAAAGGAAATCAAATTAGGGTTCATACTAATGGCCAATGGTGCTACCTGAAAGGCAAGTGTTTGTTTACTATTATATGTTTGTGAGAATGCGGAAAGAAGAGAACAAGCAAGATTGAGAAATAAACCATTAACTGAACAAATAAATAAGATAATCAAGCAGTAAATGTATCGATCATCAAATTACACACTAAAAGGTGTCCAGTGTTTGCAAAAACAAAACCAGTAAAAGCAGACTCTGTAGTTATAACATATTTGAACACAGCATATCAGTAACGGCAACTGGAACTGACAGCATAATCAATGGGTGTTTTTTTTTTTGTTGGGAAAGTGCTGATCATGATTGCACCCTGAGGCCTGGAAAACTCACCCTTTCAGCAGCATGAAGAGGATCTGAGAGTGGGAGGAAATGTACTCGACTGTGGGCGTGCGGGTGCCAATCTGACGCCGCACTATGTTGCTGAACAGATGAACCACATCCTTCTTTCCCTTTAGGGAGCAAAATTAAGTCCAACTGAGTGCAAATGCCAAATAAGGCTAAACTATACGCATGAGCAGTGTTGAGCAGTTAATGAAAGCCACAAAGTCAGGCAAGCACAAGTCAATTAAAAACAAATTTAACAGATTTCTTAACCTAATTAATAAATCTGAATTTATATCATGATTTAAAACCCCTCATGGTTATAGACCCATGAAAAAAAACACAACTAGCGATGAGATAAAAGAAAAAAAGAAACGCAAGTTATATCTCCATCGGCATAATGCCATCTTACTTTTCTACATCCCTGGGCAAAAAATAAAAATAAAAAGGCCAAACCCAAAATGGCAAAATATTAAGTTTTTAATGGCCTTAACAACAAATCATTGGTCAGTAAATTAGCAAGAATTAAACAAACAGATAAAGCAAACTTGTATGGGATAGCTTTTCCTTTGACTTCTTTAAATGTTTTTGCCTTGTGGATAAACTTGCAGACAGCTTTTTACAAAAAGAAGAGTCAATGGTGTTCCATTCAATGTCGAAGGCTTCAAACAGTTGATGAGTAGTTGAAAAACATTTCCCGGCTAGTTTGTGGTTAATGTATGTAAATATTGTCTATATGGTTCAGATCTGGACTCTGACCAGGCCAAAACATGAGCCTAATGGACTTGTTCTCAAGCCACTTTTTGGTTGTATTTGCAGCATTGGCAGGAGTATTGTCTTGTTGAAAAATAACACCTGATCATTCCTCTTTAGCAAACATCTCTTCAATTGTGGGAAGCAAGCCTTTCTGCAATATTCTCCTGTATCCCAAAGCATTAACTGACTTTTCACAGTGAAGCAGCTCAACAGTAATAGCAGCTGAAAAGGCTCCCCACACCATGACACCTCTTCTTCCATGCATTCGCTGTATTTCTCACCAGATCTTCGAAGACACCTCTCTGGAGCATCACCATGCAACTCAAATCGTGATTCATCACTCCACACAACTCTGCTGAACCACTCTGAATCAAACTATCCATATTCATTCTGTCTTTGATGTTGTTCTGAGACAGCAATGTTTTTGTTTTTTTTTAACACATCTTCTAGACACAAAACCTGCATTAGATAACTATTAGACAGCCATTTTGGGCTAGGCCCATTTTGTGGCCCACAAGTGTATCTCCAAACAAAACCATACTTAATGTACTAAATGTTGTTAAAAAAATAAATAAATAAATAAAATTAAATAAAAATCCAAAATGAAAAGTCACCTCAAAGTCGATCCTCTGCAGGTTGGCTATGAGGGCGATGAAGAGGTTGGTATTGTAAAGCTCCTGTGCCAGTTGGGCCACTGCTTCTGTTTGAGGCTCCTTGTCTCCAGTACCACACAACACTTCTTTCAACAAGGCTAGATTCTTTGAAACTTCCTCAGCAACCTGTTGGAAAAATCTGTCGGCTTACCACCCACATCACTACTGCATTGGCATGCACTGATGCAACAGCTCAAGCAGATGAACTCATTTCATTTTTTTTTTTTTTAATACAATGATCACAGTACACGAAGCTGCTGGACACCACACACACACGCACACACAGAAAAGTTTTATTTATGCATATGTGCTGATGTTTACCTTTTCACTCTTCTTGTTGTCAGATGTTTCCAGCTTCTCTAAGCATGCCACATTCTCCTTGAGATTCTTCACAATCTCTGCTGGACTCTTCGGAGACTTCACAAAAGGGAATGGCATGTTGTTTAGATGGTGTGCTTGGTTTTGGATGAAGCAAGAAACCTTTCACCTTCCAAGGAACAACAATTAAATAAGTACTGAAGTTATGTGCAAACATCTGATCAAGTTTTATCTTCCATATTTCACTGAATATATGCAAAATTACACAAAACGTGCAAAAATACACAGTTCTGCTGGGGTATTAGGCACCTGCTTTGCAGCTACATTTTATCAGGTACGTCTACCATATAGGTGAACTATGAGAGTATGACTATAGCCATGTACACTTTGTCAGCCTTGTCATACTTCACACAATGATAGAAATGGGCCACCATGGGTCGACCACTAACCACTGACACGGTAGCCGTATTTCAGTAGATGTTGTGGAGCTACGTGTGTATAAGAGGAAGCAGCAATGTCATTGCTGGGTACAGAATCAACCAACTAGATAATGATTAACACAAATTGTGCACATAAAAAAGGAGCTGTAATTGCTAAATATAGATCTAAGAGGCGGGTGTATCTAATGTGGGGCCGAATACATGTACACAGTGCTTAAAAACTGCAGCAAAACTGCTGTGCCTCATACACTTGTACCAGGACCATACACACTACCATGCAAGTGTCATTGCTGCCTTGAGGAAAAACCCACCACTCCAATAGTCCCCGGTCACCGGTCATTATATGATGGTTCTTTTCTGCTGATGGACAGTGTAGGTCTGTATTGTGCAAAGCAATACATGTTACAATCAGTTATTACAAACCCACCAGGTGCCCTTTAAGGTAAACATCCTACCTGGCAATTTATTGTAACTTTAAATATATCTGGATTCATACAAATTATCACTGATAAACATTACAGATCCTACTTAAATTGAGGCAATAGGATTTTTAATATGGCAGAAATAAGATTTGAAATAAATGAATGAATCTGTGCACTGCAGAGGGTGGGGCCATAAAAAAGGACAGGAGGTATCATCTCCCATTACGTGTCAGGATTTTTTTCTGTGACTGTCAAAGCCCTTCCGCATCATCGATTTGCTATTCAAAGTTAGCAAGTTTGGTGTACAGACGTCACAAATGACATCAAGCGGGTATTCTTTGACCGCGCCGTAACAAGTAGGCTATATTTTAATTTTAACACAAAGAATCATGCAGTCTATCAAACACAACCCACTTCACAGTCAAGCATGTGATTTTCCTTCCTTTAGCAGCAAAACAAGTGGAAGTTTAACCTCAGTGCAAAGACAAAACCACAGAAATTACAAATTGCTCCTTATGTTTAATGTTTAATGATATATAAATTAATAATATCTAAGTGAATCAAAAAAATAAGATGTAGGATTTTGGAGCTGGTACACCTACGGAAACCTACCCGGCTGGCACATTTCGACATCCTTTTTACATTAATTTCTTTTTACGTTTATACTTTACCAGTCTGGAGTGTTACATTACTCCATGTTAGCTAGTCACCTTCATATAATCCAGCTTGAGTAGAGTAAATGAAAAGTTATTTATTTTAAACATTAAAGCATAGTCAATCCGTTTTAAATCTCCAAAGTTCTAACAAATAAAGCCAAAGTCCTTACAGTAAAGTCTGTCCAATCAGCAGCCATCTTAGCAATACTCCATGCTATATTTCCAGTCATACAAAGTGAGGGTCATTATGTATAAAGCTTTTGAGAATTTCTCTTCAAAGTGCACTTAAGACCAAAAAAAATTCTTAGTTAAAAGCAGAGAGTAAAATAAATGTTAAAAATGATCTCAGTGCAACTGTTAGAGAAGATTAGGAGCTAATGAGGAGTAAATGTTAAGCATGAGGTATGACAGTTGCATTGCCATAAATGCCTTAACGACACCCCCATTTCTACAGTATGAGCCAAATGAAGTTGACAAGAAAGATGTACGCAAAGCACAATCACACAAGGGCTGAGTATTTCAAAAGGGGATATATTTGTCTCAGGTAGGCATTTAAAAATAATCGCACTAAGCGATTTGATCATCCAAAACCTAAAAACGACAAGAAAAAGAGCATTTACACGATTTACAGTTTTAAGGTGAGAAGGGGCGGCATAATAATATTACCAGCTGTGCAGTCAGGAACTGCAAATATTCTCCATTTACCCTGACAGAAAGCGAGAGCATATTAGACAGGGAAAGGGGACGGGGCTTCCAGGAAGTGTCTGTTCATATTGGAGAGTTCAAAACGTCTGCTCAAATCATTCCAGATTCATGTTTTTGGCTCATCTCTGGCTTTGTTGGGGAGAAGACTGGTTTTTGAGCCATATTTTTGCTATCGAAATCAAAATGCCAGATGCAGATTGCAGCATTAAAAAATAAAAATAAAATAAAAAAATCACAACAACCCAAACATGAGACAAGTGAAATAATCTTATTTCTGACTGTATTTAAAACCCATATTAAGTTTATTTAGACATAGGTTTACACTGGCAGAGGAGGACTCGCTGGCTGAGCCATCACAGGTATAGCAGTGACTCAGGACCCAGAGCTCTTGAAAGTATAAAACCTAAAGCCAGTCATACTGCAGTTAGATGCAAGCTAACTGAGGTAACCTGCGTAGCAATGGAAGTGCTTTATGGCTGCAATGTGTATTCATTTATGTACACAATGTAATACGTGGATTGTGTACTTTTACTTATGAGACCAGATGAACAAAGACGCAGCACTTCCGAAATTGTTCTGTCAGCACTGTAATGTATTTAATTACTAATTAAGCCCGTGTTAAAAATGGTTTGACCCTGTATATCTTTAAGAACTCATCAGTCAAGTGCAGTCCACCTTTACTAGCCTGGAAGTTAGCGGGTGCATGTCTTTTCCGTCTCAGTGCTGCCACCTCTCACTACTCCTAACAGGTTGAGACACCTCTGAAACACTCCTTAATATATTCCCATTTAAGACTACCTTTAAAGCAAAAGATTTTCAGTCTTTAAGCAGACTACTTTTTTATGAAATACGCAGCTGAAATGTCGCTGCTCTGTTTTTACAGATATATCCATATCTATAATCCACAATACACTACAATATCTCTTCTCTATTATCTTTGTCATATTGTGTCAACAGGTCAGTTATAAAGTCTGGCTGCTTTGGCATGGAGTGAAACTTAAAGCATAATCTTTTATAAGCATCTTCAAAACAATCCTGAGTACCAGCCATAATTTTTATGATTATATTTTTACTAATAAGCTGATTGGCTCTTTTCCTGATGGGCAGGACTTCCTATAATACAGACACTGCCCCATTACACACGGCCCCATTCATATTTCAAGCAGTGGCCTCTAGTCATCTGCCATGTCTGATAAAGCTCTCTCTTCAGTTTTTACTCAAAACCACACCTCCAAAACACACGCATGTGGGCCGCATGAGCAAGAACACGTGAATACTAGTGGACAGAGAGGAACTCCCAGGCAAGTGAAGACGCCTCCTTGTCCTGATTGGTAGGATGTTCACAGTCCTCATTATTTGTTTTCTTTTTTTTTTCCCCTCTACGGTTTACAGAATGCCACTGAACCTGTAGTTTTAACTCGAACAGATATTTAAATGACTGCTTTAAGAGAGTCAGGAGAACGTTATATTTTAATATCATATTACAAAAAGTGCTCTGACTTAGAAACAACTCACATTTAAATATTATGTCACTGCTGCTTCTTTGGCCCTCATTTTCACTGTTTTTAAAGGAACTTGCTTAAGTTCCCATTGCCTTCTATAATGCTGTCTACAGTCATGGTGACAATCCTCTAGCACAAAAAGTCACAGAACACATTTCAGTTGAGCTGATAAAATATGGAATGAAAGCCCCCCTGCAATTAAAAGTTCTCACTTGGTCCTTTTGGATGGCAAACTTGGATTACACATTTTTTAGTACCTCCATAACAATATTATGGATTTGAGAGTGTTTTTTTTTTTTTTTGGCTACTGCAGACTCAAAGTCAGGCCGTACTTCACCAGCTTACATTTCTAGCATACTTCACTTTCAACAGCAACAATGCTGACTTTTTTTTTTTGTTGCACATTACAAATACATAAGTCACTATGAAGTGTGAACGAAAATAAAAGAGGGCCACATTCATTTATTTCACTAGAGGGTCAGGAAGTTGTGAAAGCTTGCAAAACACGTGAGATTTTAAAAGGTGAAAGACTTTTTTTTTTACCTTTCCAAACAGAGCTATAATGACAAACACAATACGTGTTAAATTGTAGCTTGAATGCGTCTGAATCCAGATTTCCAGGTGAATTCTTACCGTTTGTTTGATTCATAGTTTGCAAGATCACGTTTACAAGCAGGTGGCGTTTACGGTGCCAATGTAATGAATTTATACTACATGGCAGTTCTGGGACGTTCGCAGAAAGCTGTTAACATGCGTTATAAACCAAGGAGGCATGAGATAATGTTGATAACAATAAACCACCCTGATGTAGTGCTCCACTAAGCAAGCCAGTGTTAGTTAGCAGAATTGGCTAAGCTACTAAACAAGCAAGCTGTTGTCTGAAAGCTATTGATAGCTGCCACCCAGTCAAAATGACTGCCAGAGCCAGCAGGTATCGACCAACTTTGAAAATGTCTTTGAAAATTAGATTTGTAGAGAGCGTTGTTGCTTTCTGAAGTACTCAAAACCTGTGGGATACAACTTCATCTCTCTTGCACTCTTTTTTTTTTTTTTTTTTTTTTTACTTTGCTAGCTAGCGTTAGCCCACTAGGTATCTCACTGAGGGCAAGTCGATTTCCTGTCTTTGATTAGCAGGCTAGGCTAGGGTGCTGGCTCTGAAACAAAATGCTAACTTAGTAAGCCGGCTTCGACAAAAGAAGGGAGATTATTTCTAAGTGTACACATGTTTAAAGCAACAGGCTTTGCGTTCTGCTTTCTTTTCACACTGACAGGAGCAGAATGCATGCAAGCACTGAACTTTTTCAATGACAGCCAGCTAACCGCAACTAATATGCAGCAATAAAAGCAGCGCTAGCGAACAACACAGAAACTCACTACTACCCTGAAGCTAACTTGAAACAGAAATGTGGATATGCATTTCTGCAAGAACACGAGAGCAGGCTGGCTTTAACTTACTCTGAAAAGCCACGCTAACTAGCATGAACATGAGCCAGTTTAGCAAGTTGCGAGAGTGGGATACTCACCACATTCACTGCTCAAACGGCGACTTTGAAAATCACTCAGAACAAGTTAGCTCGGTCAAAAACACGTCTATAAGTACCAAAAGGAATTAAAACTGAATTTAGACAAGTTTGTACATGCTATTCACTCCTGAAAAAATGGTTTGTTATCACTGGAGAAAACTGTCAGATTTGCTGTTACCCGTTTTATCTTCTGTAGCTCACTACAGCCTTCTCCGAAGAACAACTCTATCAGGGAAGTTGGCGAGGGTTCAGAGATCCGCCCACCGCTCAAGATTGACATTCCTTCTGACCAATGGGAGCATACCATTGATAGGCGGAAAAAAAATGTTTTTTCATAACGTATCAGTCCCTGATTTTGATGCAAATAGATTTTTATCAGCTGGAACAGATAACAAACAAGCCTGGTTATTACATGTGCAACAATAAGGTATAAAACAAACATTCACTAAAATGTATTTTGTTACAAATCACCAAATCCTATGCAACAAATTCAGTTCATCATCAATTTTATGAAATAAAAATGCATTCAATATGTTTGCACACTTCTCTACCTGTTGCTTCTTTCCATTATACAGAAATGCTTTATGTAATGATGTTAGTTCCTGCATCAACTGCTGTTGCATAAGTTCTGTTTATTACAATCCACTTATTACATTAAGAACTTTTGCTCATGAGACCAGATGAACAAAAATGCAGCACTTCCAGAATTGTTCTGTCAGCACTGTTTGACCCTGTACATCTTTATGAAATCATCAGTCAAGTGCAGTCCACCTTTACTAGCCTGGAAGTTAGCATGTCTTTTCTGTCTCAGTGCTGCCACCTCTCACTACTCCTAACAGGTTGAGACACCTCTGAAACACTCCTTAATATTTCCCAATTTAAGAGTACTGTTAAGGCAAAAGATTTTCAGCCTCTAAACAGTCTACATGTTATGAAATACGGAGCTGAAATGTAGCTGCTCTGTTTTTACAGATATATCCATGTCAATAATCCACAATACACCACAATATGTCTTCTTTATTATCTTTGTCATATTGCATCAACAGGTCAGTTATAAGGTCTGGCTGCAGATTTGGCATGGAGTGAAACTTAAAGCATGATCTTTTATAAGAATTTCATAACATTCATGAGTACCAGTCAGGACAGTTTTTCTCTGCCAGTAGCATCTTTCCCTTAAACAGAAATGCTTTATGAAATGATGTTACTTCCTGCATCAAGTGCTGTTGCATAAGTTCTGTTTCAGCTTTCAAGTCCTTCAAGTCACAAAGTGACTGTTTCACCTTGATGTTCAGCAATGTCCGGAAATTAATTACAAGCTCCAAATAGGCCATAACAGCGACCCTCAAAATGGTGGCATAGCACTCCTATGATCCCATTCCAATGTTATCAGATGTTATTCATGCTGTGCCACCACAAGACTGGTTCACATCAGTGGAACTGCATGATGCATATTTTCCTGCTCCCATCACTCTAGAGAACAGATGCTTTTTGAGGTTTTCCTTTCAAGGACAGATATTTCAATTCTAAGTCCTACATTTTGGCCTCTCTCTAGCTCAACATGTTTTTTCAAGATGCATGCAGGCAGCCCTGTTATCTCTGATGGTCTGAGGCTGCTAAGAATACTGCCTTATTTATACGACTGGCTCATATGTGCCCCCACCAAGGAGTAGGCTACCTGCAATACATCATCCCTCCTCGCATACTTTACAGCACTCTGTCTCATGGTGAACTCAGCCACAAAATTCATCGATGTCACCCCGTAAGTTGGTCTATCTAGCCCTCAACTTCTTCTTACTGGTTCTGAGACACGACCACATGCTGGTCTGTTAAGCCATGGTCATAATGGTCAAATACATCAATTATCAGGGCAGCATGAAGTGGGATTGCACTCTCCGTCAGCAGCACAATGGTGCAGTGGACATACTGTTGAGCATATAAGCGTGGGAGAATGGTGTTCCAGATCTGGTAAAAGTTTGTCAGGGTATAGGTGGACCTTTTTCGCTGATGCTAAATCGCTCCACTGTTGATTGAACAACTTCCTGAGCTGAACAATCCACTAGATCAGAGCACACTGGCTCATGATTGGCCACACTGGCCACGATGGGCATTTCTGCCTCTTCTGCTGATTCTGCTCACATTGCACAATCCTGCTTGTGGCCCTGAAGTTGCCCACAATGCCTTGCTTTTAATTGCTGGTCTTCCTAGTAGACAGAATGCCTTTGTCATCTTGCTCTCTGAATAGGTCTGTTGTACCGAATGAAGAGAATGATTTGGCACCATTGGCCAGGTTACTTACACCTGTAGTTTTGACCCTTGGAGTGAATATCAGGTGTGAACCAGAAGTCCAAGAGACACTCTGGATGCAAGAGCCCCCAGTACAGGGGCCTTGGTCTGTATGATCTCAAGTGGAAACTCATAAATTCATAAATGTGTCACAGCCTTTCTGAACGAATCAACACTCCTTCATCCACCACATTCCCCCAAGAGCCCAGTGTGGGATTTCATCCTTGTAATGGAGTTCCTTAAGACCCTCCCTATGACTACATGCAAGATGCCAAACTGAAGTCTCTCTAAAAGCAGACTTTTCTAGGGATCACTTCAGTAAAAAGAGTGGGAGAACTACATGCCCTGGCAATAAGCTCACCTTGCATTTATTGGTGGTCGTGTACGTGAACCTTGGGTCTCTGTTAAAAGCCTGCTATGGCTATTTGGACTTCATGGCAGCAATTTATTCATCAGATAAACCATTTATCTGTCATGGTGGAAAGACATGTCAGGTTCCTCTATCCACCAGTGAGTTGGTTTCTTATGATATTGTGGCATAAGTTATCCAGGTGACTCTCAATGCCTCTTGCAGATAGGACAGCTAAAACCAGCTGACCAGCTGTCTCACTGTCTGGTACAGGAACTTCACCATTTCAGACCACAAGACTACAGCAGCTTGTGAGACCATGACAATGACAATGACAATAAAACCCACTTGACTTAACTGTGGTTCTATGTTTAAGGTTTTGGCATGCATGCACACAACATATCCAGTTGATTTTCACAGACCTGGTGGTTATGTGGTGTCCATTGAACCACAGTTACATATTTAACCAGCGTTCTTTATATAAGCAGGGCAAAGTTCAATCGTATCCTATATACAACCATGTTTTATATACGTAGGCAGTTTGTATAACCAGACGTGGTTTAGCTACCAAGCCAGCAACACTTTCAAATTGCCCTCAAGTTGATTGCTAGCAAGGTAGCTATCAATCCCATTTAGGGAACTCACAAACCATAAACAATAAAACACACACAAAAAATAAAAAAAATAAAAAAATAAGTTATTCCTACTGTGTACTTCACTATCGACAATTTCTATTCCCCCAAAGCACTGACATGTAGCACACTGAGCCAAGCTACTGTTACAGTGAGAGATTTCTTCATTTCCCCCAATGCATACTTTGTTATGTATTTAGTCAAGTGGGTTTTTATTGTCATTCCTCTATATAGCTTGCATACATTGGAACAAAATGTCATTTCCCCAGGTCCATGGTGCAACACATAAAGTACTAAAGTACTAAGTGAATTTTGGCAGATCTTGGCATGCCTGTGCCCACACACAGGTGATAACCAGGTGTTACATACCGGCGCTAGGAGATTAAATAGAGCCAAATATTTTACCTCAAAGACTTGTTGACTCTGCCAGGTGGTTAGGACTTGAGTAGATGGCAATTTGACAAATATTTGCCTGAAACATGTATCCAAATCAACACAGAAATGGTCACAAGACACAGAAATCTATGTTTTGCAAAGGTCATAGTCTGTAGTCTTAAACGAAGGAGGCACTTGACATGAACAAACCTAAGAGTATACAGGAGCTTGAAATGTTTTGCACTGTGTAGTGGTCCAGGTGTTGCTAACATTGTCTGCCATTACAGCAAACCTGTATCCTGCAGTAAAAAAAAAAAAAAAAAGCACTACTAAAAAAAAAAAGAAAAGCACTACTAAGGAAAACTAGTCCTTAGGAAAAATAGTCTTCTTATGACTTTAGGCTCATAGCAATTTATTTATTCATTTAATCACATGCTCATGAAGGGTGCCACAATTGACTGTACATAATTTTTGGAGATCAAATCAAAATTATCTTCTGAAATTCCTCTTCATATATCTATATACATCTCCATCAGCCATTTTTGCTTTGCTTTGAAAAGGAAATCAGACCAATGCTTTCTGGGTTAGTTGTGCTTCCTTCCATCACATTTGATTTGATCTATTGGAAATCTAGGCCTAACAAGCTTCACAACAACTATTAAAGTAGTATGCATGGAAAGGCAATTCCCTGAAGGGAAAATGGTTAATAAAATGACACAGCCCATGGAGGATTGTGAGAAGTGCAGTAGTACATTTGAACACTGAAACAAACTGCTTGTTTATTTCAGACACGGTTAACCTGTATATACGCTTTAAACACTATGCACTCCTCGTTTTTGTGAAAATCAGAGGATCTATTCAGTCAGTGAAGTGTTTCCTAGCGTATTTTGTCAGTTTGTTGGCTAGCCTCGTACTGAAGGGAACATAAACAGGCCGAATGGAAGTGTAATGAGACGCGGCCAGCTTTAGGGGGCGTGGCGTTCACATCCGTGGTGAACAAACGTGCTTTTTGCAGTAGCCAATGCAACGTAACTTGAATGCCCTGCAATGGCTAGAAATGAGCTGCAGCCGTGCAGTGCTCAGTAGACGGAAGAGGTTCACGCCACCAACCTTCTGCTTCCCATCCGTACTAGAGTAACGTGATCGAAACAGATCCGTGGTAAGGACTGTTTATATGACATTTTTGGGAGCCCATATTACAAAATGAGTGTGATGGAGTGAGGAACAGTAGAGTTTCTAGTCTCTCCTCGCTTGGTTTGATGTAACGCCTATGGCGGAGTGTACATGGGACGCGGGTAAAATTGACTAAACACTATCAAACGGGAAGATCTTCCGTATCTGATCCATACCATATACCAAAAGTAAGTTGACATGAATGTTTCGAATAATGATTTGCCTCATGAAACTTGGGCCTTAGCGGAGTGTTCATGTCAATGTGTAATATATAGTTATTATCTTTTTACGATTCGGTGACATCCTGTTGAAAATTTGCATCACTGTCAACAAACTGTAGAATGCAATGAAATGAAATTGTTTAATTTTTGAACCGTCATGCCAGGTTTAGGGTTTGGGCCTAGGGTTCCACACCTTTAACGACACGAGAAGTGCACGGGGCTGATGTGCTTTCTGCTCTACTTTTCATTGAGACTCAGAGATCTTGTTCTTGGATGTTTACTACACGGTACTTGTGCACGTTGTGTTGTGTTTCTGGGTTTGTGCTGCCGCTGCTCCGTGTTTCTGAGCTTTATCATGGCAGGAGGCCTGCTAGCGCTAAAGCCAAGCGGAGAAATCACCTTACAAAAAAATTAGTTATGTTTTTAGCTGAGCTGGAGCAACAGAGAGCTTTTACGTTACCATAGCAAACTGGAAAGAAAAAAAAGAGAAAAAAAATTCCTCAAGGTTACCTCGACGCAACGACAGATTTTACACACTAGTTTTGTGGGTTAGCTATGTCCTGGCTTTGAGTTTCAAAGTGAGCTAACTAGCTGCGCCACTCTTTCCATTCCACATGTTTTGTGAAAATGTGAAATGAAATGTTAGCTAGCTTTATTTTTAAGCATTAAGCTGGTCTGGACGTTAGAATCGGTTGAGTTCACTTCAGGCGCTTCAGTTTCACTTTGGCGCGTTTTTGCCGAGGCGATTTCATAATTTCATCTTCCTTACAGGTTAACTTAGCTTAAATACACAACCTTTTTCATATGATAAGTTAAAATATTTCGATAAATGGCGGATATTTCTATCCACACATGGGCCCATTGCGTTATCCATACAGTAGATAGCGTGTTTAGTCAAGCAGGCCTGTTACCATTCTCTCGTTAGGGGAGATTTTTTAAAATATTAAAGTTTGAAATGATCCTATCTTCAAGATAAGCATACTATAAGCATGTTTCGTTGCCTGTAAATACACATAACTTATAAAAGCACTTTAAAAACACTCATTTGAGAGAGTCTTACCCTTTTTTTCTGTCAGTTAATTAAAGGTGTTCTATCACATAGTCAAAAAGGCTGAATACAACTGCTGTTGCTTCCCCCCCCCCCCCCCAAGTTATTAATACACTTACTTCCTTTCCAAGTCAGTTTATACACTCCTAAAATGTATTTGTCATGCTAGCTTTACACCATACTACAGGGTGTCCAAAAAGTCTCCATACATAGGGGACTATGTACGCCAGCACCACTTCGGTTGTGCCTTCATCAGTGGATGTTCGTGGACGTCCACTGCTCGGTTGGTCTAGAACACTTAGTCTTTTTGAATTTGTTAATAACTTTGGCAGCAGTGACGTGTGTGATGTGCCATGTTTCCTGTTAAATTCCACGACCTCTGAAGGTGTGCTGTGGTATCTGGCAGCAGATCCTTTAAGTCCAGTAAGTTGCGAGGTAGGGCCTCAATGGACTGGACTTGTTTGTCCAGCACATCCCACAGATGCTTGATAAGATTGAGATCTTGGAAATTTGAGGCCAAGTCAAAACCATGAACTCTTTGTCATGTTCCTCAGACCATTCCTGAACAATTTTTGCAGTGTAGCAGGGCACGTTATCCTGCCGAAAGAGGCCACTGCCATTAGGGAACACCGTTGCCATGAAGGGGTGTATGTGGTCTTCAGCATGTTTAGGTAGGTGGTACGTGTCAAAGTAACATGCACATGAATACCAAAACCCACGGTTTCCCCCGAGAGCATCACACTTCCTCTGCCGGCTTGCCTTCTTCCCATAGTGCATCCTGGTGCCATCACTTCCCCTGGTAAGTGATGCACACGCACCCAGCCATCCACATGATGTAAAAGAAAATCTGATTCATCAGACCAGGCCACCTTCTTCCATTGCTCCATGGTCCAGTTCTGATGCTCACATGCCCATTGTAGGCGCTTTCGGCAGTGGACAGGGGTCAGCATGGGTCAGATTTCTATCTCAGCCAGAATTAACTTTTGCAATTTGGGCTACAGTAGCTCTTGTGTGGAATCGGACCAGGCGGGCTAGCCTTCGCTCCCCAAGTGCAAGAGTGAGCCTTGGGCGCCCATGTCCCTGTCGTTGGTTCACCCGTTGTCCTTTCTTGCGCCACTTTTGGCAGGTACTAACCACTACACACCCCACAAGACCTGCCGTTTTGGAGATGCTCTGACCCAGTCGTCTAGCCATCACAGTTTGGCCCTTGTCAAAGTCACTCGGATCCTTACGCGTGTTTTTCCTGCTTCCAAAACATCATCTTTGAGAACTGACTGGTCACTTGCTGCTTAATACATCCCACCCTTTGACAGGTGCCACTGGAATGAGATAATCAATGTTATTCATGTCACCTGTTGGTGGTTTTAATGTTATGGCTGATCGATGTATGCCTGCTAACCCTGCCTCTTGGCCTAACTACCCATTTGTAACTTGTCTTGAGTATTTTCAATCGCAAGATCATTTGAAAGTAATCATCTCTGTAAATAAGATACTACTTAGGATAATAACCTCCCATTCCTTTTCTGTACAGGTCTGTTTACTGACAGCATCCTTGCTAATTAGAGGAATCAACCCAAGAGTGGAAGTTGCTAGCCATGTCAGGGCAAAGGAAAGGAGCTTCGGCGCGTCTGCGAAAATGTGCCTTCTGTAGAACGAACCGAGAGAAGGAGTGTGGTCAGCTCCTGGTATCAGACAACCAGAAGGTGGCAGCCCACCACAAATGCATGGTGAGTGGACAATCTGCAAGCTCCGAGATCTGATGTGTTTCAGCTGCACAAAAAAAAGTCCTCTTCCAGAAACTTATACTTAATGTAAATTTGGTTACTGAAATTGATGTAATAAAATTGAACAATGGTTTCAGTGCATGACCTGAAATGGCAAATATTTTTATTTTTACAGTGTCACCTATTTAAGTGCATACATTTTCATTTTCAGCTTTTCCATATGTTTTTAAAAAAACCCTTTCTGCGTTTATTTTGCAGCTTTTCTCATCTGCTCTAGTAACATCTCACTCAGACAGCGAAAACATTGGGGGATTTTCTATTGAGGATGTAAAAAAAGAGATCAAAAGAGGAAACAAATTGGTAAGTGGCAAGCAAATGTCTTCATAAACCCACATCAGATGTAATGGGGTTCAGATTTTCATGCTGCCACTATCAGACACCATATTTATAGGGAATATTTGTTTAACAAATATAGCATACAGATCCCCACAAACTTACCCTAGGACAAACATAACGGTGCAGAAGACGATGATCAAAAACAGGACCACCCTGACTTAGAAAATTATTGAAAGGAAGTTACACAGACGAGCATAGTTTTGACAAAAAAAGCTGCTTTACGTTTCTGATTCCATTTTTCCGTGCTTGTGTGCTTCTAGGAGCGAATGCAATGAGTGATGTATTGATAAATTATGTGGAGGAACAATGACCGTTTTAAATCTCACCATGGAGTGTCATAAAGGTCTGTGGCAGACTCATGAATAAACTGGTGGTTAGAATGATATGGGTGTATTACTCCAAACTGTCGCCAGTCAGCCTCCCTTACACTAATTCCTTTTGACTAGATTTGCTTACAAGTAAATGTGACAAAATGTTAGTAAAAAATTAAAGATCTTTATTTACCGGGGCGATCTGATTTAAGTCTATAGTAATAGAATGTGTAGGGATCCCCAAGTGTGAAGTTGTGTCTTAGAAGCTAAGTACAGAGATTAATATTAACATAATATTAATAGTAATTTATTTATATGTAAATGAATATACCTTAATTTACCCTTTTCTGTGAGGTTTTATCTGTAATATGTTTTGCCAGATTTGTGAAATTTTTATTTTATTCCACCGCTTTTTTATGATTAAATTTTTGTGACACAAGACCATTATTGGATTTGTTATTGCACATTTATTGACTGATGCCCTGGAGAAGACCTTTTAATGTAATGGAAGCAACATTGTCTTATTCTGTATTTCACAATGATAAATCCAGTGCAGACACACTAGTATTTAAGAGCACGCAGTGTCAATAACCAGCTATATCCTTTAGAATTTGAGTAATTCAAGCCACCCTTTTAAATTTGTGTAGACTGATAATTTCCATTACTGATGTCATTGGTAAATAGGAACCAGTACACAGGCAGATATGGTAAAGTCCCAATAGAGAATGTTTAGTACGCTTGTATGAGATGGAACCTGAGGTAATTTGGACTGTCCACCTAGTGAGATAATCCTCTAACACCACTGGATGCCTAAAGAAAGTAGTTGATTGCTCATTTATTAGTGTTATGGTTGCATTTAATTCCGCCACACTTCTAACTTGGTTTGGACAAAAAACATCTGCAAACAAATTAATGTAAATGTTCTTTCTGATCTTTTTTTCACTGTGTAAATAGATGTGCTCATCCTGTCACCGGCCCGGAGCTACCATAGGTTGTGATGTTAAGACATGCCGAAGGACATATCACTACTACTGTGCCCTGTGGGACAAAGCCCAGACCAAGGAGAACCCCTCACAAGGCATCTACCTGTAAGGGAACATTTCAGGTCCACTTTTTTTTTTTTTTTTCTTTTTCTTTTTTTTTTTTTTTTAAAAAAAAAAAACAAAAAACAACACTTTCTGTTCCAGAAACAAAGCTGATGAAGTCTCTTTATTTGGCCTTTTTCAGTGTTTACTGTCGTAAGCATCGTGACGCCTCCCAAGATGCCAGTGATGGTAATAAATGCTTACTATTTTAATTTGATGAAGGAAGAAACTTTCATATTCTATATTACAGACATAAAAGTCCGTTCTAACACGAGTATAGAAATGATTTGATGTGAAAGTACTAACTGCTACAAAGCAAATACTATCATAATTTTGTCTGTGTTGAATATATTTGTCACGTGTACACTCTGCCAGAAGATCAAGGAGTCGCAGCCAATGATTCAGATTCTTCCCCACCCCGGAGCAGAGGGCGTGGCAGATTTGAGAAGAGCCGAATCAGAGGTGTACCCCGTGGCCAGTCAGAAGATGCCCGTTCAACTTCTTCACAAGGCGTAGATGAAACGGAGAGCTCTTCAAATGTAGGATTCCCTCTCATTCATTTTGTGTGAATTACTATATGTAAATGTATTGCTTGATGACTGTCTAGACTTGACTCAAAAGATCTCCTGATTGTGTCTACCAATCATTTTGCATGTGCCAAAAAAGGAAGTGTTTTGCATGCTAATGTGTAATGGTTGTGGTTGTAGCGGGACCGGTCCCCTTTGAGGGGCAGCCCCAGTGAGTCAGGCCTTCGCTGCGGATTCTGCCACGCTGGTGATGAGGAGACTCAGACCCGAGGTGTTCTCCATTGTGATAATGCAAAAAAGGTTGCCGCCCACTATAAATGCATGGTGAGTTACATGTCAGTATACTTATCTAAATGTACTAGGGCTTCACTTTTCAGATAAACATATAAACATCTAATAATGTTATAAATCATGTGAGAGAGAGTGAGACCACTGGAAAGTAATGATGCATTATCATAATATTTGATGATTTTTGAATGTAAAGAAAATAATTAACAGTTACATATAAAGTAGATTGAATGTCACACTTTTTCTCTCTTTTTTTTTTTTTTTTTTGCAGCTTTTCTCTTCAGGGACTGTCCAACTCACTACCACATCACGTGCAGAATTTGGTAACTTTGACATTAAAACAGTCATTCAGGAAATAAAGAGAGGAAAAAGAATGGTGAGCTCTTTTTAATTTTCAGGGCTGATAGAGTCTGAATAATGTAGTGCTGTCTGTGACTCAGTTTCTCTTTTGAAGCGCTTTCTCTTTTAAACTGCTAGATAAAATATTTTGGACCTTTTGCCCTGTCTTGTAGAAAAATGCTAGCAAGCTACGTGCAGAATAGTGTTGTGGGTTGGGTTGTGCTGCACTGTCATCCACTGCAAATTCATTTCACAGCAACGAGTGCCAAGTCGGTACACATTGACAGAGAATTCAGGGCTGTAGCCAGTAGTATGTCAGATTAGTAATGGTGTACTAAGACTAATTGGTGTGGTTAAAACCTTTAGTGCACATTAACGCTACTGTCACTTACTGAGCATCAGGTGGGAAGGGGAAAAAAATTTCTTGGTTGCTCTGCTGTAATCTCATTGCACATTTGCTATCCCACTAACTCTAGATAGCTATCTAAAATAGTGTAAAAATAGTCTGGTCACTTCCGATATTGGTATTTGTATTAATCATTTTGTTCACCAGCCTGTCAAATATGTTAGCACTGGGGGTAGTATGACCTATTAATTTTTACTAGTGAACCAGTAATTCTAAAATGGTTGACAATTAATCTGATTCAGAACTATTGTAGGCTATTATTAGTGCAGAAGTGCGGATAAACATCAGCAAAGAACGTGTCAAACCACACTTCAGTTAACATACAGAGGCTACAATTTCCATTTCCAGCTTCAGTCTTTTTATTTTTTTTTATGTATTTTTTTTTTTTTAAGGCTGCACTGTTAATATAAATCAATAAAATGGAAAATTGTGTAAATTTGATTGTTTTATTTTATCAGTAGTTAATGTTGAGAGGTTACAGGAGTGTGATCTCCTTTTGTATCATTTTGTATGCATATCTTTAAATGAATTAAATTAAAATGTATAAATTAAAATTAAAATGTATTTGTTTTAGAAATGCACTCTGTGTGGTCAGCTCGGCGCTACCATTGGATGCGAGATAAAAGCATGTGTGAAAACCTACCACTACCACTGCGGCCTGCAAGACAAGGCCAAATACATAGAGAACATGGCCAGAGGCATTTACAAGTAAATCTATCTATCTATCTATCTATCTATCTATTTATTTATTTATTTATTTTTTCCACTCATTGAACTGAGGGATTACTAGAGTGGGGCTCAGTTGGATTAGTCACGTTCAGCATTGCTCATCACAATAGTGTTCATAGTGCTTCAAGCATACAGGTGCATCTCAATAAATTAGAATGTCGTGGAAAAGTTAATTTATTTCAGTAATTCAACTCAAATAGTGAAACTCATGTATTATATAAATTTAATGCACACAGACTGAAGTAGTTTAAGTCTTTGGTTCTTTTAATTTAATCTCAAAAAATGTGAATACTTCATAAGACTAATACAAAAAAACATTTTTAGTGAATTGTTGGAAAGTATGTTCATTTATATGTACTCAATATTTGGTAGGGGCTCCTTTTGCTTTAATTACTGCCTAAATTCGGCGTGGCATGGAGGTGATCACTCTGCGGCACTGCTGACAGTGGCCTTCAGCTCATCTGCATTTTTTTGGTCTCTTGTTTCTCATTTTCCTCTTGACAATACCCTATAGATTCTCTATGGGGTTCAGGTCTGGTGAGTTTGCTGGCCAGTCAAGCACACCAACGCCATGGTCATTTAACCAACTTTTGGTGCTTTTGGCAGTGTGGGCAGGTGCCAAATCCTGCTGGAAAAGAAAATCAGCATCTTTAAAAAGCTGGTCAGCAGAAGGAAGCATGAAGTGCTCTAAAATGTCTTGGTAAACGGGTGCAGTGACTTTGGTTTTCAAAAAACACAGTGGACCAACACCAGCAGATGACATTGCACCCCA
>CM075009.1:15428620-15442070 GCA_037576675.1 Pangasius sanitwongsei | reverse complement strand
GTCTGTGTGCATTGAATTTATATAATACACGAGTTTCACTATTTGAGTTGAATTACTGAAATAAATGAACTTTTCCATGACATTCAAATTTATTGAGCTGCACCTGTATATACAGTCAGGTCCATAAATAAATGGCCATTAACAAAGTTATTATTAATGCTGTCTTCCACAGTATATTGGAGTTGATTGGGTGACTGGTGTAGGAATTACAGCACTATTTATGTGGTCCCACCATTTTAAGGGACCAGAAGTAATTGTACAAAGTAACATAATCATAAATAAGTTGTCTTTTTTTCTTTTCTTTTTTTTTTTTTTTTTTTTAAATACTTGAGTGCAAATCCTTTGCAGTCAATGACTTCCAGAAGTCTAGAACCCACAGACATCACTACATGCTGGGTTTCGTCCCTGGTGATGTTCTGCCAGGTCTTTACTGCAGCTGTCTTCAGTTCCTGCTTGTTCTTAGGGTGCTTTGCGTTCAGCAAGTGAAATCCATGCTCAGTCGGATTCAGGTCATGTGATTGACTTTGCCTTAAAAAAATGTCTTGAGTTGCTTTTGAAGTATGCTTTGGGTCATTGTCCATCTGCACTGTGAATCGCCGTCCAATGAGTTTTTAAGCATCTGAGCCAATAATATAGCCCTAAAGGCTTCCACAGCAAAAGATGTGGTGGTATGCAGGGCTGTCTCTCTGGGTTTATTTTGTTTTTTCGGCTTAATGGTGGCCTGTTTCACTGGCAATGACAGCTCTTTGGACTTAATATTGAGAGTTAATAGCAACAGATTCCCATGCAAATGCCATGCTTGAAATCAACTGTAGACTTTTGTCTGCTTACTTGTAAGAGAAATAATGAGAGATGAACACACACCTGGCTATGGAATAGCTGAGCAGCTAATTGTCCAGTTACCTCTGGACTCCTAAAAAGGAGGGGACCCTCAAATTAAAGCTGAACTGAAAGCTTAAACTTTAATGTACTCTGTTAGACAGTTTAAAAAAATAACGTCAATGTCCAAGTATTTATAGACCTGGCTGTACATTTATCATGGGGCACCACAGTTTAATGGAAATGTTCTGTGACTTGTTTTTGCAAACTATGTTGAAGTAATCTTGCTTTTACTGTTCAAATAACAGTTCTATCAGAATCCAATAATTAATGCATCCACTGACTTTGGCAGTTAAATGACTTGCATATTTCCACAAATAGACTGTACTGTAAGAATCACAGTGGAAATGAGGAGCGGGATGAAGAGGATGAGGAGCGGGAGAGTCGCAGTAGAGAGAGGGCTGCCAATAACAGTGGGGGAAGCCCTCCTCCATCTCAAGTGAATGGCAACTAGGTGAGTTTCTGGACAGTTATGGTACCTTTTCTTTTCATATGGAAATCTTGTATTTTGTGAGACAGTTACTACTTTGGTAACTCTTACAGAAATGTTGTATAATCATGTTTGTCTTTTACAGATGGTGGTCGGAGGTGTTGGAGAAAGAACAAAATATTTTTTTATTGTGCTCAGTTAGAACCTAGGGGCCAGCTCACAATATTGACTGTTTCAGTTTTCTCTAATTGCCAGAAACCACATAATCATTGACAGGCCATACATTTCTCTGCCATTTTTCCTCAATATTTCAAGAATATCATGAATGAGACTGGCGAGTGCAGATAATAAGCCCCCCCAAGAGAGTGAGAGGTTTTTAAGACACACAAAAATCCACTTTTAAACAGGTTGTGTTTAAAGAAAATAATGGAAAATGCCCATTAACATTATAGTTATGTCACTAGTTTGAATCTGTGCCTGGAAAAAAAAAAAACATTTAAAATGTGAGCCAATAAAAACTGAAGATTTCATGACTGGACCAATAGAAGCTCTCTTCCCCAGAGCGCTCTTCCCCAATTTCTTTCTTAACAAACTGCTCTTTGGACTGGACCCGTTGTTTTGAGACTGCCTTCTGGTTGTTTTTACTCTCTTCCAAATCATGAGCCTATCCCTCTAATTTCCTGTCAATGAACTGACATTATCTTTACCTCTTATTTCTCTTGTATCATGTATTATATTTTACTACTGTATTATAATCATGAGTATTGTTGAATATCTGTGACTTTCTTTATAGTCTTGAGTCAGGATTAAAGATCATTGGCTAGCATGCACTTTTCTTTACACTGACTTGTGTAGTAGTCCTTCCTTCATGCGTTTTGGAAAATCGCATCACTTCACTGAAGGTCCACCTAACTGTTTGCAGTAATAATGATATTGCTGAGCTGAGTCCAAGCATCCATTGCTTTAGAGGACACGTTGGACACATTGCTAGCGAAGAACAGGTATTGCTGATATAATAAAAATTATATCATTTACTAGTATTATTATAAAGCAGACTGTTATAGAGTTTAAATTGTAGTTATTGCAGTACACCAAACAGTACAGCATAATATGAAATAACCTTGGCTATGTTTAGGTTGGTTTAATTAAGCTGTTAAGAGCTTGTGAATGCATGGATATAAATCGATTTAATGGGCTGGCTGACTTCATGATGGTTAACCATGTACAACACACTGGCATCTCAATACAGAGCCTTGAAACAAACATGATTAATTAATCGTCCTTTTCAAAGGAACAGTTTACTGAATAAAATAAACAATTTTCCTCTTGGACATTTGGTGTCCAAGAGGGAAAAAAAAAAAAAAGGCTAGTAGGAGTGTATATGCTCAGAAATGGTCACTGGACAGGCATGTAGTATAGCCAGTGTGACTGCTTGTTAGTAATTACTAGTTTAATTCTTACTAGTTTTAGAAAGAAGGTTCTCATGCTTAAAGATTCACATTTGCTAGGTTAATTTTCAGCTGGTTGAGAAGCGAAATGAACAACTTTATTTGTATGTCATTCATTCATTTATTCCTGCATCATTCACAGATTTGCGTTCAGCTGCAGATGTGTTTATTTCCTTATTATTTGCAAATGACACGTTGTTCGCAGGGACAGTGGTAGCTCAGTGGTTAAGACGTTGGCCTACTGGTTAGAAGGTCATGGGTTCAAATCGCAGCACCGCCAAGCTGCTATGGCTCGGGTATATAAATGAGAGAAGTGGATAAGGGCGTCTACTGAATCTGTCTTATACTTTTTGAGCATGTTACGTGAGACTGTATTCACCAATCACAGGCTGGGGTCCAGCCCTGTGTGTGTCAGTAGCTCCACTAAACACGCCCCGCTCGCTGTGCGGAAGCCCCGCAGTGCTTTCAGCAGAGCTGGCGGAGGTGACGCTTCCCGGGTGAAAAGAGAAACCGGGTTGCAGTGGACCGGATATATAAGCGGTGAATTTCACACAGTTAACGGTTTGGCCATGGCGTCCAGCAGCTCCTGTGTGGTGGTATGTACTGCTATGTAGCGTGTGCTGTTTCTCCTCAGCGTGTCTCTGCTATCATGGTCCGTTAGGTAACTCAGCTCCGTACAGCTACAGGCGTCGCACACGTTTACATTACATTTAACCTTGCGGGAAAACCAAATGTGTCTGAAAATAATCTCGCTACAAGTTTTCTTGAATGAATTGTTCTAGGTGTATAATTTCCGCGTTGCATGTTTTGTGAAGCTAGCATAGCAGGTCTAGCTTCAGGGCCTCGGGGCACGCGCGTGTTTGTCGCAAGCATGGCACATGGAGGCTAAACGCTGCTGCTGCTGCTGCTGCTGCTCTTTACACACCGTCGATCATTAGATCACACCCTTCGTCAATGAAAAACACATCTGGATCATAGTTTAATACAGAAATTAGGCTCAGATCCACTGCTACATAGGTGTGTGTGAAGCACCATTAATCCATTAAACTCATTTCATTCCATTTCGTAAAACTGCATTATCTATATTAGTTTAAAAGCCATCCTAATTAACCTACAGTAACTCCATTCTACACAAGTCTAAATTCCCATAGCTAATTAAATATGCTTATGTAGGTCATTACATTACACTCGGTTATGTAATGGGTTACACTGACCTCTGGCACTATGAGTTAAAATGAGTGTAACTCATAGAATGGCTTAACAGTGATGATTCCTGCAAAACAACTTTTTTCTTATTTCAAGGCAAATGCATACATACATTTGATCAAAGCAAAATGTCTTCTTTTTGCTCATTTAAAGGTTTTACTGTGTATTACATAGCTTTGAGAGGAAAGAATCTAAATATTGACACATCAATATCATTTTAAGGAACACATTAAGGAAAAGAAGACCTGGCCACCCAATTGTCGTTATTCATATTAAAACCCATGACACAGCCACGGATGTATCGATATCTGTTTTAATCACATTGCCATGATATCAGTGATGCGAACTTCATATAATGACACACACGTTGAGCATGTTCTCAGATTCTTGGCACTGAAGGTAGAATGTACAGAGAGCGCTCCCCTTCCCCTTTAATGATGCACATTAATTTTTATTACTGCATAAATTGTATACATTTTTATACCTCTCAACCAGTTGACACTGCTTCAGTGCCTGTGAGTTTATTTATTCAGTTATTTGCTTGTTTATTGTATTTCATTAACCAAAAACAACAACAAAGTTTTATAGAATAGAAAAAAACATTAAAAGTCTTTAATGTGATTCTAATGAAAATGTGTTCAGCCTCAATGCGAAACAAAGCTAATCTCATGAAATATTAATATTATAGGCAAAACTCTGTCCTACCCATAGGCCTTTTGTATATGAGCTCATTTTGACAGTTATTGTGTACAAATTAATTTTGCTTACTAATATTGAAGATGATGCACAACCAAATTAGTCATTTACAAACCATGCCTTGAGAAGGGACGGTAACTTTTGCACCGAGTAACCCTCTCCCTGATCTCGTTGGTCACCATTCAGTTGCAGATAAGGGCCGTCTGTGGGTTGAGGTTTTGGGAACTGTGGACAGCAAATAGTAAATTCCATTTGGCAAAGAATACTGAGAAGAAAAAAAAAAGAAAGAAAGAAATAATCCCACAGAGCTATAGTGAGAAACATGAGCCAAAGCAAAACGGTTTCTTTCCGAAGTGTCAGTCATACAACAAATTCACAGAATTCACCTGAGCTATTTATGGGTGGATAATGCTAACACAAAAAGATCTGTGTTTTTTGTTTTGTTTTTTTTCCCAGGAGAAAAATAAAAGATCAAGGAAAAATATTTTCTGAATTATAATTGAAATAGTAACATATTTTCCTGTTGTATATTCAATAGAGCTTTTGCGCTAGCTGTAATGTTTAATGGTAGTAGGTGAGCTAGCTAATTTAACAGTCTACCAACCATGGAACGATAATGTTAACCGTCTTTACTTTAGATAGCGAACATACAATCTTCTAGTCACATTTTGGTTTCAAAATATTTCATCCAGTGTTGAAACAGGACACGTTTATGGCATAGGACACTATTGATCTTTAAACTGTTTAGCTAACTACACTGTAGAATCAAGCCTGTTAAAAAATTGACCTTGCAGTAAATGGGACTGTATAGGCTTTATTTTTTTTGTAGAGTACTATCAGGATGATATGTTACGTTAAAAAAAAGCAACTGATCACACTATTGCTAAGTATAAGGCTACCATTAACCTACTGACTAACAGTATATTAAAACAGCAATTCCATCCGAAATACTCGTTAGTTGGACATCTCAAGAACGGGTGGCTGAATATTTGTAGGATTTATATGGAATTATCATTGTAACCAGCAGATGAATTGATCAGATTTTGGAATTGATCCAACAGGGTCAAGGTCACAGCAAGGTCAAATGTCTTTCAAACTTTCTCCCTGTTTTGAAGTATTTGTGGCATGCCATTTTAGTAAAAAGAGGTCAAATGTACACTCACCGTCCACTTTATTAGGAACACGTGTACACCTGCACATTCATGCAGTAAACTAATCCGCCAATCATGTGACAGAAGCACAGTGCATAAAATCATGCAGTTACAGGTGAAGGGCTTCAGTTAATGTTCACGTCAAACATCAGGATGAAGAAAAAGTGTGATCTGTGTGACTTTGATCGTGGCATGGATGTTGGTACCAGATGGGCTGGTTTGAGTATTTCAAAAACTACTGATCTCCTGAGATTTTCACACACAACAGTCTCTAGAGTTTACACAGAAAGGTGCGGAATAAAAAACACCATGTGTGAGGAGGGTCTGCAGGCTGAAACACCTTGCTGATGAGAGGGATCAGAGGAGAATGACCAGGCTGGATTGAGCTTACAGGAAATCTATAGTAACTCAAATAAGCACTTTTTACAACCGTGGTGAGCAGAAAAGCATCTCAGAACGCACAAAACACCAAACTTTGAGGTGGATGAGCTACAACAGCAGAAGACCACATCAGGTTCCACTGCTGTCGGCCAAGAACAAGAATCTGAGGCTATCATGGGCACAGACTCACTAAAACTGGATAGCTGAAGACTGGAAAAAGACCAGATTTTGTTTTCTAATCTTCAGCTGTCCAGTTTGGGTGAGTCTATGCCCATGATGGCTTCAGATTCCTGTTCTTGACTGACAGGACTGAAACCCAATGTGGTCTTCTGCTGTTGGAGACAGTTAAGAGCGCCATCTCACGATTAGAAGTGAATTACAAACTGTCCCGCTTGCATGATGAAAATCTCACCCCAGGGAATGTTGTGACAAACAGACTTCACCCTGCCATATACATCATGTGGCAGACTTCTCAATTGTAATAAGTAGCATGCAGCGTGTCATTCTTGCAAGTTGATGCACACTTTTGCTAACCTAAGCTCCCTGGAGAAAACTCATGTCGTCTCTGTCATTTCTTTCCTATTCTTGGTTATGTCTCTCCTCGCCTTAATAACCATGTTGGTCCTGTCAGGAAAGGATTCCATCAATGACCTAAACCTGCCATTCCAACAACCTTTCTATGGGAATCATGCAGATCAAACCACAGACCGAAGACAGACATGAAACTTAGCAGTTAGTGAGTAGAACATTCTTCCCCTACTCAGACAAGAGAGATGATCTAATCAGCCTGATCATGGCTGCAATAACCATTTAGCTCCGCCCACTTATATTTTTAACTAATTCACATAATATGTGAAAGCTATTTTTGCATCAGTTCTAGTGGGGTCAAGTTTAGTTTACTCAAAAATCCATTCCTGTTGTTAAAGGTTTTGAACATGAAAGTATTAAACATTTCCATATTTGGACTTTCTTAACATTCTGCTTTAGTAGTTTTATGCCAGAGATTTGGATAATGCATATGCATTTCAAGCAAAGCCCTCGGCAGCTTCAAAACACACTGCTTTGAGCTGTTGAAAAATGTGTGGTTGATATAATGAAGACCAGTGGATGCAGACACCTTTTTTAACACAATGTTAAAAAGACATGGAGGCAGATTCGAGCCTCCAACCCTGGAGGTGTGAGGCAACATTGCTAACCACTAAGCCACTGTCCCCCCCCCATTCTAAAAATAATAATAATGTAGATACATATACTGAGTTGTGAAGTTTGTGTGCGATGACTTTATTTGGCACTGATATGTATTCCTTCTGTACTGACCATTTTATAATGGCACTGAGCCAATGCCTTTTCATGTCTGTTCCTTAAATGTCCTTGGAAAGATTGTGTAGATTGTGTTGTGTACATTGCTAGGTAGCCTAAATGACTCAAGAGCTGAGTGATGGGTTAATGACCGTCTGAACGCTTCCCTTGCTGTCCTACTTCTGTGTGTGTGTTTCAGCTTCTGTCTCACCTGTGAGTTCTGACTGCTGTGCTATTAACCAGGAATATAATTTGTGAATTTCAGATCAGCGATGATGAGCAGGGATATGATCTCGACCTCTTCTGCATACCAAAGCACTATGCTGCTGACCTGGAGCGTGTCTATATACCTCATGGACTGATCATGGACAGGTATTTGGTAAACTTCTAACATTCCCTTAGCTCTAGTCCTTACTCTTAAACCCAGAGAAAGACTTATCTCAGTCATGGGAAGGTTGAGTAACCAGCACAAGTTTACAGATATGAGATTAAATGACCTTTGCTTGCATAAAATGTGTTGTCTGAGTACAGAAAACTGATACAATCCTGACTTTGAACATAAAAGAAGAATCCAGCAGCCTCACTGTGCCCTGATTCCTGCAGGACCGAGCGACTGGCCAGAGAAATCATGAAGGATATGGGGGGACACCACATTGTTGCTCTCTGTGTGCTCAAAGGGGGCTACAAGTTCTTTGCAGACCTGCTGGACTACATCAAAGCACTGAACCGCAACAGTGATCGCTCCATTCCAATGACTGTGGACTTTATTCGCCTCAAAAGCTACCAAGTAAAAAAAATAAATAAATAAATACTGACCTTTCTTTACTCCTTTTATTCATATTCACCTGTATTGTACATATGTCATGTCAGCAAATGCAGATGACCCAAATTACACTTGGTCTTTTACATGTCTCATGTTTACCAGGATTATATCTGGTTAGAGATTATCCACATAAAAAATGAAAATGTAAATGCACCCAAGATGCATTTAAACATATTTAAATACAGTCGCTCAAACTGTACAGCCCCACCCACACCCCCCCACCCACACCCCCCAACCTAAAGCAACTTAAAATAAAGAACAAAACAGGAAGCTGTGGCTAGAACGTAACAAGCTAATTTCCATATTAACACACAGTGCAGCTATTGGATTTCAGCATCTGAAGACACATATGAATTCAAATGTAAATGCATGTGATTGCAATCATATCAGGATACAAACCAGATACAAGACACATGAAATGACCAGGTGTAAATGGAGTGAAATGACTAAAGAGTCAGATAGTCAGTCTTACCACTAATTCACAACAGATGCTTTTTAGATTCAACTCACTTTTTAGATTTTCTCAATTCTGTGCAAATTAATTAAGTTCCTACGCAAATACAAGCTGCACAGTCATGACATCATTGCAGGTTATGATTTTTAGTATTAAAGTCGGTCACAGTACACTGAAAGTAGAAGTGGGATTTCATCTCTACAGAGACAGTGTTTCAAACAAGCGCTCGTGTTTTATGCCCGTTTCATGGAGCTGGTGTGTAAAATGGAAGTGTCTGTGTTCCATGCGACACACATCACTTGCAGGTTCTGTGCGAATCAGTCGTTAGTGCTAATGTAAAATCTTTTTTTTTTTTTTAAATACAGAATGACCAGTCTACAGGGGAGATTAAGGTGATTGGTGGAGATGATCTGTCCACACTCACAGGGAAGGTAAGTGTGAAGAAACACGCGACTGTTACTTTGTTTTTCTTAATGTGCTACAAGTACAGAACGTTTAGGAGAGAAAATGGAGAAATTGGGTTAAAGGAACAGGAAGTGTTTGTGCTGTGCGTCCAAAATGATTAAATACTGACTTGTTTGTTTTTTTTGTTTTTTTTTTTAACCTCTTTCCATGTTTCACTGAAGAATGTCTTGATTGTGGAGGTATGAGCGAATTTATGGTACATTAAATACCCTATGATGTCTCATCAGTACTTGTGCATTTATGGTATTTGTTGTTAATGGAATTTTTTTTTTGTTGTTCTGAAGGATATAATTGATACTGGGAAGACAATGCAGACATTGTTAGAACTCCTCAAGCAGTATAATCCAAAAATGGTCAAGGTGGCCAGGTACGAAGAGATATGGGGAGGATATGAAGCTTGATATTAAGAATATTAATCAGACACTGTGAGTATAGTGAGATGTATTTTTGATTTATTTATAAAACCACAGTTGCAAAAAATTGTTTTTTTGTTTTTTTTGTCTGTTTATTTAGCTGTGTGTTTTATTGTAGAGTCATTTATTTGTCTGTAAGATATTCCGCTTACTCACTATACTCACAGTGTCTGATTAATCTCAAATATTGAATTCTTACCTTATTGAATACCTTTTGGCTAATCCATGGTCTTTTTTTTTTTTAGTTTACTTGTGAAGAGGACACCAAGGAGTGTTGGCTACAGACCTGATTGTAAGTTAACTTATTAAACAGAATTAAAAATGATTACTATAATTGCTCATGCTGTAGATTAGTGTTTCTTTACAGTATCTGTATGTACATGAGAAACATTGATGCGCATTGTAAATAATTAGATGTGTTTTTGTGTGTGTGTTTTTGTATTGTACGCACATACAAAGTCGCATGCTGAACTTATTAATTTGACTAATTAACACGACACATTATGCCTTGTATTTTACTCATTTTTGTTTTTCCTTTTTTTCCTAGTTGTAGGATTCGAGGTCCCCGACAAATTTGTGGTGGGATATGCACTAGATTACAATGAGTACTTTAGAGATTTAAATGTAAGTTATCGTGGTTTATTTATTTATTTATTTTTTAAGAAATGTGAAATTACTTATATGTAAGCAATGTTGTCTTGCTTACACTGACAGTTTCTCCTGTTCTGCCTTTCAGCATATCTGTGTCATCAGTGAAACAGGAAAAGAGAAGTACAAAGCTTGAAGTGTTCTGCACCTAGCCCTTTTTAGCTGTGCATAATTTTTACTGATGACCATTTAATATTACATCTGGCTTGTAATTTTGAGGAGCTCTGCTTGCAGCAGATGCAGCTCCTTTTCTGCAGGAGTGAAAAGTGCAGAGAGACACGGTTCCTCTCGAGCACGATGCACTCACACATACTGGTGACCCCCAAGCCTTTCTCTGCTGAATCACAGATGTATTTTGGTTTGAATGTAATTCAACTATGAAATATATATATATGGTAGTAAATTTCTCTAATTTATTTTGTATCATTTTTGAAATAATTGCCCGACCTTTTCTTTTATGTTAAGTATTAACTTTATTCAGCATGATTAGAGAGCTTGCAGCCATACTTAACAAGATCTTGATTGATTGGTTCAATCTTGTGTATTTACTCATTGAATAAAAATGAATTTTCTAGTCAAACATTTACACTGTACAAGCCATGATGTGCATAATCAAATGGAATTAATGTTGTTTTATTATTATTATTATTATTATTATTAATCATGTAATTTTTATGCACAATTATTTTGGGTTGTTCTGATTGTAAGATGAGCAGGACAACTGTACTTTTGATCCAAAAAAGATTTTTTGACCACACTTAGGATGTTTACCCTTGGCCGCTGCTGCTGCTTCTTTTTTTTTTTTTTTTAATTTTTTAATTTTTTTTTTTTTTTTTATATATAAAGTCTGTTATTACAATAATTTTTCTTTGCTGTTTTATTTTTTATGATGTTTTATTGCAGATTATTATATATTCTGTAAGCATACTTGACATTTTATGTGAAGGGGTAAAATGTTATGGTGCCTTATATGCTACGTCATATAGCCACAATAACAGTCATATCCAATACATTTTCTGTAACAAAAACATGAGAAGGGATGATGACAAAGTGAGCTACTGTACATTTGCAATTCTAGCAACACCATTACCAGCTTGTACATTAGCCTTATACGTTAATATGATGGGCATAAAGCAGTCTAGGTCCTATAATTATTCTAATTATTCTAAATAGTTGTGTGGTTTCAGATGTACACATTGTTGCCCAAGCAACATCCCAGTCCTGAAGCAGCCTTGGCAAATAGGTATTTAGATTATCTAATCGGACCACTGTATCAGAGAGGATTGTAAATGATTAACAATGTATTAGATTGAAAAATGTGTGATGATATTAAATAGTATTTCATTTGAACTTGAAAAAGCATTTGTCTTTCAACATTCAGCTTCTCTTAAAAAAAAGTCATGGGCTCACAGAGGTAATAGTGTGTCATATGGTGCACAGATGGTCCAAGTGGTGTCTGAATCAATACTACTCTGCAGCCTGATCCTGGAAAATTCATAGGAATTGTAGCATAAGATATCATAAGAATATCCATAACCTCGTCAGTCACCTTAACTCTAACTTTGCATGAGCTGATATGAGATAATATATGATAAAATGCCTAAGATAAAATACAATTATAAAGATACCATAAGTCAACTGTTCTAATTACTATTGAATTGTAATTCAGGCAAAATGTATCTCTATCCTTTTTTTTTTGGTTCAAAACCAAAAATATACTGTAGCAACAAATATACCACACAGCTGTAATGTTCTCAGTTGGATTTTATTCAGTATTCCAGTTATTAATATACATACTATGTATAACATACCAGACATGCATTAATGGCTTTTCCGAGACCTGGGTTTGTGTAGACAGGCCTTACTAGAGCAGAACAGTAACACTGGATACCCCAACATCCAAACTCCAGTATTGACGTGCTGCTGTAACACAGCTCATACACACATCCTTGAAGTTGAACACAACCTAAGCACTGATGTGCTACCAAGATTGTGCTGAGTTGGTATAACTGGAGAAGGTGCTGGAATTTTAGCAGCAGCTCTTCATAATCTGCATCTCCTTTATCACTACAAACCATGATGTGCTGCTACTAAAGATACCAGCAAGGAGAAAAAAAAAACATACACCTGTAGCACAGACTCAAAGGCGGTCCACTGAAATTGATGAATAAACTGGATGAAAAAAATATACGTAACAATCATTCATTCATCAACTGCAATGGACCCTGCCAATTCCAGTATTATTTTTCAATCTATCAGTGACATCTATAATGTGTGTACCTCAGAATCTCTCTCTCTCTCTCGCTCTTTTTAATATTTAGAATTATTCATTTTCTAGTCAAAAGTGTTGAAGTATTAACTGTTTGCAAGCAAGCAGTTACCTCAATACTAAAAAGTTGGGAGTGAGAGAAGAGTGCCCTCTACCGGAACCAGAGGAAATAACAGGACAGCTTAGTGGATGTAGTGGATTTGAGACAGGCCTCAGCTTGCTTGCTGGTTTTTTTTGTTGTTGTTGTTGTTTTTTTTGCCTGGTTATAAGCAAAATGGGTTCCCTGGAAAGACAAACTAAAATCTGATCTGTAGTAATAATCTCTGAGTATCACAATTAAATGCAGGGTTCATCTGGAATCAGCAGTGCGTCCTGAGTCTCATGTTGCATGTCTACTTGCATTTCTGCTACATTTAGACATACTGATTACTCCTAATTGCTGAAATAACAAACTACTAATAAATAACAACATAAATAATTACACAAGTGGAAGCAGAAATCAGTTAACCCCTGAGGTAATGAGAGTCTTGACAAGTGCTCAGTGTGGTGTAGGTTTCTCCTGTACAGTCTCACACACTGCACAATAAACAAACAGACTATGAAATGTTCTTCCAAGTAGTTCAGCATATTGATCTGTTATACAGTTATATGGTTATTCCACTGGCACTGCTGTGAAAAATAGCCTTCTTGCATGAGGCTACATGGACCACAAAAACAAGTCTGTACATGCTGGTGTTGACAAATCAATGAACATTATTGCTTACTCAGCAAGTACAACTAGGCATGGATGTTAATTAAACATTTAATATATATACACTGCCCTCCAAAAGTTTGGAAACGCCTGAACAAAATAGGGTCTTTGGGCAATATCAGCATAAATCCTCTTTA
>CM075009.1:15385942-15417517 GCA_037576675.1 Pangasius sanitwongsei | reverse complement strand
GCCTCAATGCATTTTGTTTTATATCCCTTTAAAAACAGTGGCTTCACCCTTATTCAATTGTCTTTGGTATATCACTGTGTGAAATTAAAAAATTTAAAAAAATTTTTTATTTTTGTTTAATGCCTTTTTTTTTTTTTTTTTTTTTTTTTTTTTGCATGGGGTGAACTACTGCAAACCACTGTCAAAGGAATTTCAGAGAGAAATTCCTGAAGCAGTTTAGATAAATAGAAGAATAGAAGTGGCTGCTGATGGAGAAGTTTGAACATGCAATAGAAATGATTCATGCCTGGAGGAAGGTCATCTACTGATTCATGAAAGTAGTGTGCCATTAAAGGTCTGTAAATAAGAGAGATGTAAAATTGTACTTGTAAGTTGTTATTCATTTGAGCTTTTGTTATTTTAGTAAATAGTATTTTTTGTAAATGGTTTTATGAATTAGTTTCCTTAAAAAAAAAAAAAAAAGAAAAAAGAAAGAAATGGCTTTATTTCCTCAGAGCATGATTCATCATAAGTGTTTTTTTTTTTTTTAATTTTTTTTTATTTGCAAGCAAGAAAATGATTGTAAATTGTTTTTCATGGAATTGAAATTAAAGGTGTGGTTTATTGCCCCATGTTAGAAATATAGCTGTGGCAAAACTGCACTGTACATCCTTTTTCTGAATGTCTGTCTTTGCAAAGAGGAAAAGGCAGCAAGTGGGTCATGTAGGTCCCCTTTCTGTAATGTATCGATGGTTGAAGTGCTTGTGGTTTGATTTACCAGGTTTTTTTTTTTTTTTTTTTGTCCTGTGGACTTGTTTGACCTTTTATTTAATTTACGCTGTCATCTTTCAAGAGCGTAAACCTTGAGCTTGTGTGTTGAATGAGTCGAGTGCTTTGCTGAGCTCTGCTCTAAAAGGACAAAAAGATATTTTCTTGTCCCCTTTATCAGTGATCTTCAGATTACAAAATAAATTATTTGTCTGGAAATTCTTGGTATGGACATCTTATATTCTGGCTTCTCACTGGGTAGGAGGTCATATGCTTTTTATGTTCTTGTATGAGAATTGTTCCTAACTCAAGATGTAAACATTACAGTACTAGTGGATCTACACTGGTAATTGAACTAAGATCTCATTGTAGAACTACTCATTCTCTCTAGTTGCTTTTAGCTCTTCACCTTCCATAACAAAGACCCTGAATGTAAGATTAAATCAATCATTTTCTAAGACCTCAGCTGGAAGTTGCTTTGTTATATACCCTCACTGTATGTTTTTACACAGTTGCTTGCACGTTGCTGTTGGACATGGGCAAACATTTCTCAATAATGAAACTCGTCTTTTTTTCTTTTTCTTTTTTTCTTTGAACTTCTGTGCACCAAATGCTTTCTCATTACAAACTCAAACTTACAAACACTTTGAAAAACGTTTAACTTTTATGCACCATACAGAAAATGTGTGTGTTTGAAAGAACACTATCAGCAGGAAGAACATTTTCTTTTCACTTCTGCGTCACTATTTATGGTCGAAATGTAATTTTTATAGGCCATATAACACAGGCACGTGGGTCTGTCGCTACCTGTATATCTCGCTTTTCCACTCAAACGTGCAAAGCAATTACCCATAATCCTCCACACTGTCACTATTCACTGCCAAGCGAGCTGCGTTTGTACTTATGTACACATGTACACGTGCTGAATTGGGTTACCCTACTCCCCCCATGATTTTTGAAATAGATATTAAAATAAAAAAAGTACACTTATCTGGCAAAAATGTCTATCTTAGGCTGATATATATCGTACAGTCGCAGCAGGTGCACTTGAGTGGGGGGAAAAAAAACAAACTGCAAATTATGCAACTACATTAGGTAACTAACGTAACTAACACCAGAAAATCATGCAGATGAGGCGATCATGAAGCATTCATATTATTTCTAGGGTGTAAAATTGCAATAAAAATCAGAAGAGGAGAAACAGGCCCAAAAAAACACTGGTAAGAAATTAATGATAATTAATTGGATTTAGTCAACCATTATAAGAATGGTACATAATGAAAAATGTTTTTTAAAAAAATATTGTTTATTCTTCATGAGCGTCTGTGAATAATTTTTTTTTTGCATGGATGAAAACCAAACATGAAGTGGCACAAACAACATGGCTGACGTGGTGGACTCGATAAAGATGTTCTCAATTAAACAAGCCACATGCATGTTCATTACACATTTTATGGCAGCAACAAAATGGCACAGACACAAAAGATATGAAGTAAAACACATTTAATTTAACATATTCCTCACGGTTATGCACACAACCCCTTCCCGCCATCCCTGATAGTCAGCGTGGCTCAGTCGCCAGCTCAGTCAGTGTTTCTGGGTGTCCACTTAAGAGTACATCCCTCCCTTGCCCCATGATGTTTGCGTCTTCATTGGGCGTACATGTTTGTAATGTCATTTAAGCAGTTAGTTCCTGTTAAAAGGGTGACTTTTATCTATCACATGGGCTCACCCTTTTTTTCACAACTCCTCTGGTTGTGCAAATGTCTATTTCCCCTCTTTTTCTTCAGTTCCTCTCTGTACAAAGTCATCAGACAGTGGCACTTCATGTGCGGAGGATAACCATTGTAAGAAGACCTGCATACAAAGAACAACAGAAAAATCAATGACTATATGCCTTCAAAAAAATAAGCTATTTTGCAGAAGTTAACAGTGCAACTCACCTAACACGTAAGCAGCTACGAGTTTCTTATTAACACTTAAGTGGAGGTAGACAGGCACTGTGGATGCCTGCTCTCCCAGAGTAGGGAGCATAAGGGCAGCCATACACACTAGGCCCAACAGGACGGTTAGCAAGCTGGGGCCCCCTGATGCTGCCCGGCTCTCTGTGGAACACACACCAAAGTTTACAAACCATTCCTAGTCATGAATTTAGCTCTCTCCTGCTACCTAGTGACATAAAAAGGAACTGCAGGATCATCTAGAAACATTTCTACATATTGAATACTAGGAATACATCAATACCTTTTTTCCCCCCAAACTGAGTACAAGTATATGTTTTTCAGTATTCTCCAATACCGATACTGAAATGAGTAACCTCGTTAGTATTAATCAACCAGGGAACATGTTCAATCACTCAAAGAACACGTATTTAGCTCTGTTTATGTTTCCCCTGTTTAAATAGTGTCCACGCACATACTCTACTAGGCTCATTCTTTAAGTTGGCTAGTTGATTTTAAATGAAATGCATTAGCTAGCTACATTAGTTATGGAGTAGGATTGCAATCGAGAGCTGGTTTTGTTTCGCTTTGGAAAAGCGCTTTTGTACAGTTTTAATATAACTGTAGTGTAAGTAAAGCTCATCCAGTTGTCTTCATTGGGTCAGAATCCCTCGCTGTCAAGAACCAATAGTGGCTGACCATCAAGAACAACATACTGGGTAAGGGCTGTTATTTTCACTCAGTTAGGTGCTGCTAATAATAAACTCCTCATGCTGAGTTTTATGTTTAAGATGTTTTATCAGGTTACTTGTATTGTAGGAAGATGCCAAAGTTCCTCCTTTTGATATTTTTGCTGAGCACAGTTTGCAGTCTGCTTTGCTTCGATTGCCTTCATTAATCATGGAATACTTTCAGACTGCTGTCATTTCGTGCTGTCTGCTCATTAGTATGACAAAGTACACTAGTACACTTACATCACATAGTATCAGGTGGTAGCGGATGTTGGTATCGGAGCACTTTTTACGAGTACAAATTAATGGGCATGGTATTAGACTGATACCATTATCGGTATTGACGCATCCCTACTGAATACTTCATTCAATTCCTTACAAATATAATTAGAATAAAAAATATAAATATCTCTATATATTAAATGCATGACAGTGTTCCACTATATGTAAACCAAGGGTTAGAATTAAGTTCAACTATTCAGCTTAAAGCAACAAATATGAAATTAATACCCTGCTGCAATGGAAAACAAACAGGATACACTAAACACTCTGTACACATGACTCACACATGCTTATTCATGATTCAAGTCTCACGAAACTTCACAGGTCTAGTACAGACTGTCACTACCTGTCTGGAATGCAGTCTGCTCAAAGAACAAGCTGTCAGTGAGCTGCTCCTTCATCCTGCGCTCCTCCTCCTGGGGCCGGCTTTGAGGCTGCTCCTGAGCTGCTGAGGGCAGCAGCGTGGCCATCACCTCCTTCCGGCCCAGAGCTTTCCTCTGGCTCTGCTCAGACACCTGCAGCCGGAACTTATCGATCACGCCATAGTGGCAGGCCCGCACGTCTCGGTGCCGGATCACTCTGTGCAGTGGAGGAAACGGCAAGAGGTCAAAGTGGAAAGATTACACATCAGCCCTGACAGTCATGGGAAAAAGAAAGTACACCCTCCTTCAATTCTAGGTTTTTATATATCGGGGCTGAAATAACAATTGTGTGGTTCTCACCGACTTCTATAAACAAACAAATAACCCTAGGTGACAACAACAACAACAACAAAAAAACAACAGACTTTAATATGTAGTCTTTTTTCCAAAAAGTAAACCTACACTTGGAAACCAGGTGGGGAAAAAATAAGTATGTCGTATAATACAGTAAAATGTAGAACACCTTTAGCAACAATAACTTGAAGTAAATGTTTTCTGTAGTAGTTTATCAGTCTCTCACGTTGTTTTGGAGAAATTTTGGCTCGCTCTTCTTTCAGTTCATTGATGTTTGAGGGCGTTCATTTATGCACAGCATCTCAGTGGGGTTGAGGTCTGAACTTTTGGCCATTCCAGCACCTTGATTTTTTTCTTTTTTAGCCATTCAGATATCGATTTGCTGGTGTACTTGGGATCACTGACCTGTTGCATAACCCAATTTCGACCCAGCTTAAGCTGCTGGACACATGGCCTCACATTTGTCTCAAAAATATTCTGGTATAAAGTGGAGTTCGTTATTGTCTCAATGACTACAAGTTTCCCAGGGCCTGTGGCAGCAAAACAAACCCAAATCAACACCCTTCCACCACCATGCTTCACAGCTGGTATGAGGTGTTTGTGGTGATACGCAGTGTTTGGTCTGAAATGCATTATGCGTGATGACCAATCATCTTCATCTTGGACTCATCAGTCCAAAGGAAATTGCATCTGAACAAACTACAAAAGTTCTGAAACAATATCCCTTGGTCTGATGACTAACAGCTCCACCTTGGTCTTATCAGTCCAAAGAATATTGTTTCAGAACTGTCGTGATTTGTTCATCTGCAATTTTGCAAACCTAAGTTGTGCTCCATATTTAAGGGACTTTTTTTTCCCTAGCCACCCTTCCATGAAAGCCATATTTGTGCAGTCTTTTTCTGATTGTGCTGTCATGAACATAAACATTTAATATGTTTACAGAGGCCTATAGGTCACATGATACGCTCTTTTGTTTATATCTCTCTGCATTAAACAGTCTGACCTTGGACTGAATTTACTGGGACGCCCATTCCCGGGAAGACTGGCAACTGTCTTGAAGGCTCTCCATTTGTAAACAGTCCTTCTCGCTGTGGAATAGTGAATTTCAAATTGTTTGGAGATGGCCTTATAACCCTTCCCAGATTGATGAGCAGCAACAGTTGCTTCACTGAGGTTATGGCTGATGTCCTTTCTTCTTGGCAAGATATAGACACACACCTGAGTGCTCCAGAACACAAAACTGCTAAAGGTTCTGCTTTTATAGAGGTAGTCACACTTCTTGATGATTAACTAATCTTGTACATTTCATTAGTAATGTACCTGGCTGCTAATTTCACTCTTAATGATTGTGGAAGTAGGAAGGGTGTACTTATTTTTTTTCCCCACCTGGTTTCTGAATGTTGGTTTACATTTTGGGAAAAAATTAATTCATACTGAAATCTGTTGTTTTTTATTTTTTTGTCAAATGAGATTATCTGTTTGTTTATAGAAGTTGGCGAGGACCACACAATTGTTATTTTGGCCCTGATAAATAAAAACATTAGACTTGAAAGAGGGTGTACTTACTTTTCCCCATGTTCTATTCATGCCAAAATAATCCAGTGTCAAATTCAATACTAAATAAAATCAAATCATACATTGTATATTTGTCAGAACTTCTCTAATTACTCTTTTTTCTAATTACATTCTCCTAATTGCATTATAGGTATCAGGTCAAGGTCATTTTAACCTGGTGTTAAGAAAGACCGGTCTTTGCAAATATGCAAAATCACCAAAAGCTGATTTTGGACACTGTCACAAGGCACATGCCCAAACATGTCCTTCACATTTTTTGTGTTAATGTTTAATGTTAATACTAAAGATGTACTGGGTTTTTCTTTAATCTCTATACTCAGGTATACCCAGTTTATGTTTTTGCTATAAAATTAAAACTGAAGGCTTGGATCAACAATATATCCCTTGTTAAGTAGTGAACTGAGAGTGCAAGTTGAGAAACTCCTTAAGTAGCTTACATGTCTACACAGCATTGTGGTTTCACAGCACCAGTGGCATCCACTACCGCGTACTTATTTGGTGCTGTGCACAGAACTGAGGGGGCAAAACAAACAGTTACATGAGTGCACCATTTGTAGTATACTGAAAGACAGTCATGTATTGCTTGCAGACTTGTGTTGATCTCACCTTTGAACTTGAGTGCAAACTCATATGGGTTGTAGAGGGTAAGCACCTGCTTGTGTGAGGCCTGCTCATCTGCATAAAAAAACAGCTCAGTGGGGAACACAAAAACTGGAAGTCTTCCTTCCACTAGGTCGGGCTGCCGGCTGTGCTGCTGCATTGGCACAGACTGAGCGAACCTAGCCCTTCAGCTTATACTCTCTTTTTGACTCAGAGGGTGCAGAAGCTCCCTTAAACATCAGCTGGCCTTGCTCACTCAGTTCCTTTGCAGCATGATGATTAGCCTAAAAAACAAAGGGACAGTGTATACATTTTTCTAAATTTCTAGTAACAAAACAGGAGTCAAAAAGTACTACGGCACAAAGAGAATTCTAACAGTTCAGACAATTTTGAAAATGATGGATTTATGTTAATGTAAGGGGGGTTTATATAATATTCATAATATATTAGTATAATACATAAAAAATCCCCATAAAAAAGTTAGAGATGTACTCATTTGGCTCATTTTATCCAAACCCACCCAGTTAATAGCCCAGTGGCTTAACCAGTGAGCAACCACTGCTCTCTACATTCTCTAAACCATCAAGGGTCAGTAGACTATTCTGAGGTCAGGAAAAACACTGAAATCTGAGCAACACTGCTGTGCCTGATATACTCATACCAGTGCAACACACACACACACACAAACAACTATGTCTGTATCATTGTGGTGCCGAGTATGGTCATAATAATAACTGGTCAGTGAATATTGTGTGGTGGTCAGTTCCCATGGATGGATGGTAGAGGTGTAGAGACAAAATGGCCAATAAGTGTAAGAACAAGGTAGATGCAGCCAAAAATATGTAAACCCCCAGCAGTTTCTTTTTTTTTTGTCCTGGACACACTCTTTGCCAGATACTGACTAAAAGTAAACCAATCAGCTTTTAAGACATCCCTGAATGTTTTAAATAACGTCAGAAAGCGTTTGGTAAGTCCGCCTAACCTTGGCAGCTACACGTGGCTAGTCACGTGACCATGTTTACAGCCATCTAACGCGAGCTGTATTCCGCAATACGTTCTACATTTAATTCAAGAACACAACAACGCATGACACCATGTACATTAGCCAGCTGGTAGACTATGATTTAAATAAACAACTGACTTGTCAGAGTAGTCAAACGGACGCATTCTTCGCTAAAGTCTTTATGGTAAATGATGACATTTTCTCGATACATGAAGCGAATGTTGTCCAACGTACCGAGCGAGGAGCTAGCTGGAGCTAACAACACACCATAAACAAGCTGCTATAAAACCATGATAGTTTTGCGAGATGGCACTGGTATCATACCAACAGTCATGGTCTCGCATGTTTGTTGACAGACTGTCGTGTTGTCAAAACTGTACTAGCCACCTAGTATTTGGTTAACATTAGCTATATCCCACAACTAGCTAAAGGAGCTACAGCAGCCTGTGCGATGTAGACACTATGACGTTAGCTATCTTCGTGATATTTTCAAGTACCAGGTTTAACTAGGATGATGAATGAAGATTATAGCACAAAAACAACCCACATAACGGCGTGCTAGAGATGAGCTTGTATATATGTGTGCATATATATGTATATGTGTATATCTGTATCTCCTGATCAGCTGTACCTGCTAGCTTGATGAAATGATGGCCGTATTAACCCGGATACACATAGCTGTAACAAAATCTTTTATTATACGGTTACATTCACATCACCATCTTAATTAGGTAACAAGAAAAGTTTACCTTTGTCTCGACTATTATTGTTGATGCGAGGTATTGTGCAAATCCCACCCTTGTTTTTCTTTTTTTCTTTGTCAGTGCGCTGCAGCTCGCGCACTGAATTGTGGGATGCTGGAGGGCGTCTGTTTCGTTCTATGACGCAATGAGTCTCCATACAATAATTGTGGACGTGCTGTGCTCTCTCTTGTTTACGATCGCTAGTTACAGTTGGCAAGGTTATAAAGTATCCCTCTAGTTGAGAAGAAGTGAGAAATACAGAGGATATAAGCACGTGGTTGACAGACAGTTATTTATACACTGAAAGAGCTACATTAGACGCTAAGATCTACATTATTACAAATTTAAAAATGAGTCCAGACCAAAAGAAACAAGCTCGATGCTTTTAGAAGAGGAAGGCTAAGGCTGTCGTTGGTTTAGAGATGAACAGGCTACACAGGCAGTCGGATATAAAAACACTTCATGCAATAGCCTACTGCTTCCTCCTTCAAGGGCAATTCCCCTCTATTGCACTATAAACCAACATATGAGGTTACTTCCTTTCCAAAACACGTCATCTCAAGACTATAGAATTAGACTGTACCTTATTGTTAGCATATGCTTAACAATGCTGATCTGCACTATGGTTGGAAATTTGTCTTGTAAAGTGCTAGATTGGAGTAAACTAGGCTACAGTTTACTATCTGTGGCCACAGTGCCCTTGGGGATTCAACTTCCCACCTCGGAAGCAAAGACAGTGTAGGACTTTTAAATGGTTTATGGCTCATAATATGTACTGCCAGGATTCATGAACACTGGAGGAGATATCAGATTGAGAGGGTAATTTGATCATTTGATATCTCCTCCAGTGTTAATGAACCCTTGCGGTACATATTATGAGCCATAAATGACACAAGGATGGAAGCATAGACACACACATGGTTAAAAAAAAAAGTTCTTAAGGTAAATATACTGTAAGCATAAAAGAAATGACAGGTTGCCGAATAAATGCAATCACAAGAAAAACAAAAATATTATCAGCTACAAGGGCAGGGCTTTTCTGTGCATCTGCTACCTACATAAATAACCCACCTAAATAAGAAAGAAAGAAAGAAAGAAAGAAAGAGTGCTGCACATGCAGAGTGTAACTGCAAATGTTGTTAGTTGTGCAGTGCACTCTGTACAAGACTGTCATCTTTACCAAATATTTTTACTAATGAAGGAGCACACCATATTATTTCACAAGTGGAGGACTGAATCCGACGATGAATATTGGTCACAGTGTGTGCATGGTCAGTTTAAATTTCGAGTTTAAGAAGTTGAACAGGAAAGCCCATATGTGTTATCTAGGCTGTGTCGGCTGTGGGCGGGGCTTTGCTAACTGTTACATGAAGCTGTCCTAAAGAGAAGCTATAAAATGTGACGTGGATCACTGCTGCTCATGTACAGTGTACCAAGTAGCCTTCTGGAGTCACATAGATGAGATATTAATCATGTCCTTTGCACCCTTAACATAATACAACCTTCCAACTTAAATGGTGAAAAAGATCTGGTTATCAAGTTTAAATCCTCGTGGCCATGTGAATAGACAGGTATGTCGCAGGGATTATATGATTATAGCTATTATATGTCGTTATAGTTTCATATTTTGTGGGGAAAAAAGGCAGGATCCCCCTCCCCCACTCCTGCAGTGTTCGTATTGCAAAGGGCATGTACATGCATGAGTCCATAGTATTTGTGCAGCATAATTTACGAGAAGCTCCTGATGAGCAACATTTTTGAGCTCTCCAAGCAGCCATACAGTGCAGCCTGTAACGTAAACATGGCGCTTTTCTATGGAGACAAACAAGAGCAGGGAAAGGTTGAGGGGTAGGCGCAATTATTATAAAAATCGCATTGATGAGCACAGAGCAGTTCCCCACCCCCATCAAGACAGCCAGACAAGTCCTATTAAAGCACGACGCTTTCGTCGGTATCATCTGAAAACTGTCAGAAGCGTTTTCACTCGCGAATTATAACAAATACAAATACGCATGCCTGTTAAAGTGTATCCAATGGCGTTTCATACTCGTGTTTAGAACTGAAGTGAAGAGCCCGACGTGCCTGCGGTCCCCCTTCACACCAAGAAGGAAGGAAAAGTGTGAGGCGGGTGAGAAGCGCTCAAAGACCTTATTGCATATTCATGAACCAGGGGCGTGGCCACTGTGGCTTGGCTCAGCCAATGGGGTGTGAGCGGCGAAGCGAGGGCGTGTCGGTCTGTTCGGAAGAGAAGTTGTGTGAGCGCGAGCCCCAGCACTGCTCAGAAAAGACAGATAGAGAGTCAGGCGGCGGCAAAGGGTGGCAGTGCGACCCTCTTTTTGAGGGGGGGTCTGATTATAACAAAATATAACACACCATATATGCATGCCCAGGCCGGTCATATGCCGATCATAGGGATTTTAGTAAACATCTAGATCTATATCTATACATTTCAAAATGCCTATTTTACTTTTCCTGATAGACACGTCCGCTTCTATGAATCAGCGCACATATTTGGGTACGACGTATCTGGACATTGCTAAAGGCGCGGTTGAGATCTTTATGAAGGTAAAGAATAATTTTACCCCGACTTTTACCGCTTACTGTTGTACCTTGTGGCAGTTAAGGATCCCTGTGATAGGATCAAGTCGAAATTAATGTGTATTGTTTCGTTTTCTTTAACAGCTGCGTGCCCGAGACCCGGCTAGTAGAGGCGACAGGTACATGCTAGTTACATTTGACGATCCGCCATACGGAGTAAAGGTAAATAAATGCTGCTAAATTGTTTGTATGTGGTTAAATCGTAGATTTTTTTTCTGACAGTGAGACTCTACTGTCCCTTTGGTTCGTAGCATCGGGTCAGACGGCTTCCCGGTGACGAAAACGGCTATTTTTTGTTAAAATACCCGCAGACGCGGAGCAGCGCAGCCTCTGAACATGGCGGACATTTTGCTTTTGTGTTGGGAAGCTCTCGGGCGCTTAGATGGAGGCGGAGAGATTTATTATCTACCGTGACGTATCGCGTGACGCGATGGTGAGCTAACTCGCCCCGGATTGGACAAGCGATCTGCCCTTCTCCGTCGAGCCCGCCTCTCTCGGCGCGCTGTGGCTGACCTCTGCGCTTTCTTATTGGCCAATAAAGACTAAACAAATCAAAACTGATTTGATTTGTGAAAAGCCATCAATAAGAAAATGAGAGTGCATTTCACTTAGGGGGTTATTTTTTTTCCCTCACTAGTTAATTTTTCATTGACTATAGTGTTGATATAGTCGAGGACATATTTATAACAAACATCAGTTTTCTGCCTTCTCCATTCACTTACTTCTCTCCATTTGAGTACATGAATCACCCTCCCATTTTGAGACTGTTTCCCAATGTCAGATCCCATGAAACCACATAACAAATTGCCTTCTACTAAAGTTACATGATTTGCATTGCTTAAACAAACAGCCTGACAGAGATGGAAAGTTCACATTGCAGTATGTGGCCTGCACAAGGTGATACTGACATTACATGCTTTTGTTATGGCTTTTTTTTTTTCTTTCTTTTTTTTTTTTAAACATCTTCCAGTTCTCAAAATGAACAACTCAGTTTTCACAAAGCCCAATGAACTTTAGAATTGGCTATTATAAATAAAATAGGTAGTTTTAATAAACTAAGGTAGCTTTGATGAACAGAAAGAAATCATTCAGCAATAATAACAAGGGCAAAAACATGTGATCATACACACTTTTTTTTTGTTTTTTTGCTAAAAATATATATGGATCATTCCATAGTAACATATAAGCACAGTTTTTTTTTTTCACACCCTTTTGTAATTGGAGCTCAAAAGCATAACAGTATTCTAATTATGTAACGTAAATACATAAAATACATTCCCTTTCCCAGGTTACTAAAGGTACATGTGTACACTTGGGGGTACCTCCTCAGTCATAAACATTTACAACCTGAAAGGGACTATTTGGCACGTTTTTTTCCTAAGAGTGTAGCAAGTGGAGTTTTTGTTCATCTGTTTCCCTTTTACTTCTTTTATATCACATATTTAACATCTTAATTTCCCACAACGTGTCAGCAGGCCAAGACTTACACTGCATTGCATTGCAGTTACATTGTAAATGCATACCATTTCTATTAGTTTCACTGTAGTTACTAAATAATTCATATTAGTAACTCAGTAATATGCTTTCCCACAAATAATGAACAACAATGAACACTAAGGAGAGGGTTTAAGTGGTTAACAAGGACATGATAAATACTTCTGAGGAATATCCTTCATATCCTTAAGGATACCAGGAGATCCTTATATCCTCTGCAGAGAATCAGTGTAACATTTATTACAACATAACACATTTTTGCAGAACAATTTGTGGTGTGGTGTACTGTACTGAAGTGTGTTTTTCTTTGCGCAATACAACTAAACGTTCTGCTTTTGTCCTGAGATGGATTTCAGGATTTGTGGATGTGACTTGCTGCTGCATGTGCAATTGCGTCCTTCATTAGCTGGTTGACATTGACAATGAGAGTGGCTTCATTCCCAGGCAGTTCATTAGTGTTTTCTCTCTGGCAGGTGGCCAGGCACTCTCTTGGGGGCTTTTCTAAACCCACACTCCTTTCCAGGCTTATCCTAGAAAGTCTGAAACTACTTTTCTCAGTGCCTCGCGACCTCATAAAGTACAGTAGTTAGAATAGGCCTCTATTATAGCAGACTTATTTCCATACATATTATATACGCATCCTTTATAGTTCATTGTCAGCTGGACAACAGACATGGACATTTGTTTTTTCCTGTTCATTGTTTGTAGTCCTCCATGGCATCTGTTTCAGATTGCTATTAAGCATTATAAGACGCAACAGCTCACTAAGCTGTGAGCTCTGTGTGGGTGTGTGTTTGCTATTCATGGCCAGCTTGTCCCGCCCACCTGTTTAAAAACACTCTTCTCAACCAAGCTTTACCATCTCTGAATTAGTCACCAAGCTAACCCAGTTCTCCACAACAATACACTGTATAAGAGCCAACAGAGCAAGATAGAATCTGGCTACAGTGTCTGAGAGAGTGGCTTTTTAATTTCCTGTCAATTATTCATGAGATTTTCAGCAGCTAGTCAGTGAAGAGTTGCAGTGAGCTTCCGGCTCTGACAAAGCTCTCTTTTCTGGGCAGTGTGCTTCACTTGTCTCATTCTTGGACAAGCAGATCATTATTCTTAGTCCTGCCCTTTTTCTGAAGTTGTTTTCTTGTACATTTTTTAAACTCCTTCCCTCAGCTGTATGTTGGTGATCATGTTGGTGGTGCTTACAAATGATATGTTTTGGGCTACATTTCTGTATTATTACATGGAAAAGAAATCTAGAGAGTTATGCGATTGTAACTGCTGTTTTGTGCAATGAGATGGACAAATGCTTGCATGTGGAATCAGTTTTGCAGATGATGATTGGGTTCTTTTTTTAGGCTAAAGTAGATGGGCAGACCTCAGAGGCTTTAAAATTTCAGTGGAAAGGGAAACGTTTCAAATGATGACTGTATTTATGGGAGAATTCTAAAAGTATGAGGCTTGTCCGTCTTATCTTGCTCTGAATCAGGCTACTAGGGGAGGTTTTTTTTTTTTTTTTTTTTGCATACTTGAAATAAGCCCAGCGTAATTGCTACCACTTATACTTTTCACTTTTTCCTCATTCTGGGGTCCCGTCCAATGTGGGTTTTATGTGGTTTGGTCAAATTGTCAGCACACCTCATTCTGTTTCTTAAGCGCTTTCAATCCAAGCATGAAGAGGGACAAGGAATGCTGGGAAAAGGCCTGTAATATTTTTGGGTCAGGACCTTGTACTATTGCCCCAGATGCAGAGGAGCTTTTCACAAGGGTGACTTCTTCTGTGGTTTAACAAGCCACCATTACATCACAGTGACAGCTTTAGCCTACATATCACCGTCATCTCTCCACACATGACAAGCACCTGCGGTCATCAGCATTTTTTGCTACAGATCAGGAGGCTGAATTCTGTGTATGTGTTGACTTAAAAAAACAAAAAAAAAAACAAAAAGGCAACCTGATCGTGGAACAAAGCAGACCCACAGGGAGAGTCTCTCTCAGTAGCATTTACTTGTACAATATGCTCAGGTATCTAACACACAGTACATTCCCAGCTAACAGAGAACATCCAGTAGCACACAGTATTAGAACATTCAAAAAGTATTCAATAGGTTCTAAGAAGGTTGGGCTGGAACTTTCCAAGAATAATGTTCCTGCAATGTTTGAAACACTTGATGTAATAGTGGTTTGCTAGAACCTTCCTTATATATTCCCAGGAAGACAAAAACATATGTTATGGACATTAATCATCCTGTAACAAAACATTTGCAGCAGCCTTGTAGGAACCTTTATAAACAGTATATAAAAATGTTCGGAACACCCAGAAAACTTGACTGATTGACTGTTCTTTAAACCAAAACTTCCTAGAACCATAAAGCTATAAAAAATATTTAGCTAGCCTAAAGTGTTAGCTGGGTTGTTCCCATGGTCACTTCAATTACAGTCACTACCCTGTTTCATTTAGGAGGTGACTCTCTAGCTAGGCACCATTTCTAGGCTGAGATCATAAGATAAATGCTAAGCGTAAGGACAAGTCTCTGCTAAGGTTCCTTCTTTTGGCTACATTTGGAGGCAATATTGCGTGAGGTCTTGTTGGCAACGACAATAATTTTATGAGAGTTTAATGAGAATTTGAAACGTTGAAAACAAAATGCTAATTGAAGAGTCAGTTATTTATAGTCAGCTATTTTAATACAGTTTTCTGACATTATAAAGTGTGATGAAAGTTTAGGCAATTTTATGTTGTGAAAATATAATACTGCATGCTGTGTGAGTCCACCCCAGGCTGTCACACGTCTGGTTCTGCCAAGACGATTCCTGCTGTTCCCTCACAGACGCTGTATTTATACGGGTGCTGGTTTTCTCATAACTGCGGCTTAACAGGGAACAAGTCCTTATCTGTCAGTTTATGCTGTGCAGCTCATTTGTACTAGCCACCTGTCCTGCGTTTGGATAAGGAATACAGGGTCATTGGGTTGTATATTAATGGCACTGTGCCTCTGCTCTACTCTACTTGCGCTTCTCTCTGTAAGAAAAGTATCAGGATTATGTGAACTAACTGCAGGTGATTTTTTTTTCCCCCATGTTGATCTCAGTGGATTTGAGTTCTACTACATTGCATTGACACAAAATATACCCACAGAAGTATAGTGTATCTGGCGTAAAATACATCAAATACAGAGGAATCTAATCAACAGACATGGTGAAGGACATAGACATATGTCTCTATCAGCGATACAGAGACATTAGAGTAGGCAGTCCGTGTTTTATTCAGTTGGAGAGGCTCTCTAGCTCTTTCTTACCGTTTGCATTTTGTGTCAATGGACATGGCAAGAAAAGGACTCTGACTGCAGTCACACCTGTTGATGAATTGTTAAAGTAGATGGGAAGAAATATAGAATTGGCAGTAACAATAGGTACTCTAACTCTAAATTATTGAGTGCCACTGAAGACACCTACACTCTTTTGTGTGTGTTGGTTTTCTAAACATACACAAGTCCTGAAATGACATTAAACCCTCAACTGTCAAGTATGTGTGTGTGTTTGATTCTTATAGGAACCATCCCCATACACAGCAGTATGTTGAGGCTGGGCTGTCTCAGGGTGAAGCACGGCGGGATCTGACCATTTCACTCTTGTGGGGATTCACCATACACGCGCATTTACATCTAATGAACTGATTTCCTCTGAATGAATAATTTAATTTTGGACTGAGGGTCTTATACTGATGTTATGGGCCATTAAGCACATTTGTTTCCTGGGAAGTGAATCTGTGATGTCATGTGCACACAAAATGAAACAGCTCTATCTGCACTGTGTTATTATGAAGACAGAAATATATGCACAGCAAAGGTAAAATGATTTTTCAAGAGGTGAACGCAAATCAGATCATGGGTTGTATATCTGGACTGTATCAGTGAACTTTAGGCTACACACACACACACACACACACACACACACACACACACACAAAAAACACGTTTGTCTTACTATCATTGTGAGGACCTTCCATTGACGTAATTGTTATTACAGCTAAATAATGCTATGCTACACCTAAACCTCAGCAAGCAAGTGAAGGAAATTAAATGTCCTCACAAGGACAAAACTATCAGATATTTTTCCCTTTTGGGGACAGTTGGTCCCCACCAAGATGTAAAATCATGTCCACACACACAACTTATTCTCAATGGATCCTGTCCATATTCTCTCTGTCACTTCCTCATTCCCTTTTGTGATTGGTAAGCCTGCAGGTCATCTGTAGATTAAGCATAATGCTGTAACAGTAAGGCACTTGACCTCGCTGGAGGAAACAGTGAGACAATCCACAGACAGCCGGATTCATTAGCCTGTGCTGTCCTGTGTAGGCTTTGATCGCGTTTTGTAGTACATGTCACCTGATACTGTGTGTGAGTCCGCATGTGTTTGTGTCTTCACAGCGCTGCAATGTGACCTAATGCTCTCTCTCTCGGTCTTGCAGTGCTTTGCGTCTTGTGTGAAACTTTTTTCTGTGTGTGTTTGTGTGCACCATAGGCGGGCTGGAAAGAGAACCATGCCACCTTTATGAGTGAACTAAAGAATCTGCAGGCATGTGGACTGACCACTCTTGGTAATGCTCTCCGAACTGCATTCGACCTGCTCAATCTCAACAGACTGGTGTCTGGCATCGACAACTATGGCCAGGTATTAATGACACTCATTCATCTTCTGAAGTGGAAAATAAGCGCTGGAGCCAAAATGATGCCTGGTCTTAGCTTCCTAAAAATCAGAAACTATTAAAAGTAAGATGTAGAAGCCATGATTTCATACTGGGGCTGTATGATGATGGCAAAAAAAAAAAAGAAGTTTATTTTGATAAATATTGAAATCATTATTATTTATCCAATTTTTCAGAAGCAAAATAGTTTTACTTCATAATCTTTTAAAAATTTCTAAATCTCATAGACTGCTCATTAATCAAGTATTAATTAATACTAATATTAAATTTTGTTTATATTTAGCATTTCAAATTTATAAACAAAATTAGACTCAAAATAAATTAAATACACCATCACAGTATACAACCAAATAAATAGAAACCTACAACAAGAGTATTCAAAGGTTCTTTGAATAGTTAAGGGTTTTTAGCTTTCAAAAGGGGTTTTACTTGGAAGCAAGGGTCAATACAATAAGCTCTCAAGTTGTGATTAAATGCACCAATGTTAGCCAATCAGCTAACTTTATCTAAGCTCACCACTTTCACAGACATTTTGGAAACCAAAAATTATGATCATGATTAAAATATAATTAATTGTGGAGCCCATTTTTGTAGCCTGTATTGTGCACTTATGTACAAATGAAGTAGTAAGCCATGTGGCATTCAGCCACTGATTTCATTGTGTGTCTGAAGGAGTTTTTGGAACGCCTAACCTCTAAAGTACCGTACAGGATATAGATAGAAAATTAAATCACAACACTGTGTCTATTCTCAGTGTAGTCCTGCTGTAGCCGTCTTCCATCCATTCAATGCTGCTAAAATCTACCGCACTCAGTCAGACTGCATTAAATATATGAAGGGAAAAGTCAATAATATTGTAGCTTCAGGGCTGCTGCATTGGTGAGTGCTTCCCACTAAGGAATGATCTTATTTTTATAACCCCACGGGCTAGTGGGTAGATGATAGCAGGTCCCAAAGTCTAGGCTGCTGCTTCTCAATCCATGATCTATTTGATCATAATGCAAAATGGGATAGTCTACATCAGCAACATCAAGTCAAATTAAAATACCGAAATAAAGTTCCACTAATGTTACACTTAACCTTTAACAAACTTTGATGTAATCTAACCATTTTAACAAACTCTGAGGTATTTGTGCCTTCATATTACAATTATATATACATTTCTTTTTTGATTTTTGATGCAGCTTATATCGACTGCAAACTAGACTTTGGGATGCGCTTAATGTTAAAAATTCTTCAGGTACTTTTATGGTTTGGTGATACTTTTAAATTGCTGTGGTGTCAATTTCTTGTTTTAAGACCAATTTTCCCATTAAAGAGATCTAATTGTCTATGATCTAGCCATGTTTTCCACCCTTGCTCTTTGGTCTGTATCGTGTTAGAGATGTGTGTATATATAAACTTATACACTTACACACATTTCTTCAGTCGCATCCAAGTACTATAAGAGTGTTTTTCTTTCCCTTCAGGGTCGGAATCCCTTTTTCCTGGAGCCGTCAGTCATCATTACCATAACGGACGGGAACAAGCTGACACACAGCTCTGGAGTGCCAGATGAGGTGAGGACTGGTGACCCACCATTTGGACTCTCTGGATTCTGTATCTAAACTGCGTTGTATGATTATGGAGGTTTTTTGCTCAACGAGGTCATTTTGAATATATCTAGTAGTAGTACGTCAAGGGGACTGGATTGTGGTATAAGCTTAAAGATTTTTTTCTGTTTATAGCATATCTCATCAAATCTTGTGTGCCCTTGTTCCCAGCTTCACCTGCCTCTGAACTCCCCGCTACCTGGGAGCGAGCTAACCAAGGAGCCGTTCCGCTGGGACCAGCGTCTCTTTGCCCTGGTGCTGCGCATGCCCGGTGCAGCCGTCCCCGACACCGAGCAGCTTGGCAGTGTGCCCAGTGATGAATCAGCCATCACCCAGATGTGCGAGGTTACCGGAGGTACTAGCACAACTTGTTCAAAGCCACTTGAAGGCACTTTTCTCCCTATCACTTGATTTGAAAGTAGCAGAGGAGAGTTATGCCCCCTACAATGCCCTCAATGTCTTTCACACACTACTTCGAAGAGCGTTTTACCTGTCACAGAGTGAGTGGTCACAGTTTCCTACAGAAACACACTTATCCCTGCTAGCAAGAATGTTATACCCATCTAACCCTTGATTAGCCTGTTTCATTTTCTCAACTGTACACAGAGTCAAATGGTTTTGCTACTTAACAGACAAAGTTACGGATGGAGAAGTTTACAGATAGATGTGATACATGTAAAACCTTAAACGTTTAAAATCCTAAAACCTGTTTTATTCTTTCTTACACTTACAATAGCTTTATTTATATTTTATCATGGTTTTGAAAAGAAAATATGGTCAGACTGTAATGGCTTCTGGGTGTGATATGCTCCTATAGTGTACAGACAAGTTGGCATGGCAGGTCATGTAACAAACCTGTGCTATTAAAATAATGGAACAACGCTTAAGATTTCCACAAGGGAAAAAGCCAAGGGCAAGTCAACCAGTGCATGCTAAATTCAGTAATGAATATTACAAACTGTTTTGGATTTAAATCCTTTGGATTTCTATTCCTACTGAAGTTCAGTTCAATCTGTTATCAGTCATTTGATGGATAAATACAAGCCATCTAGTAGGATGTAATGTTAATTAATTGGTGTGTTAATTTAGCAGGTGTATATATACGCAGCAAGTGATCTCAAATGCTAAAAATATTTCTTCTACTGGGCCTCTAAGGCACTACATACAGTGGATATGTAGATAGTTTACATACCCTTGTTAAAACTTCACGTCTTTGTGATGTAAAAAATGAAACCAAGATATATCATGTCAGATCTTTTTCCACCTTTAATGTGATATAGTAACCAACAAATAAAGAAAAAGACAAAACTTACAATAATCTGTTTGCACACCCTTTTATATAATAGGGAATGCGACTGTGCTCAGAATTAACCAATTACATCCAAACTCATGTTCAAAAGTATTTATCATACACCTGTCATCAGTGAAGTGATTCTGATTTACTCTAAATAAAGATCAGCTGTTTCTGTAGGATTTTCTTAACGTTTGTTGGTTTCATCCAACTGCTGAAGCCATGGTCCACAAAGAGCTTACAAAGCATGTACAGGATCTCATTGTCGAAAGATATCGGCCAGAAGAGGGGTACAAACGTACAAAATTTTCAACACATTAGATGTATCATGGAACATCATGAAGGTCATTATCAACAAGTGGAAAAAAATGGAACACCACAGTGACATCACCAAGAACAGGACATCCTTCTAATATTGGCAAAAGGACAAGAAGAAAACTTATCAGGGAGGCTGCCAAAAGACCTACCGCAACATTAAAGGAACTGCAGGAATATCTTGTAAGTGCTGGTCACTCCCTGCATGTGATGACAATCTCTTGTATTCTTCACATATCTGGGCTATGGGGGTAGGGTGGCTAGATGGAGTCTCTTTCTCGAGGAAGATGGCTAAATCACCTCAAACGGTGTGGCAAAATATGGTCTGATGAACTTTTTGGGCATAATTCTAAAAGTCATGTTTGCCGCAAAAACAAGACAGCTTATCACCCAAAGAACACCATGCTCACGGTGAAGCATCACGCTATGGGGCTGCTTCTGTTCAGCTGGGACTGGGGCTCTACTCAAGATAGAAGGAATCATGGATAGCTCCAAATACCAATCTGTTTTGGCACAAAACCTGCAGGCTTGTGTTAGACAGCTGAAGATGAAGAAAAATTTCACCTTCAACACAATAATGATCTAAAACACTAATCCAAGTCAGTAAAGGAACAGCTTGAGAAGAAGGTCATCGTTTTGGAATGGCCCACTCAGAGTCCAGATCAAAATCCTACTGAACACCTGTGGAATGACTTGAAGAAGACTGTGCACAGGAGATCCCCTTGCAATTTGATAGATCTGGAGCATTTTTTTTCAAGGAAGAGTGGAATACATTTGCCAAATCAAGATGTATTAAGTTGGCAGACTCTTACCCCAGAAGACTGAGCTCTGTATTACAAGCAAGAGATGCTTTAACAAAGTATTATTTAAGGGGTGTGCACACTTATGCACCCAGGTTAAGTTTTTTCTTTTCCTTTTTTTCACCTAAAACGTTTATATTTGTTTTTCACTTGAATTTTGTTGGTTGCTATATCACATTAAAGGCGGGAAAAGATCTGACATGATTTATCTTGGTTTCATTTTTTTTCCCCACAAAAACCTGCCATTTTAACAGGGGTATGTAGACTTTTTATATCTACTGTACGCTGTAAGTCATTATATTTATACCATACCAATATAGTTGTGTAAATAGAGAGCCATTTGGGATTCAGCCTGTTACAATTCAGATCAGGAACTGCAAGAGACATCTTAGCAGAGACTAGGCTCTGATTCGGGACCATTAAGACCTGTCTGCTATCTGTCATTATTCTAATTAATTATGACATGATTGAATTATACTGATAATACAGAAGGAAATTTGTACTTGTCCTAACAGAGAGAAAAGACAATTCCTTTTTTTCCTAGTCAGTACATTTACATTATTTAGCAAACGCCATTCATCTAGAGCAACGTACAGAAGTGCTTTATAGCCTTCATTGAAAAAAATATCCTCATGCAAGTGCATATAGTCCAGGGTCAAAGAACACCATTAAGCTAGAAGATTGTTTGGGAGGATTTAATGTGAGAGTTACAGAGTACAACTCTGAAAACAGAGTATTATTTTTTCCCCCTTTTTTCTTTTCAGAGTATGTTTGGTGCTTAGCGCTCAGTAGCTACAACACTGCCAGGATTTTTATAGTCTGCCAAATATAAACTATATATTTTCTGTTCGTATTTTCAAGGTCGGTCATATTGTGTTAGGACACAGAGGATGTTGAACCAGTGTCTGGAGTCTCTGGTGCAGAAGGTTCTGAGTGGAGTTGTTATTAATTTTGAGAAGACGGGCCCAGATCCACCTCCTGTAGGTGAAGGTATGTATCCGTGGACTGGCACAGCACATTGTTCTTACAGTGTGATAAAGTGAATGTGGAAATAATAGGATTTTTTCCAGAATAACTTATTCATGCTACCTGTTTCATACACAGGAGAGAAAGAGGAATTATGTCTGAAATGTTATGAGTGTTATGATGAAATTATAATCTATTGCAACCCTGGTGAAACATCTCCGTGTAGCATTATAAGAAGATTTGATATGATGTTGAAGAATGTATATGAAAACCTTGTAGTGCCTTATTGCCGTGATCATTTCCACTTCAGCTGTACTTTTTTTTTTTGCTGTGCAGATGGTCTGGTGGATCCAGTACGACCTCTGTCATCCTTCAGCTCCCAACCATGGCACAGCTGCCACAAGCTCATATATGTTCGGCCGAACCCCAAAACCGGTGTCCCTGTGGGCCACTGGCCGATTCCAGAGTCCTTCTGGCCTGACCAGAACTCTCCCACCTTGGTGAGTTATAATATAAGGGCCAACCATAATTTCAACTCATTTTATCTGCCCACACACTATTCACTCCAGTGGACACTTTTGCTTTTGGACTTTATTTAGCAGAATGTCCAGATGTTCTGCCAGTTTTTGCTATTTTTTTTGCCAGCCAAACACCATGACAGCAGCAATCAATTAACCTCTAATCCATTTAGTACACAAGAACTGTGTACTTCCTGGACAACTCTTTCTTGGCTTGGAGAAAGCAGCTTTTCTCTGCAGCCAACAAGAGGTCTGTTGTCAGAGAAAGACGTTAACCATGTTCTCATTCTAATTTGAAGCCATCATGTTGTTCAAGTAAAACTAAATATTTGCTCGTTGTAGTTGAAAATATTAATGGATCAATTTTCAAAACAGAAAAGGGGTTGAATGGTCAAATCAAACAAGCCGTGTCTCTGTAAACCCAGAAAGTTGGCTCATGTTATAGAGCCCATCCTTGATCTGCAGTATTACATGTAAGGATATAGAACGCTAAAAATAACCAAAGCCAAATCAGTACTATTGGGCATAATGTTACAAAAGACAGACTCAGAAAGCTGAACCCAGGTCAGTAGTAATGGGCTTAATGTTATAGAACACTGCCTAAGAGAGCAGTACAGTAGTTTTACTAGCCATAATAGCCTGAAGGTGAAACCTGCCTCTTTTTGTGCTATGTTTGGTGTCCTGCCTTTCCTTGCTGTGTGGGCGCTGAGAGTGTGACTGCCATCTGATTGAGGCAGCAGCAGTACTCGACCTCGCCTTCTCACTCAGCTGCAGTAGTCCTTTACTGCTCGCCTCTTGACATGAGGTCATTTCCACCTCTCTGCTCTTTCTTGCCTTATTATAGAGTATTGTGTGCACTGCTGCCTGTGGATAACAAAACTGGACATTTGCATTTGATTAAAGCAGTGGTAAAATTCTGCTGTTTTCTAGTTGACTGAAGTTTTATAGTTAAAATGTCTTTGTAGCAATACTGTCTTTTTTTAGCAGTACTTGTAAAGCAGTGCCACTTAGTTCAGTGCAGCAATGCCATTACCTGATTGAGCAGCTTGTGCTGTTATGTGCCTGTGACACCTGGGTTGATGCCGTCTAGTGCTGTAATGTCAAGAATCAGCTGTCCTCCAACACCACACATATACTAACTCTCTGTTTTTTATTCACTCTATTAGCCTCCTCGATCTGCCCATCCAGTTGTGCGTTTCTCTTGCGTCGACTGTGAGCCTATGGTGATTGACAAGCTGCCCTTCGATAAGTACGAATTGGAGCCATCACCTCTCACCCAGTACATTCTGGAGAGAAAGTCCCCTCACATGTGCTGGCAGGTGGGACTTACCTTTCTGATTATTATTTAATAAAAATAATATCAATGCGTGTCCTGTTGACCCAGTAAAGTTACTCTCAAATCAAAGTGAGATGAACATAAACAGGACTTTTAAAGTAATTTTTCATCCCCAATAGAGCATTCTGTCCAAGAGCATAAAATCACCATTTTGAAAGAAATTATACATAAATAAAATAGGTAACTGTGGCCTGGACACAACATAACGTTTAACTAAGGGTATTGGAAGTCAATCTTTCTTATACATCAGCATTTATTTTCTTCTTAGACATCTACAACAGTATTAAATGCATTAACATTAAGATGATTTTAAGGCTGGGCACAATGACAACACAATATCGATATTATGATAAATTACAGTACACTTTTCTAAAATGTTGTGGACTCCATTATTAATCACAATAAAAAGCAGAATTGACAGTAAGCATATATTTGTACCAAAAGCTGAGCGAATAAGCGCAACCACCTGGGTATATCCTGAAGTGCTGTGTGTATGTAAATGGACATCGGTAGAAATGGATTTTCTCTAATGAGGTTTCTTAAAAGGAATGCTTAACAGCTAAAGTAAGTATTGTTTAGAATTTGTAGCCATGTGGTATGTAGACTGTCAAGGGACCCATTTTTTTCACTGCAAAAAATAAAGAGGGGGAGATATATTTAAGGTGGTGCTTTTGACGCCATTTTTAGCTCTGTGGAGCACTCCACATGATGAGGCATTGATGAAGTCACTTTGTCTCGGAGGACTGTGTGAGAGCTGAGGGAGCTGTGCTTAGGAGAGGCCGAGCTCTGCTAACACTTCTCCCCTGCCACCCAGGTGTTTGTGAGCTGCAGTGGTAAGCACAGTGATGTAGTGCAGCCCTTTGGCTACCTGAAAGCCAGCACCACTCTCACCTGTGTGAATCTTTTCGTCATGCCTTACAACTACCCCGTACTGTTGCCACTCCTCGGTAAGTGTGTGTTTTAGTTCCCACAGCTAGAAGGAATTTTCCTTATCGCATTAACATCCCAGCATTCATCAGTGGGCCTAGACTTACATTCTTCACTCTCATAACTATATACAGTCCCCTCCGAAAACATTGGAATGGCAAGGCCAATTCTTTTTTTTTTTTTTTTTTTGCTTTTTTGCTTTTTTTTTTTTTTTTGCCATACACTGAAGACATTTGGGTTTGAGATCAAAAGATGAATATGAGATGATAGAATTTCAGCTTTCATATATTCATAAAATATGGCACCTTTGGTGGCAGAACATCCAAATTTGTAGGTAAGCAAAAATATTGGAACAGATAGTCTTAAAGTAAATAACACTTAATATTTGGTTGCATATCCCTTCCTTGCAATAACTGCATCAAGCCGGTGACCCACTGACATCACCAAACTGTTGCATTCTTCTATTGTGATTCTGGTCCAGGCTTATACCACAGTTCGTTTACTTGTTGTTTGTTTTGGGGGTTTCTCCTTTCAGTCTCCTCTTCAGGAGGTGAAATGCATGCTCAATTGGATTAAGGTCTGGTGATTAACTTGACCAGTCTAAAAACCTCCACTTTTTCCCCCTGATGAAGTCCTTTGTTGTGATGGAAGTGTGTTTTGGGTCATTGTCTTGCTGCATGATGAAGTTCCTCCCAATTAGATTGGATGCATTTCTGTGTAAATTGGCAAACAGAGTGTTTCTGTAGACTTCTAAATTCAGTTCCATCATCAATAAGGATTAGTGAGCCTGTTCTAGAAGCAGCCATGCAAGCCCAAGCCATGATGCTACCTCCACCGCGCTTGACCAATGAGCTTGTATGTCTTGGATCATGAGCGGATCCTTTCTTTCGCCACACTTTGGCCTTTCCATCACTTTGGTAGAAGTTAATCTTGGTTCCAGAACTTTTGTGGCTCCTCTGTATTTCTTGGCAAATTCTTACTGCTGATGAGTGTTTGCTGGTCTTGTGGTATGGCCTCTATATTTCTGCTTCAAACAGTGGAGTGTGATACCTTCACCCCTGCCCTGTGGAGGTTGTTGGTGATGTCATTAACTGTTGTTTTTGGGGTTTTATTCACAGCTCTCACAATGTTTCTGTCATTAACTGCTGTTGTTTTCCTTGACCAGCCTGTTTGATATCTGGTTGTTAGTACACCAGTGGTTTCTTTCTTTTCCAGGGCATTCCAAATTGTTGTATCGGCTATGCCCAATGCTTGTGCAATGGCTCTGATCGATTTTCCATCTTTTCTCAGCTTCAAAATATCAGGAAATGAAAGCTGATCAATCTTCTCATATTCATCCTTTGACTTCAAACCCAAATGTCTTCAGTGTATAGCAAAAACAAAAGAATTATCCTTGTCGTTCCAATACTTTCGGAGGGGACTGTACCTTTCTTAGTAGTTTCAATGAAGTTATTTAATAATACTGTATACCTTAACATTACTAACACATAACAAAAAGGTAATAGAGAAGTCGCATGTTAGTATGTGTTAAAAATGAATATTCTGTATTAGTATGTTCACTTGGTGCCATATGATGTCTTAATCTTAAGACATAATGAAAAGTGTTCTAGGCTTAATTTAATATCCTCTTACTTTCTTGACTTAACAGACGACTTGTTTAAAGTGCACAAACTCAAGCCAAACCTCAAGTGGAGACAGGCCTTTGAGGTGTACCTGAAATCTATGCCTCCTTACTTTCTGCTGGTAAGAACTGCAATGCCACTCAGGGAAGTTTAGGTGTTAAGATGTGTAAAATTGTAATTAAAATTTTTTTCTTCTTCTATTTTTGGAACTGGAATGTTTAAATATAAAGAGAGGTTTTTCTTTTGTTTGGGTTTTTAAAATTTTATTTATACTTTATGCTTTATTATATTTATTATATTTACAATGTACATGATTTTTAAGTGGAAGAGTTTAACTGTGAAGTGCTTCAGTTAAAAAAAGTAAAGCTTATTAGTTTTTAAAGAAAACAATATTGGATGGGTATCGGTATCAGCTGATACTTACGGTTTCAATATCGCTATTGTTATTGAAAATGAAAAGGGCGTATCCTGTCATCTCTATATATAATTACTTATGAGATTGGGAAGGGTTTATGTTGAGTTTAGTAGATTTTATAATGTTATTGGCTGGACACTTCCTTATAATCTAGAAACCTTGCCAAACAGTGACAACCCTTGTGAATCCTTACATAAGAATATGTAAATAATTAAAAATTTAACTAAACAATGCCAGAAAGGTTTATATTATACAAAATATACTAGTGGCAGACTGGTCACGGAGCTATTAAGACATTTTTATCTGTGTCTCTGTAATCTGACCCCAGTTAACACTATTCATTTGTGTGTGCTGTAAACCTGTGTTGTAAAATCTGTAATGAGGTTGAGATCCTGTGCTTTGATGAGAATGACCTCATTTTGTCTGCCTCTGTTTCTTCTTTACTCATCTCTCTCTCTGTCTGTCTATAGCCCTTAAAGAAGGCACTTAGGATGATGGGAGCTCCGAATCTCATCTCTGACAACATGGACTGTGGCCTCAGCTACAGCGTCATTTCCTACCTAAAAAAACTCAGCCAGCAGGTAAGCTTTCCCTGTAATTTGCCTTTGAAATCACACATGGAATTTAGCATCAGCTTTGATAAAATGAACTAAATGTTGAATAAATATGAATGGCTATATATACTGTATATACGTGCACATACATACACTATATGGCCAAAGGTTTGTGGACACCTGACCATCACATCCCTATGTGCTTTTTGAACTTCTCTGGGAAGGCCTTCCACTAGATTTTGGAACATGGCTGTGGGGATTTGTGTTCATTCAGCCACAAGAGCATTAGTGAGGTCAGCTACTGATGTCAGGTGAGAAGGCCTCACAGTTAGCATTCCATTTGACCCCAAAAGTGTTCAGTGGGGTTGAGGTCAGGGCTTTGTGCAGGTCACTCAAGTTATTCCCAACCTTGGCAAACCATGTCTTTATGGACCTGGCTTTGTGCACAGAGGCATTGTCATGCAGGTTTGGGCCTCTTAGTTCCAGTGAAGGAAAACTATAATGCTACAGCATACAAAGACATCCTATACAGTTGTGTGCTTCCAGCTTTGTGCTGACAGTTTGGGGCAGAACCACATGGGTGTGATGGTCAGGTGTCCAGGGAATGTTGTACAGCCAAGGAAAAGCACTTAGTGCCTTAATGTGTATGGGGTACATAAAGAGAGTAGAAAAAATTAGAAACTTATTCTACTAATTAGAAAATTATGACAATGAACCCTAGGAGGGGGTCTAACAATAACCCACCAATGTCAAGGACAATTATAGAAAGCAGAGTTTTGGTTAATTTTACATATGTAATTCCATATTTAAACGAAATAACCACATTTGCTTTTTTAGGCAAAGATTGAGTCAGACCGGATGATTGTTTCGGTGGGTAAAAAACCCCCTCAGGAGACTGGCATCAAGGTGAAGAATCACTCGAGTACGCTGTCCCTTGCCCACCGGCGCGACTTCAAACAGCTACTGCAGGGCATCACAGGCGAGGTGCCCCTCCGCCTTAACGACATCAACCTCAAAGAATTCGCTGGATTTCAAATCGCTCTTCTCAGCAAGGTACAGCCTATAGCAGCGGGGCTAAGCCAGCCCAGGGCCTCACTTCTAAATCATTTATGTCACAGATCATGTTTTTGGGCCAGAGTATAGCTGACCTGAGGAACATATGGAACGACACTGTTACGTGCGAACATCATTTAGTTCATCATTTTAAACATTTTTACTCATAAAACTATGTCTAACTGACATGTATGTCTTGGTTTCATGAGTGATACAGTCGTTATTGTATTGTACTACAATTTATTTCTGCATTTCCTGTACAGGATGTAAAGCCCCAGGCCTATCGTAATGCCTATGATATTCCACGGCGGAATCTTCTGGATCAGGTCACACGAATGCGCTCTAACCTTTTAAGGACTACTCAGAAGCTAATCAGGAGCCAAGATGAAGGTGTGCTCAAAAGACATACACAGTGTTTGGACTGTTTTCAGGCTAAATATTTATTCAGGACTTTTTTTTAGTTTTGAGCTAGGGTGTGTTTATTAAATACAAAAAAAACCAAAGGTATGGTGAATTTCAGCACAAACCTTCATTTGCAGTTTTGTGAATGGACAATTAGATAAAAATTTGTGAACTGAAAACATGAATGATTTTTAATGATATAAACTGTTTTTTGTAGACTATTTGCATAGTATTCCTGTGGGTCAGATGGGAAACTATCAGGAATACCTGAAGATGATGCCATCCCCCCTTCGTGAGATCGACCCTGATCAGCCCAAACGCCTACACACTTTCGGCAACCCGTTTAAACAAGATAAGAAGGTGCTTCCTTCCACACCCTGTCTTCAAGTATCAGTTACACTTTCTACAATACTCAAACACTCAATAGGTTAATGAGCACAATGGCTTTATTTTTTGGCAAAACATCACGTTTTACCATGACAACTTAAACTTTTTTGTCTTGAGTTTTTTTTAATCCACATGATCCCCACTACACTGGGTACAATGCACAAACACTTGATATCTTAATCAGTATGTTATTTTGTTTTGCTGTAAGATTTTAACCATGGAAACATCCAAACAGAACAGTTTTCAGGTAAGAAATGTTTTTCTCTGTATGATCACAGGGAATGATGATTGACGAAGCAGATGAGTTTGTCGCAGGCCCCCAGAACAAGAAAAGGGGAAACCCAACTGAGCCCAACTCAGGTGCAGCTCCAAAGAGGCGGCGGAGCATGTCCCCTCTGCTGCGCCGGCCCCAAACCCCACCCATCATTAGCAACCATGTGCTGGGCAAAGGGACCGCAGCGGTCCCAGGCCAACATGGTCTCATTAAACCCATCCCCCTGCACAAAGGTAAGCGTTATAAAGCCAGTGGTCTGGTTGAAGATATTCTATTCAATACCTTTCAACAGACTTCCAGTTAACTCAGGCCATCTTTGTTTCAATAGCCATACAGTTGTAAAGCTGATTAAATTTAATCTGAATGCTTAGCAAACAAACTGTATTTATGTAAACAGACACATAAAACATTGCCATGTGCTTGGGGCTCCACCTGATGGCAGGAGTGTGAACAGACGCGAGTGAAAATAAGAAAGAAAGCTTACATAATGGTCACATTTGTTTTTCATATTTATAAAAGCCAGTCATTTTGAAACCAAAATTTGACATTGTTACTCTAAGGTAAAAAGACCCGAATGCAATCTTTATAATATAACAAAATTTCAGGATAGAAAAGCATTCCTAGAATAGTTCCACTTTTATTACATACCTTTTCATGACCCAACTTTGTCTCTCGTTGGTGTCCTAGAATTTTCTGTTGCTGCATATGTATGTACAATGCCTGGTGTTAAAAGTTCATATACTGTAATTGTCAAAATGATTGGGCCTCTGTATGATTTTGATTTAGAAAGGATTCTTTTATAAATTCTTTTATTAATATTAAACTTTAAATATCCTATCATGTGAAATTCTCACTTATTTAGTGACCCCTTTATTTAGGGAATAATGACATGCCACTTGCTATATTCCTTGAAATGGCTGTACATTCCATTTTTCCTAAGTACAGTTGTGCTGAAAAAGTTTATATCAGCCCACAGGAGCAAAAGTAATAGACTGGGATTACTGGGCAGCCATAAGACTTGAGACAGCCATTTGGATTGTTACTTTACCATGTCTTGTTTGTGTAACTAATTTTTGAGAATATGATAGTTTGTTGCTTTGTCATTATTGTCAGTGTAGCCTTCACTACTGCTGGGATTATGTTGTCACCACGAGTCTCTACAGTTACTAGAGCATGTTAGTAATTACAGCATGCTTGGTCTGGGTGTCTCTCCCTATAGGAGTGGACGGGAACAGTACGGTGGGTGCAGAGAGCAACGGTGAGAGAGTGATGAGTGGAGAGTCTGGAGACAGCTGGTCTGGAGGAGTGGAAGGGGTTGGCGGAGGAACTGTAGCTCTTTCTCTGGAGGAGAAAGGAGGAATGAAAGTCACTGATGGAGGAGAAGAAAGGGTACTGCTGGAGAACAGGCTAGGAGAAGAGTGCATGGAGGAAAGGCCACCTGAACGGCCGGAGAACTGTGAGAATCCAAGTCCTCCAGACCGGGACAGAGACATGGAGGGAGCTGGAGGAGACACCTCTACACGGCCCACCATTGTTATGGTTCCTTTGGAGGGAAGCAATGCTGAATTACGCACTCGAGTCATTAAAGAGGTCCGAAAACCTGGCCGCAGTAAGTATCTACATACTTTTTTATCTGAAATGTTGTATTGAGTTTTAGTAGTTCTCTTGTTTAAATATCTCTTAATCACTGCCTTTGGTAGATTATGAGGCAATATTCAGGCTTCTAGAGGAGGTAAAAGGACCAGTATCTGTGCAGAGGTACTTCATCCACCATGCCATCAAAGAAGCAGCCAGGTGGGTGTCTACTGATATTGCATCCATGTGCACACACACACACACACACACAATTATGTTCCAGCTCATTTAAACATACACTATATTACCAAAAGTATTCGGTCACCCAACCAAATGCTCAGAATCAGGTGTCCTAATCACTTGGCCTGGCCACAGGTGTATAAAATCAAGCACTTAGGCATGCAGACTGTTTTT
>CM075009.1:15300480-15385842 GCA_037576675.1 Pangasius sanitwongsei | reverse complement strand
GACCGACATCATATTGAACCCTATGGGTTAGGAATGGGATGGCACTTAAGTTCATATGTGAGTCAAGGCAGGTGACCAAATACTTTTGGTAATATAGTGTATATTCACTGCAGTTACCTCTGCTAAGCAGTATTTCACCCCAAAAAAATGATGAATTAAAAGTGATCAGCCAGTGGCCAACTAAGCAGAACTAAGTTCATGCCTGTCCATATTTATCAACATTGCATACAAAAGGTTCTAAATTGTTTCTTGCACATAAAATTTTTTATTAAATTGTGATTCATCAAATGTGCATACACGTCATATGCACAAGTGTAAGCAATGAAGCTTAATAAATCCCAATTGTAAATATACCACCTCCACACACACATTTCACTAATCATATATATAGAGACATGGCCACAGTTAAGCATATATGGTATGTAGACATCGCTTTGAAGGGTACCTAAAAAAAGGACTCTGATATTTTGTTAGTGTCACAGAGAAACCAATTCCCCAATTCATCAATTGTGTGGAAGTCCTGTGGTGTGGTGTGAGGCACTCAGCCCTAGTCCTAGACTATCCCCCTTTCCTGCACATTTTATTTTCACTGGCACACCCACTTTAACTCGGGGAATGACTGTTAATTTGCTGATTAGTTGGATCGGGTGTTTTGGGAGCAGGGAAAATGCTAAAATGTGTAGGATAGTGGGGTGCTCCAGGAGTAGGGGATGAAGGTCAGGTCAAGAGAAATTATAGCATCCAACAATCTGGACATTTACAGCATTTAGAAGACACCCTTATCCAGAGCAACTTACAGAAGTGCTTTGTATTCTCTATTAAAAACATATCCTCATGCTAGTTTATTAGGGACTAAGAGCTAAAACCCTGTTAGGAGGATATTAATACAGCAAGAAAAGAAAACATGCAAGTCAGTGGATGTTTTCAATAATTGCTAATTCAAGTGTTTTGTGAATAAGTAGGTCTTTTAAGTATTTAGTTTAGTTTTTTGAAGACAGGCTGTGACTCAGCTACTTGGACAGCCAGGGGCAATTCATTTCACCACCTCTATGCTAGTACAGAGCAGATTTTTGCATGTCTTCCTTGTACCTTGAGGGATAGTGGGTCCAGCTGAACCATGCAGGAGGCCCAAAGGGAGCCTGGTGAAAAGCAGCATGGGATAAGTCCATTTTTGGCATTGCAGAAAACTAACAGTGTTTTATACCAGTGTTCTAATATGGGCAGCTACAGTCAGTGGTGGGAACACAGTGATGGGGTGGTGTCAGAGAACTTGAGGAGATTGAAAACAAGCCTTGTAACTGCATTCTGGACCAGTTGCAAGGATCAAGTGGCACACAGGGGCCACACTTGCCAGGAAGGAGTTGCAGTAGTCCAGTCTTAAGATGACAACGGACTGAACAAGCACCTTTGTCACCTCCATGGATAGGAAAGGCCAGATACTCCTGATGTTGTAAACAGTAACCTGCATGACCATATCAGGTTAGCAATGTGAGTCAAAAAGGATAGTTGGTTGTGTGCCAGTGTCAGATGGTATGTTTTGAGAGTTGCCCATGGAGATCACAAGATTTTGACATGGGGATGCATCTCCAGGGATATACAGCAGCTGAGAGTTGCTTGCATTTAATTTCAGCTGTTGCACTGCCTTCCATGACAAAATGTCTGCCAGCTATGCTTGGACCTGTGTAGAAACATGTCAGTGAATTAAAAAAAATGCGAGGATATGACATCACTGAGGGAGCGGGTAAAGAGAGAACAGACGAGGACCCAGCACTGAGGGACACCAGTGGATAGTCTGTATGGAGCAGGTGAATGCTAACTTGAAGGCAGTCAGTACATAACCAAATCTTATGGAGTCGTTACGGCAGAAGTGATGAAGGGGTGGAGGTCTTGTGAGACAATCTGGAGCATTGTGAAAGGGATAGATCCAGCGGGCAGGTGGTGGGATTGCTAGACAAGATAATCTGCAGAATCTCTTCTGTAGAAATAAGACAAAAATGTGTCAAGGAAGAGGAGGGAAAAGAGAGGGTGTAGTGTGGCTAGGAGGAAAGATTGGCAGATTTTGTTAATCTTCTCATCAAAGAATGTGGCAAAGCCATCAGCACTCATGGAGCAGGTTGAAGGAGGAAGGTTGAGAAGTGGGGAAAAAAATGGTATGGAGCTTGTGTGGATCAGCAGCAGATGCTTCTAGCTTTCCCTTGTAAAAGGATATCTTAGCAGTGGTCAGATCAGAGCAGAACTTAAACAACAGAATAAGAGTAGATCAGCGTCAAGTTTTGATATCCTTCACTTTCATTAAGCTGTTCTTAATTCTCTCCTATTGCTGCATAGCACATGTGACAGCCAAGGAGCAGGGGCAGAACACCTCCTAGGTCTGGAAGATAGAGATCAAAGGAGGTCAATGGATGAAGAATATAAAGAAAGGTAGAAAGGAAAAGGAGGGTGGTAGGGTGGTTAGGATGCTGGAAGCTAGGGAAGAGGGAGAGGTCGAGTGGAGGTTGCGGCAAGTGGGGGAGAGGTTTGAATAGTTGATGATAGGTAGGGCAGGGATGGTAAGTGTTAAGAGTTAAGCGTTATACAAGAGTTAAGATTTATACAAAACGCTGATCTGAAAAGTGGAGTGGAGTAACATTGATGTCTACAGCTGAGGAAAGTCAGCTGAAAACAAGGTCCAGAACATTTCCTCCCTTGTGTTTTGGAGGGCAGTTGTTGAAGGTCAGGTCAAAAGAATGCAAGAGAGAGAAGGCAGGAGGACTGGAGTGCAGAAGGGAGGTTGAAGTCTTCAAAGTTGGTGAAAGAGGTGCCGGAAAGACCATTCCCTGTGACATATGAAGAAATGACGTGCTATAGCCCCAGTTTCTCTCTGAAATGTGCATGTAGCCAAAATTCATATGTCTGAAAGGACTTAGACATACAATATTTAGCGCATTTGTGCATCTCATTTCCATCTCCAACTTGGTTCCTATTATCATTACTGGTTTTCCCAAATCTTCTGATAAGCCACTTGGAGCAGTCAACTAAAATCCAAATAGCATCATGCATAATATTCTTCAACAAAATGATTCTCCATTAGTTAACCTTCTGATTCTTAGCCGTTTTGTGGAATATGAACATAATCACAAATTTGTTTGTATTATAATATTTTTGTATTATAGAAATTTACTTTCTACTGTAATTCAAAGTATTAGCAGCCCAGGCCCTGTGTAAAGCGCTCCTAAGCAAACAGCTTTGCTTTTCAGCGCTGCGTGCTTTGAGGGGGCACGGTCAGGGCTGTGCATAAATGTATGCTCAAACCTATGCAAATATTTGTTTTGATAAATCCCACACTTTGCATTGAAAAGGCAGTTCACAGAATTAATGCACAAATTTGTGTGTATACACCATTTAGGGCCCAAGTCTTTTTGAACTGAACTGGACGTCATCTTCTGAGGGCCATCAGTTCTACTCACCTGAATGTTTATTAACAGAGGGGTTCAACTACACTCCACACCTCTTTCCTGAATCCTGCTAATGTACATACAGAAGTATCCAACCTCTCTCTGTCTATCTCTCTCTCTCTCTTTCTCAGATTTAAGAAGCGTGTACTGATCCAGCAGCTGGAATCTGCTCTTGAGGAAATTGAAGAGAGGCAAATGCTGCCTGCACAAGTTAACAACGTCCACGGCAGATAGTGAAACGTCCTTGTTTGGCAGCGAGAGAAAAACATGTACACAAGTGGAGATGGCGGCGCGGGCTACATAAGCATGCCTGTTAAAGGCCAACACTGTACTTCAGAATCAGAGAAAGACCCAGAACGAGAGAAATGAAGAAGCAGAACTTCATACTATTGATGACACTCTGAGTCACTGGAGTCGTGATGCATTAGAAAGCGCTTATATGGAAAAGTTATAGATTTGACAGTATAAGTTTTGAGTGGACCCCCTGGCCATTTTAGCACATCAGACAGTCCATGAACACTCCCTCCAGCAAAAGCAGGTTTAGCCCTGAGAGATGAGAGATGATGAGAGACATCATGTAAAGCAATTGTGTTTGTCTGTAGATGTCTGTCCACTGTCATAGACATCAGTTTAACATGATGGGTATGCTTTTGCACAAAATATCTGTAGCTCATAAGGTTCAATAGCAGTCCAGGGACTCCAACTAGCCTGGCCACCATCCAGTATTGTAGACCACTGTGGAGCAATAATCCTGTTATCAGTAAAACAGGCTCAGTTTTCCTACACCCACTCTTAAGAATAATGCAGTCTTAACAATTCTTGATACCTGACGCCCCATGAGATCATCCTGAGCAGGAAATGAAAGGTCAGTTTGTGGTAATAAGCAATGCTAAGCAACATAAAAGGACCAGTCAATTTGATGTACTGAAAACCTTCAGCAGACTCTGTGCAAATTAACTAGAAACATGCAACACATCTTTTAAGCAATAGATTCCAATGAACGCCGGGCCAGCTGGCACCACAATGTCACTTTTATTCAGGCCAAAAAAAGAGGGATGTAGTTGTTTGGAAGCTCGAGACCCATTCAACATCATCTGTTCTTCACTGGAACATTTGTTAAGACTGTCATCGGCTACTCTTCACATGCAAAAGCTACCTTAGTGACCACATGGTTGTTCATTTTGTTTATTTTTCAAAGCAGATGTATACGACTTTTTGACGTTCATAAATAATATAGATTATTTTTGGATGGTATTCTTACCAGAACATAAGAATATTTTAAGAATTGTATAAAACATTTTTGTAACTTTGTTATTATATATGAAATGTAAAGTTTTATGATTTTTTATGAAAAAACAATGAAAATGAAATAAACATTATAAACAAATGATCTTTAAAATATTTTTAGTCTCTGTTGCTCGAGAGGAGAAAAGTAAAGCTTGTCAGGACATACTGAGGCTGGTTTCCAGCATACAGTCAGTAATGTAGCTTGTCTTTAAATTTAAATCCGTTCCACTCCTCGCAAATTTCTGATAGGCCAAGAGTTGATACATAATCAGTAACATTAGAAGCAGTATAGACTACGTGATGTGATTTTGCCAGTTGTGACTAGCTTTCATTATACCAGTCTGTAGATACTTTAATACAAATAAAACCACTGTGCTTTTTTTATCCTTTCTGTTTTGATGGAAAATGGTGAATAGTAAGGATTCCAAACTGAGAAGCAGAAATTTGCATTGGTCCCTTCATTATTTTTCCATTTTTCCAATATCTACAGCTTGTATACCTCCATCTTCTCAGTTGCAGAATCCTTTAAAAATGTTTAACTTTTACATCACATAAAGCAACAAAGAGCAAAATATACAACATTCCTGAGCCATATATCCTTATATATCTACATTCTGACATTTATTTTTGATGTTAAGCAAACATTTATAAAGCTGAGTAAAATGGATATTTGAGTAAAATTTAATTTATTACTTGTGGAGTTTTGCCCAGATTTAGGACATAACATGCATTTGGCAGATGTTTTTAATCCAAAACAAGAGAGACAGAATCCAAATGAAACACAAAGTCCTGCTGTTGAGAGTTAAAGGTGGGCTCAGTGGTTTTTAAGTCAGAACACTTTTTGTAACATTTGGAGTAGTTCCCCTCATATTCTGGCAGCTCTCAATAAAATATGTGCTTGGAGGAAAACTACTGGTCTCTGTAGCACCCCAGGCTCTGTAAAAGGAAGTAATTTTGAGAGTGTGGCTTTGGCAAGAAGTGGGTTAGATCTGAATTTTGAGTTGCTCTGGGACCCAGCAGTTTCTCTGTGGCAGTCCTGGGACTTCTACCCGCAGCTTTCCACATACCAACGTAGAAGCTCGACCACTGAGCTTACTACTGCCACTTTTAAAGAATTTTGTTGAGAAACAGTTGTTTAGATTTAAAATGACCTCGGGAAGCTCAGTGGGAGCATTCTGTTTAAAAGGCTCAGGATAATAAGCTTAAACTAAACTTCTTTTGAAGGTCCACTCTCTGAAAATACAAAACTATAGGTGGTCAGCAGGTAAAGGGCACCTGGAAATGTTACACATTCATAGCACCTCTACATTGAACAAACAATTCATCTCACACAGCCACAACTACTTGAACTAGCCCTACAGCTTACATTATATACAGATGGTTGATGTATTAAAGGAAAAAAATATACATGATGTTGAGCCATGAGCTGCCAGGAGAGTGTCTTTGGAGCTGTACTGGAGGCATGAACACCATTCTTCCAAAATATACGGTCAGATGGTGTTCTGATGATGGTGGTAGGGAACATTTTCTAAAGTCTTTCATAGGTGTTCAATGAGATTGAGATCTGGTGAGTATGAAGGCCATAGCATATGATTAACATCATTTTCATATTCATCACTCTATTCAGTGAGCCCTTGTGCCCTGTGGATTGGAGAACTGTCATCCTGAAAGAGATGACTCTCATTAGAGTAGAAATGTTTCATCAGAGGATAAAGGTAATAATTCAGAATAACTTCTGATTTGCAGTGACCCTGCTATCGAGAAATAACACTAAACTTGCAGTGTAGGAACTTCCCGCATTTCATACATGCCACTGTACAGCATGTTTGGGCTTACGTTTCACAGGGCTGAAGCGCTAGTAAAAATCACCACCTGGATGTTGTGTTTGACGCAAGTCAGACTCAAAATGATTCAGAAATGCTTTGGATATTAGCCTTTAATGTGACTCAACGATTGATGCCAAATCCCCAAGTGTAGAAACCTACAATGTGTTAAAAACAAGAGATTAAAGGACAATATTTTCTAAGCAGAGATAAGCGTGAGAGTTCTTGTCTCTTTCTTACCCCTATATTTTCAATATTTGGAAAAGATATAAATTAAAAAAAACTAATCAGACTAATAATAAATGTTATCTCATAATGCACAGAGCTGAAAAGTTAGCTCTAATTTATCCTAGAAACCTCCTATTCTACTTTCAGCACCTAGGCTATTGGCATTAGCTGACAGACTAGATAAGATGTTAAACAAGTAGAACTCGATGCCTTCAACAAGGATGCCTCCACCACCACCACCACCACCAAGTCTAGTCCTTCATGTTACTAATTTGTATGCCAGAAATACCCTTAAAATATACTTCAAACAAGAAGGAAGCCATTGAAGAAAACCTATTTCAGACATTTGACCTTGCTATGACCTTAATCCTGTTTGGATCAATTCGAAATTGTTCATCTGGTGGTTACAATGATAATTCCAAATAAATATTACAAACATTCAACCACTCATTTGAGATATCGTGCTAACTAAGATCTTGGACAGACGCACAGACAACCCAAGACATATTGCCTAGTGGCGGAGGCATGAAATGAAAATCCTTAGATTTTGTCTCTTCAAGGACTCACAAAAATACTGATGTGTCAGAATTTCAGTTTGACACCCTGGTTCTAAAGTGATGGGTGGATTCAAACCATGCCAACAAAATGACCCCCGCAACACAACACGTTTTTTTTTTTCCTTTGTCACCCATCTATCTATCTATATCTATCTATCTATACCCGATATCACAGTGAAGAGATGTCCTGATACTGTAAAAATGAACACATCTCTTCAATTAAAAAAAAATTCATCAATAAAATCTCAGATTTTATTGTTAAAAATAATCAGATGCACTGTAACATAAAACAAAATGGAAAAAAACTTCACTCCCAACCACCCCTCCCCCAAAAAACAAACAAACAAAAAAAAGGTGTGTACCATTCATTTCTCACAGCGCGTTCACAGTATTGTTAGCGTTATTAGACGTCTTTATTTCTCATTTCCCAGACCAGGCATCAATTTAGTAATTACACTAACCTTAGCATTATTTGCATACCAAAATCTATTTTGTAGTCCGTCAGTCATAAATAGCATATCTTAACACAAGTAAAATTAATGGTCCATAGTAGTTACCTCCTTTGAAAAGGGTGTGGGGAAGAAAAAACTTCAGTTAAACATGGCAGCACAGCAGGTCATGTGGCAAACTGAACGGTACAGGAGATGGGATTCGGGCCCCTCGTGAAACAGAAGGATGGCTTCTCCCTTCTCTGTGTGCCACCTGATTGAGTACAGTGTATCTTTCAGACATTTTAAGACAAATGCATCAGTTGGAGAAAACAAAAAAAATAAGGAGTTGGCACAGTCCATAGACTTCAAAGTAGTAATCACGCTGAGATGCAGATTTGTACAGCATATTGACATATGCACAGAGGAGTGAAAGGAAAAATGGTTTATATGCCCATTCCAACCGAGGATCTTACTGATGCAGAGGAAGAAAAAGACGGCAAAACAGGCAAGGGAAACCCCTTTCAAGGCTAGTCTCAGTGAAAGTTCTCCAGCTTGCGTAACCTCAGGGGATTGGACGGCAAAGCCTGAGGAGTTGCAGTAGGAGCCTCTGGCTCAGGTGAGCTGAAGAGCACCCTGCCTCGGTGATTAAACAGGTAGAAAGACGGGTGGTTTCTCAACGTGTCAAATGTTCTGGCAAAAGAAAGAAAAGCGGATTTATGTTGAACACCAATTTTCTGATACTGTCTAACGAGAAAATGATTAAAGCGACTGTAGCTGAGGCAATTAAAAAAAAAAAAAAAAAAAGTTTACTTTACTTACTTGTGTTTAAGCTCTGAAGATGCGTCCATGTCTTTAAACTCACCCGAGATGTGGACTATTCCACAACATGTAATCACAAACGCTAACAATGTCTGTAATACTATCTGTAAGCACAAAATAGATTTTTTTTTAACAATTTTTGACTTCTCCCATTTTATCCTACACATTCCAGTTACAAACTTAGAAACTTGGGGCAGAAACTTACATCTATTGGAAGAGTTTCATTCTCTTTTTCTGTCAGTCGCATGTATGATCGATCTAGAAAAGAAGAATTACAAGCAAATTTATATGATGGCTTGCACAACATAAACAGTCATCCGACAAGAATAAACTACAAAGGACTAAAATAACCAATCTGCAATTCTTGCCTTATATTCAATTTAATTTTATTTGTACAGCGCTTTTAACAATGGACACTGTCACAAAGCAGCTTTACAGAAATAAATACATTCAAATATACATATATACTTTATATAATTGCTTTATTTTTATACTTTACATAAATTTATTTACCAATCCCATTTTTCCCATGTCAGAATATGGTTCTGAGTGTAAGCTGATATCGTTCTGTCATGCTCGTATTAACGATGCTTAATCTCAACAAGCTTTTGCTGCCAAGCTATACAAGCAGAGGCTTGCTGCTGATGTGCCTTACAATACGTTGTGTTCTGTATTCATAAACAAGATCTATGTCAAATCTGATCAGACACAGATGAAGTGCTTCAGGTCTGCATTGGACCTGATACTTGGTATTGCTAGTGCCAAAGTACAACTTTTGGATGAAAAGCTCCCAATTACAAAATTTATTCATATCTAACGGTTACTTTTGCTCAAATCAATGCTGATTGCAGCTTCAGGAAAAGAACGAGTAACTACATAAATACCAGTTAATGGTGGACAAGTCACTCATATTACTTTACTGCATAAAACATGCAATTACATTACATTTTTTCTATAAACTACTAGTTTTACTCTTCGTTAAGTGGACAGGTGTTTGCGTCCAGATGCAGAAGGGTGTAAATATTTATGGGAAAGTCACTCTCGGGCATATCAAGATGCTGAATGCCTTTTCAGCTGCCAAATCTGAAAGCTCTTTAAGGCCATGCGTGGGATCCGTGAAGCATAGCCCTTCATGTGTATCCGTCTGTGTGCTGCAGGATTACAAACCATCCCCCTTACAAAGCACACCCACTATTACAAGTTACGCCCACAACAGACATGTAAAACATAGGGTTAGGGTTAGGGGACGGTCACACTACACTTTTCGCTCCACTGACTTCATTTCAAACATATGCGAATACTGGAGACCAGAAACGCAAGCTCATGCGAAGAAGTTTCGCATTTCACAGCATTCCAAAGTTCAAGTTTGGTGAACTCTGACCTGCGAATTCGTATCACGTGAAGATGTGTGACCGCTAAAAGATCGACACGTCACGGCGTGACCGCTTCAGAAAATCCAAGATGGAGGAAGCGATAATTATGGCTGTGTCATACCATCCCATTTTACACAACACAGCTTTAAAAGAATCTAAAATCAATATCAGAAGAGAAGCTGCCTGGATTGCAGTGTCACTGCATACAGGAACATATGGTATATTTTAACACTGAAACAAACATTTGTAAAATAATTCTCTAACTGCTTCAAGCACAGATGTTGATCAGAATCCATGATACATAAACCCAACGCCTTGGAGTGTGATATCCAAAGAAATTTTGAATGCTGAAAGTCTAGTTAGGGGGGAGTGGGTGTGGGAATGTTGTGTAGTGTAATTTGCTAATGGGTGTGGCTTGTAATGGGTGTGGCTTGTAATGGGTGTGGCTTGTAATGGGTGTGGCTTGTAGTCTTGCAGGATGCAGACACAGGTCCGTGATTTTTTTTTGGGGGGGTTACAGTTGTGACAAAAACACAATCCATCATTGTCATTAGTTATATTTATTATTGCGTTCTTATATCTATTAAGTCTACAAGTAGTTAACTTGACTCTAATTCCAATTTTAATAGAAATGTGGTCTATGAGTGAATAGTTCAGGAATAAAATGCATCACTTTAATATTTCTTGTGCACAGTTAAATTATGAGCCTGACATTTGAATAGTTGGATAATGTTCATAAAATAAATCTGTGCTGGTTGGTGGATTTTTTTTTTTTTTTTTTTTTTTTAAACAGTTTAAGAGCTCCCTGCCTGCAACAAGTTTGAGAATCTGAAGCTTTTTAAACATATTAGACGGATGAATAACAGCTACAGTGTTGATTTAAGCTGGAAGTTTAATCCACTACCACTGAACAATGACTTGGCTGACAAACTGCTTTTAGTTTCACACGAAGCACTGAGACTGTTAAATCATTCCCAGACACTTCACTAACATGCAGGACCATGGGAACAGAGCTAGCATGGCATAAGCTATTAGTCAGCAAGCCTGGAACATAATGCTAGGTACTTATTTAGCCAAGTCTTAGCTTAGCTTAGCTTAGCTAGCCTTGGTGACTCTATAAGCCGGTGATGGCCAAATATGTGGAATGAAAACTAGCAGTCGTTATTTATATTTCATTACGCTGCGAGTGATAATATGGTAAATATGGCAGATAACTATAGTATAACGACATGGTCGCATATTGTCACTTAATACTCTATTTATCCATGAAGCAAGAAATGAAAGGCGATGAACCCTAGCGGCTGAAAAACGTTAAGCTACTTCAGGTCCACTGAACGCAGCCGCTATCTGTCATGCTAACTATCCGACTAGCTTGATAGGGCCAGTCTATAGCTCGTGATTTAAAAAACCTAGCATGTTAAATATCATTTAGTTCGCCCAATTTCCCCTGAGAAATCATTTTCACTCACGCTGCGCCGCCGAGAAAGCTGCGTGGGCCAAGGCGAACAATCCTAAACCAACAACGCCTTTCCAAAAGGACGAAGCCATTTTCAAGTAAGCGAAATGCACTGCTTCCAGTCGGCTAAAGCGAGCCAGCAGTGTGAAGCCGCCTTCAAGGGCTACTTCCCGTTACTACTTCCGCTTTGTATCCGCTAGTTGGTGTGAAACAACAAGGGCCGTTAGAGTAGACTGTCTTAGGGCTCTGCTGTGGGGAGGAAATGTGACTCAGTGCGTGTTAGTTTGAATACCGGAAAGTATAGGAAATATGAAAAATACTCGATAATAATTAATGTTTGCCTTAATGTTAAAGTATTCATGTGATAGTTCACATATATTTTTCATAAAAGGTATGGTGTAACTACGTAATTTTCTCCGTTGCAACTTTTGTTTTGAAATATGCGGTTTAACGGCGACCGGAAGTCAAATCTGTAATCTGTTGGGTCTGCGGTTATCTGTTATACAGTTTCACACAGTGCAGGCTTCACTGCATCACTTTGCTGGTCTTTTCTATGATTTATTTTATTCCTTGCTGGTCTTTTCTGACAGCATGTAAAATATAAGCCATTAACCAAGTTATAAACACGAAAAAGCTTCTCTAGCCCATGTAAAAAACTGAGTAAGTGTCCTGAAATCATGATTTAGTATCTCATCATTATTAGCAGTATAGGACAGGTTCCCATCCCTGGAGGAGTACCTGCTCTAACAAACAGACCTAAACTCACCAAGGGCTGTTAATTAGCTGAATGGATGGATGGATGGATGGATGGATGGATAGATAGATAGATAGATAGATAGATAGATAGATAGATAGAACTTTATAGTCATTGCACAGTACAGGTACTCAGCAACAAAATGCATCTACCAGAAGTGCAAACAGTAGCATTGTGCAAATTAAATTGCGTAAGTGCAGGTTGAATATGTAAATATATTTACAATAAATAAATAAATAACAAGGCTATGGGCAGTGAATATATGCAGTAGCTATTGAGTATAAATAACAATATGAATGGTAATTACACTATGTTATAATAGAAAAACTCTATAAAAATATAATATATGCAAGTATTAGTCACCGTCCACTTTAATAGGAACATTTCTAACAAGAATTGAAGTATTCAATAAATACTTCAGGACAGATCTTCAGAGATGTGGACACCCAGGAACTGAAGCTGGAGAAATGCTTTACTTCAGTCCCACTGATGCAGATGGGAGCATGTCTGCTGCTTTTAGATTTCCGCAAGTCCACAATGAGCTCTTTGGTCTTCTTGGTTAATTGAATCAGGTATGTTGGGAGCTGAGAAAACACTAAAATGTACAGGACATAGGGTACTCCAGGACCAGGGGTGGGAACCTGTGGCCTATAGGCATTATTTTATGGTGGGTCTACAACAATGCTTTTAGGAAAAAGGGTTCTTCAAAGGTTCTTTAGGGGTTTTTTGGATAATTGAGAGTTTTTAGCTTCCAAGATGGTTCTACTCGGATAGGGAAACCCTGCTGTAAGGTTCTACAAGGACAACCAAAGAGCCTTTACTGGTTCTAAATCTTCTTAGAATGTGGAGGGATTTTAATGCCTAACGTAAAGAAATAAAATAAATAAATAATAATAAGTGATTTAAATGCTTTGGAATTTGTAATAATGCTACTAAATGTGACATATATATGTGACATATATATGTGCTTTTATTTTCTTATTCCAGTAATAATTTAATCGTTTCAGTTACTTTAAAAGTGACCTGAAATTACAAGTGTCATTATCACTTATCTGACAGAGATCTCAGTGATGGTGGAGTTCTTCTAAGTGACGTATTTGAGTCTTTGATGCCTTCTTTTAATTTGAAAACCTTCAATGGTTCAAATGGCACTTGTTACTTATGGCAGTGGCCAAGCTTTTATTTTTGTCACCCGTAGAGGCGTGTTTAGTGCTGTCTCTGCTCTAGTTATCAACATACTTATCAATTCATACTTATCAACAGCTTGATAACAAGTTGAGGGAAGTGTAAGAGCTTATAACTAAGAAATAAGAATAAGAATTAAAAAGTAATGTATAGAACTAGTATAGAAGTAGTATAGTATAATAGTATAATAGTAAATTAGTATAGAAATACCTGAGTGTCATTCTCAGCACCAGTTCAGCTGCAGTTTTGTAGAATAACTAGTGCGCTTCCACTCCCTGTCCTAAATTAAGCCCTTCACTATTTCCTAATAGCCTTTTTAAAAATCAGGTTAATATGGTTGAAGACAAAATATGTGAAAACATGCTTTGAGGATCACAACGTGATTTCAGGTTTGCAATAAATCTAAACTGAATTAAGCTGATAATGTGTGTCTGAGAGAGTCACAGTGACTTTCAGTTTTCAAGTGTGTTATCTCTCAGCTTGATATGTGTGCTTACATGAAACCAATGTATTGTAAAATTTCCTGAGATACCAATAAAATAGTGATCACTGTAGTTGGAAGAGGAGGCTTGATATTTGATATTCTGAAGCTGAAATGAAGTGTGCGTTCCAAATGGCCTTTAATTTTGACCCCTATAGAGAGACCCTTCTGAATTGCCCTTGGCAAGGAAAAACTCCCTGAGATGACAAGAGGAAGAAACCTTTAGAGGAACCAGACTCAAAAGGGAACCCATCCTCATCTATGTGACAATGGATAGTGCGATTATAAATAATTCCCTTCTATAACGGCGTACTAAATGGACAAATAGTGCAGTTGTCTAACCAGGAAATTCATAATAGTTTTCACATGAAGTCTTGTTTTGTTGAAGTTATCAACTGTTCACTGACGGAGACCTGAGTGCCAAATTATTTGTGGTAAATTGCAGTACTAAGGCTATCATGGATATTGTAGTCCTAAGCCATGACAGCAAAACTGTTACTATCAACTGCAGTCCAAAACCCTCTTCATGGTTTCTAAGTGGTACCATCCTCAGTAATCTCATGTATCTTTAGGCTGTCCATATGCGTCTATCCTCAGTTTCCAATGATGAGAACTCCAACCAGAAGTAGGGCATCAGGCTGGATCAGGCAGGTCTGGAGAGCAGAAGGGGTCAGGATCACTTCATGCCCAAACCCAAACGAAGCTAAATGCGCATCGGTAGCGCAGCAGCGCGGGAACGAATACTAACGGCGTTCCCCGTCTGGTGACGTCACCGAGAGGGGGCGGGGTCACGCCTGGAATCAGGAACAATCCACACAAACCGAATCCCGCCTCCTGCTTATAATTTTCTGACCAGTCATCAAACCTGTGATGTTTTAACCGAAAAGAAATGTCAACATGGGCTCTCAACGGAAATACCACGCTACAAAGGGAGCTTGGGGAAGACTGCCCTTGTGCTTTTTGGCTAGCCTGTCAGTTTGTCTGTGCTTTTGCAGAGCAGAAGACAGTTCGATGGAGAACATCGTGACTGAGAAACAGGCTGAGGAAAGCCACCGACAGGACAGTGCCGACCTGCTCATTTTCATCTTACTCCTCACCCTCACCATCCTGACTATATGGCTCTTCAAACACCGTCGATTCAGGTTTCTACACGAGACAGGGCTGGCAATGATTTATGGTGAGAGCAAGCAACATGTCACTGATCGCCATCTGCAGTGTTTAGATTGAATTTGGCGCTAGCTAGACCAGATAGCCTCGCTAAGCTAAACTTGTTACAGCTAAAAGGCAGTCGGGTAAAGTAATATGCTACAGAATAGCCTAGGCCATGTGTTTATGTAGTCATTATTATGACAGCTTTTTACAAACTGGTTATCCTTTAACCAAAGCGCTCAACACGACTGGAATCACAAGGCCATAAAATGTGAAACGCTAGTTAGCTAGCTGTCTCCTTTTCAGGGAACCAAATAGCTTTGTGAATATTTTTCGCTTATGGTACTGCAACCCAAAGCAGGTTTGGTTAATCATTTTCTGCCCTTTTACCACGACAGCACAAAGTCAGGGGTATAACTGGCGCTTTATAGCTGCTGGAGAACATTTTGGAGAATCAGTAGCTAACCTGTAGCTAATTATTGCAAGAAGTCTCTTGCCTACTCATGACAGTAATAACACACAGTTTACATGCTGATTAGGATTCTGTGCAGGCTTTACACTGGACTACAGCAGAGCATCCTATCTCTACATCATCATTATAATCATTTTAACAGTTTTTAAGAATAAATTAAGAATAAAAACAAGGAAAGGAGTTTAAAACTAATTATAAACCAGGCCTTGTTCTATTCAGTAATAGGGAAGGTGCCTCAATTTCTAGTGGTCATTCCTTGTCTGATTTAAGATTTCAGTATCATCTGTAACCTTTTGTAATTCAAATACATTAGCCCACTTGTTGTCTTTCACTAGGATTGCTGGTTGGGGTTGTGCTGCGTTACGGGATCCACGTGCCTCGTGACATCAACAATGTTACGCTGAGTTGCCATGTCAATGCCAGTCCAGCCACATTACTGGTCAACGTAAGCGGCAAGTTCTACGAGTACACACTGAAGGGCGAGATCAGTGCCAACGAAGTCAAGGATGTTCAAGACAATGAGATGCTTCGTAAGGTAAAACAGGGACTATTAAAGTTTGCTCAGGACCTGAGATTTACAGTGCAGATTTGTTCCTTAAAATTCTCCTGCCTGTTTCACAACCTCATCAGACATGTGTATATTTACTTCATTCAGGTGCAGTCATGGCCACGAATTTGTTACTGAAAAACTGCTATATACACATACATATATATTTAGAGAATATCCCAGATGGATATTATAAGTGTGGGTCTTGACTTCACTTGTAGATATAAAACTTTTATCCATCCTTTCAGCAGTAACGTTTTAAAGATTAAACACATTGTTAGTTTCACTACACATAATATTTGAAAATGAGAACTGATGATCATAGAAATGCTAGTAGAAGTCATACTTTTAGGTATCCAGTTGCTGTACATTGTACAGAAGCACACCACAATGTAGCGATGTTATTTTAGTATTGAGAAAGGACTCCCTAATAGAGGAGAGGAGAAAACCAGAAACATTTATTACAAAAATAATTATTTTGGATAAATTAGACATGTTTAATAGGGGTTTAAACAAAGAATTCAATAGTAAGCCTTTCCTGTACTGTAGAATATCATGTGACTAAACTGTTGTTTTTAAATAAATGCCACTGTTGAGCATGACCTAAATCTTCACTTATGGGACATGACAAAGTTGAGGTAATGTTTTTATAATAAAATAATCACAGTAAAGGTTTATCACGGCATCATAACTCATTCTATTTCAGGTGACCTTTGACCCAGAGGTATTTTTCAACATTCTTCTGCCGCCAATCATATTTCATGCGGGATACAGCTTAAAGCGAGTATGACGTCTTCTTTTTATATTGCATGACAAAGCTTAGATAAATTATTACATTTTTAAGAGAGTTTTTTAATGCTTCAATGTAAAATGCAGTTCTTTAAAGCCAGGACTAACTAGGTACCTAACCTTTCTCACTAATGTTGGTAAGAGTTAAAAAATGTCATTATTATTCTCTGTCTTTGCATTTCAGAGACATTTTTTCAGGAACATGGGCTCCATTTTGGCCTATGCCTTTGTTGGAACAGTGGTGTCCTGCTTCATCATTGGGTCAGTGTGCTTCATGAATTTTTCAGTATCTTTTCTGCAGCGGCTCTTTTTGGTGTCTCAAGTCAAGAACACAAGTTGAAAATGATGGTATTGCCTTTGCAGCTTACTGATGTATGGATGCGTGATGCTTATGAAGCATACTGGCCAGTTGGGAGGAGACTTCTTCTTCACTGACTGCCTGTTCTTTGGTGCCATCGTATCAGCCACTGATCCAGGTGTGTCTTAAAACCTTTACAGCTGTCAAATTCCAATTTGGATCACGGCTTGGAGGTGTTTTATAGAAATAAATCAATAAACGGAGTTGTTGTTAACCTACTTTTACTTAATATGATTGTATGATATAATCTCATACATATAATATCTTGTAATGTTATGCTGCATCTGTGTAGATAAGGCATTTCCGTGCATATTGTGTACTATATTTTAATATCCAGTTTCTGTGTTGGTTTTATAAAAAAAATACCGTGACATACCGAAAACTATAAAATGTGGTCACACATTTATCATATTGTGAGTTGTTCATACAAGTTCCACCCTTCATTTAAAACACACAAGGGTATTATGAATTGGTATAATAATAAATCTGAAAATAAAGACTAACGCTTGTGTTTGTATTCTGTGAACCTTGCATTCTAGTGACCGTCCTGGCCATCTTCAACGAGTTACAGGTGGATGTCGACCTCTATGCTCTGTTGTTTGGGGAGAGCGTATTAAATGATGCTGTTGCTGTGGTGCTTTCCTCGTAAGTCCTCTTTCCTACAAGAATTCATATATACAGTTCCAGTTGACAAACTGAAGATGAAGAACAGTGGTGCTGTTATGATGTGGGGGGAGTTTTGCTGGCGTTGTTTGGGTGCACTTGTGCCGTTAGAGGAAGTTATCCTGACTGATCACCTTTATGCTGTGATGAAGAAGTTCCATCTTGATGCGCATGGTCTCTTCCATGATGATGATGATGATGATGCCCACGTTGAAAGGTCACGAGGGCTTACTGAATAGTTTACTGAGTGTGAAATTGATATAAATCATATGCTATGGCCTTCACAGTCAACCCAGTGAACACCTATATGAGATTTTGGACCGACATATTAGCATTGTCCACTACCATCATCAAAACACCAGTTGAAAGAATATCTTTTGGTAGGATAGTGTATAGTTTTCCTCCCAACAGTACAGTTCCAGAGACTTGTATAATATATGAAACGGCACAGTGAAACTGTTCTGGGGGCTTCTGGTGGCCCGAAATGTTAATTATACACTTTTCCTTTAATTTGTCTCCTGTCTGTATATACACAGATACACAGAGTTTTAGTCATGTTTCCATTGAAATGCTTTGCATGCTTTAAGGGGATGTTCGAAATGGCTGAGAAAGAAACAGCAAACTATGAGTTGGACCGATTTCTCTTTATGCCAGTTATATTGCGATTTGGGTGTTGTCAGGTTTGTAATAACACAAGTTGTATCTGTTCTGTTTTATCTCAACAAAAGAAACCTTAAATAATGTTGTTTATAATGTAAGTAATAAGTATCTAAACAAATAACACAAATAACTAAATTAAAAGGTTTTAATAGCTGAACAGTGTGGGCTGAAAAACGATCCACACTTGCTCTATAAACTCAGTGTGGGCTAAATAAAAGATTAGACCTTATTTGCATTACACAATAAACAGTCAGCAGAAACATTGTCTAAGAAATGAGCATGAGGTAGATGTCTCCCTGTTAATATAATACTAGCACATACAGCTGTATTATTATTTTTTTAAATGCACTCTTAGGCAAATTAATAAAAGGCTGGAGAATCAGCAATAAAGAAAACGAGCTAAATTATAGCAGTCAGGCCAAATTAGATTAGTTTTGTTATGGACTGTTTATGCATCAAAGGGGAAAAGCAACCTATTGAATTTCCACCTTGTTTAAGTGTGCAACACAACTCAGTCTGGAGCATGTCATGTAAAAGGGTTGAGATAGGCTTTAACCTACAGATAACACTGGGAACCAGCCCAAGCTAACCATTTAATATATACAAGAAGTCACAACAAAATTATGCAGTTGAAAGATTGCCAGACAAATTCAACAGCCGTGGAGAGACTGGAACACATATTGGTTACGGCTTACTGGTTACTGGTTAGGGGCAGGTGGAGCAGATCCCTACCATATATATATATATCAGCATATGCATGTTGTTGACTCTCATGTTACAGGGTTGCTTTAAAAATGTACTACCATCTAGCATAAGTCAAATATGATATCCTCTCAACTTAATTTTGTTTCAGGCTATGTTGTTATTAACGTTGTCCTGTCTGACCAAAATCAGTGGTCACGAGCTGCTGTTGCTTGTTACATTTTTACTTATTCGAAAAGTGCTTCCATTATCTGTACCCATACATTCTTTGTTTCATATTAGCCAAATGTGTTCAAATTAAATCTGTGCAATTCCCACTCAGACTGTTATTTGCCCCAACAACCCCCCCCCAAAAAAAAACCAAAAAAAAAACAGATCCCACTGTAGACTTGCTAAAAAATCATTCTTAGCATTCACTTCTGCTTGCAGTTCTCATATGCCAAGCATGTTTCATTTTACTGATTGTGCCTGCATATTACTAATCAACATTACTCAGTGTTGAATGTTCCTAACACTTGTGTTTTTTCTCCTGCTGGACTCGTGTTCTCGATTCAGAATTTTCCTTTATTACCGGAGACACAGTGGGGTGGGCCGGCACTGCCCTGGAGGTGTGGCTCAGTGCATAGAGGGCGGTAACCACAAGCAAAGAACGCCCCTCAATGGGTGTGCTGCACAAGTAGCTTTGACTCTGCAGTTAGTTTGTTTTCTTGCGTGTGCATTGCCTGGTGTAATCCAGAGTATGCAGAGCGAATGACCCACAGTCAAACCTCAGACTAGATCCCATTTTTTTGTACCAAACTAAAAGTTATAATTTCATTTTACATTCCATATACTCATACTTATTGTTCACAAACTTATTCAAAATATTCCATTTTCATTACATTGAAACCTGACACCCAAACGAGAGAAATCATGTTGGTTAAAGAAAGAATACAAAATTTTGCATCAGCTCATTTTAGGATGAGTCTGTGACCACGTTCAGTGTAGGGTCTTTACATTTAGTCTCACATGAGGCTGGACTGTGGGGATTTGCTGGCTGGATGAAAGGTATGTTGTTTTAGGGTTTGACCCCCGGCTGCCATCATGTAGAACAGTTAATTAGTATAGCCAACCCTCTATCTGCCCAGCTCACACTTTTATTTGTGTTGATTAGAGCTTTATGTCCCTGAAATATGGGGAAACATCTCTACCAGGTTTCCACTTAGATAAGAAGAAGAAAAAAACAGGTCTTCTAATTTGCTTAAATGGATTATATTTTTTACTTTTGTGTTATTTATCTTTTTAAATAAAATTAAGTGAAGCAATGAAACTATTGAATAACCAACAGCACATAAAAGAGTCAGTGTAGTAGTTTGTAATGTTTGGTATCACCCTCAGACTGCAGACTGTATTTACAGCATTTACTATAATTCTCTATTGTTTTTCTGTGTGAAATAGAACAACAACCTGAGCATTGATTTGGCTGGTAGGTGTTGAGCTTGTAGTTTTGCATCACTGAAAACAAATGTCCTGGTTTATGATAACAGGGAATGTGGTTCAGTGTACTAGGTAGGTAGGGCATGGTGTGCTGTGTCTCCCCTTCTTCATTTTCACTGATCTTTGTGCTTTTCATAGAGACAACACAACATTACCACTGTTTGTGTTGAATTCTGTTTACTTACCAACATAATTGTGTACTTGAATATTCCTTTTCTCTTTACTTTATGACTTCAGAGAACATTGCAAGTGTCAGGGTTTGTGTCCTCATCTTCATTCGTTTCTCTGTTTAGGTCCATTGTTGCATATCAGCCCGAGGGAGACAACAGTCATACATTTGAAGCCATGGCCATGCTAAAGTCGTTTGGTATTTTTCTGGGAGTCTTCAGTGGTTCCTTTGCTCTTGGAGTGGCTACCGGTGTAATGACTGCCTTAATATCCTTTATAGGCTTCAGGTTTTGCAACATTCTATAAAGTTATTCTGTAAAGGTCTATGGATTTTACAGAGTCTACTCATCAGTAGTTATAAGAACATGCATGATCTTGCAATTGCCAACAATTTAGTGGTCAATTTGTGGTTTGCTGGACGTTCCCATGAAAGTGTCCATGATTAAATTTAGCCAGCTAATGTAACACAACCTGCTAGGCATCAAATAGCACTACTTTCTGTGTAGCTGGCTATATTATCCCGCTTCCTCTTTGTTTTAAAAATGGTGTCCAGCAAGAATAGTTACAGGTACTTATCATGATAACATTGTCAGCTATGTTAAATGGTTGGGCACTTTCCATGAATGCATTTCAGCACACAATGCCTAAATAGAATGCATAATGTATAGTACCAAGGAGTAAGGCTCCTTGACTCTTTCTCACGTTACCAAATTTACCAAGTTGCGGGATTTTCAGCTGCTAGAAACAGCCCTCTTCTTCCTCATGTCTTGGAGCACATTCCTGTTGGCTGAGGCTTGTGGCTTTACAGGTGACCTGCTCTAATTCTGACAGTAATTCTGCATGTCTCAGTCTATATAATGTTTTGGATTGTAATGTGGTTATATATTGTTTGTGGTATGCTTAGGTGTGGTAGCAGTTCTTTTCTGTGGAATTACACAAGCTCATTACACCTATAACAACCTTTCCCCTGAGTCACAGGACCGGACCAAGCAAGTAAGACCTGTCACTTATTTAAATGTCTAGCTCTAAAATCTTGGTGCTTTCTTATATAAAACATTTTGAGAACTTATACTGACTTTGTGCTCATTTGTTGCATTTCCTGAACAACATTTCTCATTGTGATTTTTATCAAATGTAAGCAAAGATATAAATTTTGTGCTTCACTGTGCTTATTTTTAGTTATTTGAACTGCTGAATTTCCTGGCTGAGAACTTCATCTTTTCCTACATGGGCCTGACCCTGTTCACCTTCCAGAACCATGTCTTCAACCCCATATTCATCGTGGGAGCATTTGTATCCTGAAATAGTGTTGAGATGGAGTGTTTTTTTTTTCAAGTTGTTTTCTGAAATCGCATGAGATTAGTGGTCTAAATGTGAGGTTGACTTCATTTTGGCTCATTCCAAAGAGGAAGTGGCTAGTGACTGTCCTCTGAGTGAATTGTCACTGGTGGCATTGTTCTGTGTGTATGTGTGTGTGACTTCCCTTATTAAAACAGGAAGGGCAAATAGCCTGTGCTTAGGGTTTCTTTGGTTCCTTAACGATTTTCAATTCCAGTTGGCCATTTTTTTGGGCCGTGCAGCTAATATTTACCCGCTCTCCTTCCTGCTCAACTTGGGCCGCAGGAACAAGATAAGTTCCAACTTTCAGCACATGATGATGTTTGCAGGTTTGTTGATTGACTTAGACGGAAATTGTATTTGATTTTTAAAAAAATATAACACAGTAATGAAATCTGTTTTGAATTAATGGTTCACATGAGCTTTCAGGCCTTTGAGAAAAATAATTTACACTTTTCCATTGCCTTGGAAAAGTGTACAATGGCAATTGCAATGGAAAAAGATTCATCAGGTTGTTGCATTATTAAGGTAGTGAAAAGTAAGATATTTTCTTTTTACTGACTCTAAAAAGTATACAATCAGTGAATAACTAAGAGGCTGTTTGTGCTTGGGGGTGTTTATAAGCATGAAAGTGATAGAAATTATTCAGTTTGATCAGATGAATAAAATCACAGATGTTTCCTCAAATAAAGTTTTGCAGATCTGAGCAAGAAATATCACTCTGTTGTTACATTATAACAAATAAATCAGATTATGTCTCCATTTCACTCTCTTCCCCAGGTCTCCGAGGGGCCATGACTTTTGCCCTCTCTATCAGAGACACAGCCACATATGCACGACAGATGATGTTCTCCACCACACTGCTGGTGGTCTTTTTCACTGTGTGGATATGTGGAGGAGGCACCACTCAAATGTTATCTTTCCAGCGCATCCGGTCAGTCCTGCATATTTAGATTCCTATCTTCTAAACTGTATCTAATCACTGCAGTTTCTAAAAACATATCTAGAAAGTTTATAATGGTGGGAAGAACATCAGGAAGTTTGTGTCACTGATTAAAACAGGGTCCTGCTATTTGCAGTAATATGAACTGTTTGTTCATTCTGTATGTTGAAAGTTTATTCAGTTTGTTTGCTGTTCTTGATTTTTGCTGTAACAGTGTTGGAGTGGACTCAGACCAGGACAATTCGGTAAGTGCATTTTTTAGGTATGCTGAAGACATATACGGTTTTAAATGCACCATGATATCCATGTTAACTCTAAGACTCTCTGTGGTTGCATTTCTCCAGATTGACCCTGATGGATTAGAGAGGAGGAGCACCAAACAGGAGAGTGCCTGGTTATTTAGGATTTGGTACAACTTTGACCACAAGTATCCTTCGTGCCATGACTCTAAGGGGGGAAAAAAAAATGTTTGAACAGAAATAAAGAAAGATTTTTACCCCACTGTATAATTAACCACAGATTAATCTTTGGCAGTATCTCCGTCATGGTTTTACAACTTGTACTATATGTTAGTTTTGTACAGTAAATTGTCTAATTGTTGAGTTTAATACAATACAAAGGCTAAAAGCTATCGGTCCTAAGATATAATAATTTCCTAAGCCCTGATATCTTTAAGTGTCATTAATCTGCAGTTTGTTATACACATTGTTCCTTGACCTTGCTCTCCTGCAGCTATCTTAAGCCCATTCTGACTCACAGCGGGCCGCCACTCACAGCCACTCTGCCAGCCTGCTGCGGCCCTCTGGCCCGATGCCTCACCAGCCCACAGGCGTGCGAGGTCAGCCTCATGCACAACAGAATATACTCCTTGTAAAGGAAAGCTTTAGCATTTTTCACATTTTCCTCAACATTTTTGTGGCAGCTATGTTCATTACTTTTGCCTCCAGAGTTTCAACAACAAACATATAATGCAAATAGAACAGACAAAGCTAGTATCAGCTAAAATCCACCATTTGCCCTTTAAACCCAATCTCAGTTTTCTTTTTTTGTCTGTCTTTGATACTCTCAGTTCCATAGAAACTGTCTCCATTTGCAGATTCTCTCAAAACTCCTGCTAAAGAATAACTTCGATATATTAACTGTCAACTACAGACCACTTTCCATGGAAGTTCCACCATAGTAACATTTTTGAAAAAGTTCAGGAAATAAATCTTGACACAAAACAGAAGCAGTGCTGCTAAAGGTAGATAAGACTGCAGACTCAATGCTGAGGAGAACAGTTTAACTACGCAGATGATACACAGCTTTACATATGTTACCCCAAACAGCACAGCCTATACAGTCTGCATATCAAGTATTATCACTGGAATGGAAAAAAAAAAAATCCTTAAAGGTAATGAAGAAAGAACAGAAATTCTTCATGTGGGTTACAACACCAGCGGACAAAAAATGTGAGCAAATTAGGAAATTTAGATACACAGGTTACATCTTTACGGTGGCATGGTGGTGCAGCGGGTGGCATGGCTGCCTCACAGCTCCCGGATCCCGGGTTCAGTTCTGAGCTCGATGAGTGCTGCGTAGAGTTTCTGTGCATGTTCTCCCTGTGTCCACGTGTTTTTTTTTTTTTTTTTTTCCCCCCCTCCCAAAAACATGCCAGTAAGTGAATTGGCCCTTGGTGTGTGTGCGTGGTGCTCTGTGATGGAGTGGCTTCCCATCTACACAGACTCCCTGTGCCATCTCTAGAAACATATGAAAACTTCTGATTGATTGGTGAACGTTACCTTTAAAGGAACAATTTCTTGCACAGTACTTTTGTTCGTTCCAAAGTAGGATTGTCTATTTAAATGACTGCACCTCATGTTTTGATTAGAGTTAAGTTCTCTGTTAAGAAAATGCTTGTCAGTTCAAAAACTGCACTCTTACATACTTCACTGATTGCTTCATCTTCTCCATGCAGAATGAGGGCCAGCTGAAGGACGATGACTCAGACCTTATCCTGAACGACGGTGACATCAGCCTGACCTATGGCGACATCACGGTTAGCACAGATGCGACGGGCACACGCACGATCAGCATTCCGGCTGGTGCAGCGGGGGTCCACTCTGATGATGCTCTGGACCGAGAGTTGACCTTTGGCGATCATGAGCTGGTGATCCGGGGCACCCGTCTTGTGCTGCCCATGGACGATTCAGAGCCGCCTCTCCGCCACCGGGAGATTTGAGCTGCATGGAAAAAATCCTGAAGGAAGTCAAAGGCTTTCCTGTCCCTCTCTCCATCACCACCACAGTCTGGAGTGATCTCTCTCTCTTTCTCTCTCTCTACCACTATCCTCTCTCTGAAGTGGCTGGTTTGATGTCTCTACCTCATTTGTCATTTTCTTTCTGCTCCTCCAAACATGACGTGTGAAACCTAGTCAGTTCTTGCCATCCAATTTCTGCATTTTTTTTCCCCCCCACAGCTTGGGTGTTAAACAGTATGGCATCTTCAGGCATTGTTGCATTGTCTGTCTCGGAGGTTAGCGTGAGAAGTGATAGGGCAGTGCTCTCTTGTCTGCATAGTAAGGTGTAAAATAGCTGTGCATGCTAATTCTTGCTTTCCTGTTGGTGCGTGAGGCCTGGTTCAGAGGGAGTTCAATCTTGGGCAGTGGTAAAACTGCTGAGAGTCTTAGACTTTCAAACCGCCTTCTGTATCTGAGGATCAGAACAGAGGTGTGGTAACCTGATGGCTCAGTGTTTGTTATGTGGTTGCAATCAAGTGCCTGTTGAATGTAATTTTTACTTATCCTTGGAGCAAAACAACACTGCCATCCACTAGAGGGCGGCCTTGTATCTTAATACTGAACTCATCTGTGTGATGTAGGCTTCAAATTGGCAACAAGAGGGACTTGTAGTTTTGAGTGGCTATGGAGGGATGTCTGTGCAATCAGAGGGCCCAGAACTCACATACTGACCTTTGACTGTGACTTCTGGTGGACTTACACCTTGTTATACATGTTCATGTTAGTTACAGTAAGATGTTCTTTTAGTGAGAGTCACGGTACAAAATCTGAGGCCGTTTTTTCTGATTTGTTTGCATTTTATAAAAAGTCACAAAACATCCTTATTAATTTTACCATGCAGCTCTAAACCACTGGAATGACTTAGTGTCATGTTTAACAGTGTATGACTAAAACTATCCATCATCTGTATTACTAATATAAACCAAACTATAGAAAATCCTTTTTTTTTTATTAAAAAAAAGGATTCTTACCTTGGCTAGTGCAGATCTGCAAGGATACAAAGAACAACCGTTCACAGCAATGTGTTTTGATTTCTTCGTAGGCCTTTTAATGTACTAACCTTTGCATGATGTGTGGAGATGCATTGCTATGTGTTCTCCCCCTTTTTTTGTGGCATTTTGGATTTTTATAGCGAATTGAAAAACCATCGTCCAAGTTGGTGTAATGTCAGTGCAGCACAAATTAAACTTACGCTTTTTTTTTTCTGAGTATAGAGGGAGGATGGCTGAATGATGATTTTAAGCATGCTATTAAAGGGCTGGATGAACAGGTATTAACTGTTTTTTAACATTTGTACTTTTGGTGGAAAAAATGTCTAGGGGAAATCAACCATTTCCTGTTTGAGTGTAATGTTAGGGTGTGGTGCAGCGACGAGATGAACAACGGCGCTGATGGGTGTGAGCACGACTGTACATTTGTTACAGTTGTATGTAATTGTATGTATGTATATGAATATATAGTGAACTATGAGATAAATGAAAGTGTGACTGATTTTTAATACACTGTCTATTAAAAAGGATATAAAATTGGTTAAAAAGGTGCGAACAACCCATTAAGAGATTTTTGTGTTGCATTCTTGTCTCTTAAAATTCAGAAGATGTGTGTGTGTGTGTGTGTGTGCGCGCGCTCATAAAACAAGCTGACTTTGTAGAAGGGTGGCTATTGCTTTGAATGGACGGTGCTGGCACCCATAATGCAGTGGGTCTCCTGAATGAAACAGCAAAATAAAACACTGTCTGTGTTACAATGTTGCTGTGGATGAAGGCCCCTGATGGACAAGGCAAGAGAGGAGGAGATGCAGAAACAGAGAATGAGTGACGGCCATCTAAAAGAAGAGTGAACAAGGCTTTCAGCATAGCGTTATCTCCTGCTGTGCAGGACATTTTCCCAGAGGGCAATGTAGCATTCCTGTAGGCCTGCCTCTAGATAACATGGCCCACAGAAACAGGGCCATTATATTTGAATGGTCACAAGATGAAGGAATTCAATATGACTGCAGTTTTTGCACTTTGTTTTCTTGCCTTGTTGACTTTTTGTTATGTCTTGAAATATCTGTTCTATTTATTTAATTGTCAAATTGTGGGTGATTTTCAGGTGAAAGTGACGAATAGAAGAACCTGCTGTTAGACTGAGATCGTTTTGCTTATTTGTCATGTGAAGGAGGAGTTTAGTAGACAAGCATTTCTCAGTATGTTATCTTGAAGAGCAGCCATCTAACAATGCCAATACCAGCCACACATATACGAGTAAGAATATTCGCAAAATTGCAACCAGTGTCTCTACTTGTACTCTTCAGATCTGTGAGGAAAAATTTTGAGCTCAGAATGATAAAGACTTAAGATGAGCAAGATAAATTTTTTTTCTCTGTTGTTCTTGAAATGTGCTGCAACTTTCCTAAAGACTGGATTCACAAAAAGCCACTTAGGTACTCTTGTCCTTTCCATTCATAGAAATGGCACGATATTTCCCTAAGAAAAGTGCACCCCCCTCATTTCTGCTCCACAGTTTTGAGCTCGAGTTTCTTGAGAAATGAAGGTTCACGTTCTGCTTATTAAAGAGTGTAAGTCTGTGTCCAGCTCTACTGTTCTTCTGCTGCTTGTCCAGGATAACTTATAATCAGCTTTGGTGTCCATGGCCACTAAAACACTTTTGTATATGGGTGATAGCTTGTCCTACGCGGTTGACTTGTAACAGAAAGAAACAGATTGAAATGCAGATTTGCCTATGTTGTGTTTTTACTGATATGTAGCTGAGCTCTAGTCACATCATGTGCAGCCTCTGTTATTACATGTTGCAGGTACTGACTGTTTACATATGTGTAAATATGATCATCTGTTCATGTGCGTGCAATGATCAATAAATAGAAGCCTGTGCTTTCAACTAAACCGGCTTCCTTATTATTGGCTTTGGTCTGACCTGCACATAGTTCAGTGTGACTAGCAGAAAGCGCTGCCTGGATGATTCAGCCGTGACATCAACAGACTCCTTTTTAGCTAATCTGACATAGAATGAGCCCCAGTATAAACTGAAAGCTGTTCTGTGAATGTCTTGGCAGTATTCCTCACCAAACCAATCCTGATTAAATCATTTAGGACAAAAATCACAAGCCTCAAGAGCATAGTCGCTCACAGTAATGAGAGACTCATATTTTTCTGTGTGATTTGGCGCATCTCCTAAAACAGATGTATTGGAAACTTTTTGTAATGAGCAGTGTTTTATCATGCACTGATGTTCACTCATGTGTAGACTCCTTTGTGTCTGTGGAGGAGATTCACTTCACAGCTGGAAAATGGTGCTCTCCAACACAGAGAAGCTGACTCAACCCAGCTGGGTATAGCTAGTCCACAGCAAGAGATCAGGTAATGTGCTCCTTATATGGTCCGAAAGATCCACAAGAATGCGTCTTCACTGGGATATACACGTTTTACAGAGTCGTAATATTGTTTTCCTGATTTTTTTTGCTGGATTTTGTTGAACTTAAACTGCCAGTCATACGTTTTGAACATGTGGAGTTTCCCACTATTGGCAATTAAATAAGAATAAAAAGTGTTCCATAAAAATCAAATAAAATATTCAAGGACCTCTTCATTATCCACTCTCATAAGGTAATGGGACTCAATTTATTTTAGACTTGTTTTATTAAAAGTCAGTACACTGGTCTGATGAAGCAGTTACTGTAGTGTTTGTATCGACTGTATGTTTTGTTTCTTTTTCAAGTTAGAACTAGATTAAACTTATACCTGTTTTTAGTTTCCTACCTTCTACTTCTCTAATTATAAATTATTATTTTAAAATACTGCAGTATTAAACCAGAACCCGTTTCTTGAGGTTTAACCAAAAAAGCTAATACAGGATATTCAAAAACCTTTGACTGACAATATACATCATTGTGAAGTTCAGTATATACTGAGTGTTTCTTCTTTTGTCTCGCCTATCAGGGTGGCAACAGTGATTAAAAAAAAAAATACTTGAGGTATCATGGAGAATAAAATTACTTCAGACAAGCTCGGCTGACCATAGTCTGCCTGCCTTGGCAGAGGTATTCATGCTTTATAATTTTCATTCTTGGTATGCATTCCTGTCTGGTAAACATTGAAATGACAGACAGACAATATAATCTTCAACATGGAAATGAGAGCCAACGTAATCTCCAGTATGATCTTAGAGTGGTGCAGGGGCCCTTGACTCAGTGCTACTCAAAATGATGCTTATATCAGTCCACAGTACAGAAGTAGTTAAGTGAGTCATAGTCTATTCTCCAAATTCTCTTTTAGTTCACCTAAATATTTGTAATATACAATATTTGTCCTTTAGAACACATACAACAAACAGCTGTGAAGTGTCAGTTTTACACAGACATACACTATATGGCCAAAAGTATGTGGACACCTGACCATCATGCCCATATGTGGTTCTTCCCCAAACTGTTGCCACAAAGCTGGAAGCACACAATTGTATAGAATGTCTTTGTATACTGAAGCATTACAATTTCCCTTCACTGGAACTAAGAGGCCCAAACCTGTTTCATCATGACAATGCCCCTGTGCACAAAGCGGGCTCCATGAAGACATGGTGTGTTTAAGGTTGGAGTTGAAGAACTCGAGTGTCCTGCACAGAGCCCTGACCTCAAACCCCCTGAACAGCTTTGGGATGAACTGAAACACTGACGGCACCCCAGGCCTCCTCACCTCGACATCAGGGCCTGACATCACGAATGCTCATGTAGCTGAATGAACACAAATCCCCACAGCCACAATCCAAAATCTAGTGGAAAGCCTTCCCAGAAGAATGGAACTTATTATAACAGAAAAGGGGGAATAAATCTGGAATGGGATGTTCAGCAAGCACATATGAATGTGATTGGTCAGGTGTCCACAAACTTTTGGCCATATCGTATAAAATGAAATAGCTTGGTTCAAGTTTCATGCATTTGTAGTTATTTAGTCTCTCCTAAACTTAATCTCCAGCTGTTTCTTTCTAGGAAGTATGGAGCTATAAACCTCACATTCATTTAATTCAAATAAAATGCATCTAGCTCAGACAAATCCTGCTAATCAATGCTACTACAATGCATATAAAAAGTCTACACACCCCTGTTAAAATTGCAGATTTTCATGATGTAAAAAAAATTAAACCAAGATAAATCATCTCAGAACATTTTCCACCCTCACTGTGAAATTATAACATAAAAATTAAGTGAAAAACAGTCAGAATCTTTTTAGGGAAAAATAGGAAAAATAAAAAAGTTACAACATAACTGTGTACACCCTTTTATAACTGAGGATGTGGCTGTGTTCAGAATGAACCCCCCATATTCAATCTCAAAAGTAATTAGCTGTTTCTGTAGGATTTTCTTGACATCATATTGGTTTCATCTGACTGCTGAAGCCATGGTCCGCAAAGAGCTTACACAGCATGTACGGTATCTCACTTGTCGAAAGATATCGATCAGGAGAGGGGTATAAAAGAATTTCCAAAACATTAGATGTACCATGGAACACCTTGAAGGCCATCATCAACAGGTGGAGAAAATGAGGCACCACAGTGCCATTAGCAAGAACAGGACATCTCTCCAAAATTTAAGAAAGGACAAGACTTACCAGGGAGGCTGCCAAGAGACCTACGGCAACATTAAAGGAGCTACAGGAATTTCCGACAAGTACTGATTACTCTCTGCATGTGACAACAACCTCTCGTATTCTTCACATGTCTGGGCTATGGGATAGGGTGGCTAGATCACCCCAAACCAAGTGGCAAAATGTGTTATGGTCTGATGAGACCAATTCCAAAATGTCTAATAATTCCATAATTTCAAAAGATATGTTGGGTGCAAAAAAAGCACATCACCAAAACAAAACCATACCCATTGTGAAGCATGGTGGTGGCAGCAGCATGCTTTATGGCTGCTTTTCTTTAGCCAGAACTGGGGCTTTTATCAAGGTGGAGGGAATCATGAAGAGCTACAAATAACATTTGATTTATTGCAAAACTTTGAGGGGTCTGCTAGTAAGCTGAAGATGAAAAGGAATTTCACCTTTCAGCATGACAGTGACCCAAAGCATACATCCAAATCAACAAAGGAATGGTTTAACCAAAAGAAGATCAGAGCCCAAACCTGAATCCAACTAAAAATCTATGTGGTGACCTGAAGCAAGCTGTGCACAGGAGATGCCCTCACAATCTGACTGATGTAGAATGTTTTTGCAAGAAAGAGTGGGGAAAATATTGCCAAGTCAAGACGTGCCAAACTGATTGACTCTCATCCAAAAAGATTGAATACTGTGATAAAATTTAAAGTATTAGCTTACGGGTGTGCGCACTTATGCAACCAGGTTATTGTACATTTCTTATTTTTCATCTTTTCCCCCCTAAAATGATTCCTGTTGTTTTTCACTTTAATTTATAGGTTGCAATTTCACAATAAAGGTAGAAAAGTTTATGACATTATTTATCTTGGCTTCATTTTTTACATCACAAAAACCTGCCATTTTAACAGGGCTGTGTAAATTTTTTTTATCCATTGTATTTATATGGGCCTTTATGAAGTCACTGGACATCTGTATTTGCAAGATTCAAGCGAGGCAGTTTGTCATACCATTTACATGTAATGCTGTGTTTCTCTAAACAGTCCTTGGAGAAGCATAGTTTGGATCTGGAGCCTATCCCCAGAACACTGAGTACAAGGTAGGAACACACCCCGGATGAGAAGCCAGTCCATCATAGGGTACCATATGCACACACACACACACACACACACACACACACACACACACACGCACTTGCACAATCACAGCTAGGGACAATTTAATGTAACCAATCCACCTACTGGCATGTTTTTGGGAGGTGGTAGGAAAACGGAGAACCTGGAAGAAACCCATATGGAACAAGCGAAACTAAAGACAGACAGCAACCTGAGCAACATGTCTAATTAAAAAAAAAAAATTTTCACGTAGACCAGGCAGAGACATGACTGTTTGTGTCATGCCTAGGTGTCCCTGAAAGCTCTTTACTTATTCTTTGCTTTGCAACCTGTAAAGATTTTTTTTTTCCTTTTCTGAAGAGTCTGGAGTGTTTCAGTAAACCTCAGCATCTGTGACACTTAACCATGAAATAAGTTAATCTGTGATTCATATTCACATTCGCAAGGATTTATACAAACAATGGTTGGATTTATTTCATTTCATACACATGAAGTTGGAAACTTTAAGAATGTCATCCCACCCCTAACACTTCCAAACATTTCATACTAATTGAGTTGTGCAAATTGTTATATTAAATTGTAGATATGAGAGCATGTTAATGATCCTAATATCGGTCATAAAGACCAAAGTTGGTCCATGAAGGGAGTAACTGCAGAAAAATCCCTCGCTTACTAGACTAGAAAGTAGAATATTTGTTACAGACTACACTCTAATCTAAATAGTAGATTATATCAACTGATACAATGTCCTAACGTATTTCCTCTTCAGGCCTTGCTTTAAAACAACTTTGCTTTTCTGCTTTAACTTACTGGAGCTGTGTGTCTTTTCTCCCCTGCTGAGGCAGAGGTTGTAAATTCCTGGCTGAAGTCATTGTTAGTGTGTACATAATGCTTGGATCTTCTATCTCCCGTTTTTTCCTCTCTCTCTCTCTCTCTCTCTCTCTCTCTCTCTCCCCGCACGCGAGCTTTTTAAACGCTGCGCGAGACACAAACCGTTACAGCGCGCAGGCTGGACATCAGCGGCTACCGTGAGAGAAAACAACTGCCTCATTTACATAGCCTTACATTTGGGTAAGTTTTATATTAAAATTACTTCTTAATTTAGGGTTTTCTTCACATAAAACCCAATAAATACATACTTCTCTTGAATTATAGAGTGTGTGTGTGTGTGTGTATGTGTGTGTGTGTGTATGTGCGCGCATGTGCGCCCGCGCGCGCTGACAGTTGGACTTCGTCAGAGACGCTAACATTAATGCTAATGTCGCACACTGGGGCTTGAGAGCGAGTTCCTCTAAAGCCCCAGGTTTAATTACTTGGATGAAAGATTTTTTTCTATGTTATATAATCTGACTTGATATAAAAAAAAAAATTAACCAGCACTAATCTATTTATCTCAACATTTTGGTTTAAATAAATAGCTGCTTTTATAGCACAAGAATCTTCTGTGAGCCAAACTGCGGAGTAAATGTCCACAGTCCTTCAATTCATGAGGAACCTTAGGATTAAATGAACTATAGAAAATAACAAACAAGGCCATACATAGTCTAAAAGCACAATTACAGGACTGCAAACTCACCCTGCCTTTTAATACTGTTTGATTAAATGATTTCAGACTTGATACTTGAACTTAGCTATATTGAGAGGTCTTTGCTTTGCCAGTAAGTGAGGAATTTTGTATCATTTATGTTTACAATTAAATCATAAATGCATCATTTGAAACAGTAATTTCATAGTCATGTTTTCTGAGACCAAAGCTGACTCACACAGATATCATTTACAAGGCTTGATCAAGGCATTTAGACCTCATTAAGACTCATCCAGCTGTACTTCACCTCAGCCAAAACCATGAGCTTATTCCTCCCTAGCAACCTTTACACACCTGGATGTTTGGCCAATACAATGACATCATGGCGCTTGGCATAACCATTAGCTTCTTTTACCCTCTTCCTCCCTGTGGGGGCTTTTTAATGTTACTCTTTTCAGTCATTTTACACCTCCTCAGATTCTCTGATCTTTTCGCTTTGTGCCTGTAGAGCACATAACATCAGAGCAACATCATCCTTGCAGAAATATTTGTATGAGGTTAAGTGGTTCATCCATATAAGGTTTGTGCCGAGAGCACTGTTTGTACTCCTGGCTTAAGAGATCGAGAACTTTTTGGAACACAATTTGTGCAATTAGTCACCAAAAGAGCTTCCAGCAGCTGGATTGTCTCATTCTCCCATCATGCTCCTCTGCGCTCCACTAGGGGGAACCTCTGAGACTACAACTCAAGCATCAACCCTCAGCGCTGGAGGTCCTAATTAGGTAATGTGGAGCTGCAGAGACATGTACTGGGGCATTCTGTCCACTGGAGGCAGAGTTGGCGTCCCTACTTCTCAACCTCTTGTCCATTATTCCCCTTTATCTCCAGCTGGCTGGATGTAAGCCATATGACTGCCAAATAGCTATAATACTAAACAGTTCCGTCTAAGATTACATAACTATTGTGCAAATTCAGCTCACCACAAAGGAATGAGGGTGAATAAGCCAAATTATAAGGACCTAAGCTAAGTGGAAAAAAGACATAAAGTGGGCAAGATTTGATAGGTCCAAATCTGAGCACAAGAGTCGACCCTAATCTAAATGGTAAATGTATAATTTCATAAATAAATGAATAAATATTCTTACAGATAATTACAGAGTAGAACATACCTTTATTTTTTAAATGGGTTTTGATGTTAGAAATGTGGACTGTTAAACAGGAGATTTTTAGAATTTAAAAAACATATTAGTCCCTTAATGTGTAAGAGTGAAATAATACAACATATTTCTGCATATGAATCATTTTTCAGTAAAATGAATAGCCTATCACACTACTAGCATGTGATAATTTGTTGCTTTTACTGATTGTGGTTCTAATTTAATAAAAACCCACTGGTATGTGCAACTGGTTTTGGTTTCTTTCTCAGAAAATGTGTGGTATTAAAGAATCGGCCACAGGAGGGAGTGGAATAAAAATGATGCTGCACCCACTTTTGTACCATTTATCCTCACTCACGTTTTCTGTCTGTGTGGTTTATCTGAGACAACTTCATCAGGATAAGTTGTTTGGTGTCCACACTGAAGACAATTATTTATTATTTATTAATTATTATTAATTATTTAACAAATATTTAACAAATATTTCTTGCATGGAAATATATTTCAGTATTTCATTTCTGAGTGAATGTATGTAATGTTGCTTAATTGAGAGCTGACAGTTCCAACACAACATATATACTGCATATGCGCTTGTAAGTGCCTATATATATACAGATTCTTTTGTCAATCAGTGTGCAGTTATGAATGGTAATGGTAAACTGGGCAGATAGAACTCCCCAGTGAGAGCTAAGGCTTAGTGCAGGCATGTCTAGAATGCTGCTTACCCAGGATGCCCCAGGTTTCCTGTCTCTGTGTGTGCTCTTACTTCACATTCTTAAGAGAGTTCACTTTCAGCACAGCACTCTGTGGATGGGCCTTAGTCGTGTAGCGGATCTTTATGACAGACCAAGCTAGAATTCTGTTCAAGTTGTCAAAGATGAAACATGCTCAAATCCTGAGTTTTATCCAGACAGGGGCACAGGTAAGAATTTAGGCACTTTGGCTATTAACACTATACCCCACAGAAAGACTCTAGTCAAGTTCTAGAGATGTCTCAAGATAATTAAAGCAAACAAGATGCAACTGAGCTCAATTTGGAGTGTGTTAGTCAAGGGTCTGGAAGCACCCGCAACCCGTGTCTAGTTTTAACCCCTTCTGAACTGTATCTGTCCGTTTGTATGAAATTTTAAAAATACCATTTGGATCAGTTGCTGTATTGGACCGTTGTGCTATTGTGACACTGAGCCTGCTCTGATGTGAGGATCCAAAGCAGATACACAGTAGATGCAGCCCTACAATTGGCCTTAATCCAGCGTTAACAGAAAAAAAAATTAGGACATATTTAGTGCCAAACCTCATATCCCCCTTTCATTTAACCGCTTGCTGTCTTCTTCCAGTTTTCAGCCTTATACAGTAGTTAAGTATTGCCGTAGATTTTATTTTTTTAATTTTCTCTGTTTCGTCTCTCAGTGAGCTTGGAGAGCTATGTTATGCATATTCGATTTAAAGAAACACCATTCCCCCTAATGGAGAAGAAAACAAATTAAATCTTGGTAAGGCTTCCCTTTGGAAAGGGGCCATGTTATGTTGGGTCTTGTTTGAATTTGAGTTTGTTTGTTGGTTATATTTCTGTGTACATGAACAGACAGCTTCCTGAAACGCTACTCCTTTTACCACAAGTCCACTGGGATTGCTGAGTTCCTTAAGAACTCAGTTCTCACACCTAAACTAAACCCTGCTTCATGATCCTGTCTGATTCTTGTCTCTCATATGTTGACCTTCATATTCGGTGTTTATTAACAGGCTGCAGATGGTCCTGACGGTTCAAGAGCAAAGCCTTTCTCTGTGTGGAGGGGGTAAGATAACAGATGAGTGAGGCGATGTTGATGGGTTGTGCCAGTGGGAGTGAGCAGGGCTATTTCAGGCCTCCAGAAGGGATGGTCTCAGCAGAGGACAGGTGGGATGGCAGAGAAAGCTTTCCATCTCTATTGTATACTATAGTCACAGCTGCATATCCACCAAATGACTCATTCAGGCCAATGTCAACATTCCAACTTTTCAGAAATGTTATATACAGAAACTATTTTAAAACACATACATCATCACACAAATGTCATCAGCAACTGTATTGGCAGTTACTGGTTCACAAAGTGGGGTCCAAAGACTGCAGGGTCCATGAAACATAGTCCCTGATGTTAAAAATTTTGTTAAAGTTGTGGTAAATTCACAACCCACAATTGTGAATTATTATATTTATTACGTTCTTATAATTTTTATATTAGCCTATTTGACTGGTCACTTGAATGGGTTTAATCCAAACATCAGTAACTGAAAATCATGTAGTCCTATAATTATTGTTAACTTAAATCTAACGAGAATTTCAATAGAAATGTGTTCTGTGAGAAGATAATTCAGAAATGAAGATCTCTCCTTCGCCAATTCAGGAACACCATTTCAGCGGGAAAACCACATTAGTGTTTACATTCAAACATGTCTGACCCATCAACTCACTGTTGGAACAGTGTTTAGGTCTAAAAAATAATCATCTGTTTAATCACAAATGTATTTTTGAGAAAGTGCAAGAACTAAGACTAAAGTTGAGGTGTGACTTATTTTGCGATTATAGATTAATGCACCAATGTGTATTAAGTGGGACGGCTTAAAAGAGTACAAAGAGTACAAAGCAAAGTACAGAAAAAAACCCCACCAAATAATAAAATTGACTAAAATTTTCAAATACCTACTTTAGACAATATCTGTTAGAAACTGCTAGAAGCTAATCCAAAGAGTTATGGTCCTGTTTCAGCAATTACACTTTAAGACATATGATGGACGCAGTTTAAAGTTGTAAGTCACAGTACTATAAATAAACAGCCAAGTAAAGGTAAGTACAACACTACTCATGAAAGGATGAGACATGCCCTAATAATCTAATGCACTGGTGAACACATAAATGATAAAAGACTAATGGCTTAAAGGTACAACATATCCACTCGATCCAGACACAGACACAAATAAGTGAAACATTAGGTTTGATAAATGATAAACACACACGCATTATGTAAACACAGTAAGAATACTGTATATACTGTTCTTTTTAGATCCTAAGCCTTTTGTAAACAGCTGATCCACTGATCCATTTCAGTATAGTACACAAATGTCAAACCTGCAAATGTCAAGAGATGCTTCCCTGTATCTAAATCCCTGCTGCTGAGATTCCTCTCTGTATTGATGTCTCAGCAAAGGACTTCAATCTCTAACCCCCTTTCTATACTCTCCTCTTCCCCTATGCCTTTGGGGCATACCCTAACATGGTTAGAGCATGTGGTGGTTTAAGTATGATAAAGCCTGGGGCAGTACAGTTTGTTTGGGGTTGGTTTGAAGTTGGGATAATGCAAGCAGAGAGTGGGGTATTGGTGCTAACTGGGGGCAGGCGTGGTTTTGACTGGGTATATATAACTGTGGGGATACTTTTTATTTACTCTCTACATTGACTTCCTTGGTCCAAGAGCTTCTCTCTTCTGCCAGAAACCAACCATGACTTTCTACAGGCACTCAGGTAAAAAAGCAGGATATGGTTTGATTTGTAGCGCATCATGCCGGGATGCTGGTGGCTTGTTCTTTTCACACCTAAATTCTGGAACTGATTGCTCTATGGGCTGTAATCTGCTGGATGCTGACTTTATCAGTATTCAGTATTGTGGTTGTGCTGTAGGATTTGGGAATTTAGTTCCCTTGATTTGTTTGGTGTTTTTTTTTTTTTTCCAATCTGAAATGTATAGATCTTAAATCAAAAGCCTATGTAACATTAATTAGATGTTTGTTCAGGTGTGGTGGTAATTGTTGGCAAAGCCTTTTTGTGTGACCTTTGGCTTATTGTTGGGTCTTAAAGGTTTGGATAACTGTGGTTTCGACTGTATGACTGGACTGCTCTTTATGAAAGTAAACAAAGAAAAGAATTCAATAATTAGGCTTATGTGTTATGGATTATTGTGTGTCAAGCTTTATAAGAGTATATTTCTGGTCTCTGCTCTAGATTCAGTAGTTTCTTTTTTTGGATTTGTCTATCAATGCTGGCTCCTTCTCAGTGACTCAGTTGAATCCTATGTAGACCTTCTCAGATGGGCCATGTTCTTCCCACTGGGACAAACCCTCTGGCAGAACACACTCAAAGGGACACAGGAGAAGTCGTTTGGTAGAGCCAAATACCCTCATAGTGCTCAGATCACATGGCTGAAGTTCAGATTCAGATTCCACAGCACAATTACTTATTTCCTGTTAGGTCAGGCAAGCCCAAACCCTTTCCCTGAAATCTACAATACTTTAAAGCTTAGTTCCAACACACTTAGTAGTAATATTCAAGTTGAAGGCTGTAACTAAACCTTATACGGTACAGTAGATCTGCAGGAGCAGGGATGGTCATCGATCTGTTCTGTCAATGGACACCAATGTTTTGAAGCCTCTAATGAAAATATTACATAGTAGAGAACATTAACAGCTGGAATGTCAATGCCCTGGGTAAAGTGTTTCATATCACTTGCAAAGTAATGACTACGTTTCTGGTTTAAACCACAAGACCTATCTTTTGAATGGTTAATGCATCTCTGTGGAGGGAGATAAAAAATGATTCTTTAAAATACATTTAACCAACATATTAAGTATTACCCTGGAGGCTGACAAGAATTTGGAGTCAGTAATATTGCAAAATCATAAATCAAGCACTTGAGGCATTTTAAGCATGTTGCACATTAGCTCATAATCAAAAATTGAGATTTTGAAGTTTGGATCAACCGATATGTTTTCATCTATGCTAACACCTTGGCCAGAACCAGCTTTCTATTCCCATTCTTTTCAGACATTGAGCATTATGGCTATCTTTGTATCTTCCATGGTGTTATTAACTCTACTTTTAATTAAATTATGATGATTTTTCCTCTGTGAATAATATCCTGCTTATGCTGGTCTGATTTCTTCAGAACCTGCTACTCTGACCTATGGGCTGTTTATATTATATGCTACCTTCAGTAGTATGTTAACCTGTGGAACTATGGGAAAGACACCACTGATAGACTGTTGACAGGAATATTCCACTGGGGAGGAATTAGTCTGCCCTTCAAAGAGTACAAACTCTCTTGTCAATGGCCAGAACATGTAGCTCTGTCACCATTAGGTGACGGTATAAAAGCTAGTTGGAACGCATAATTGTGGCCAGTTGGATAGCTGTCCTTTCATACATATCTGTTATATGTTTGGTATGTGGTTGCCGGGCTATGCATGATTACAGCCAACATGGAGGGAGAACGGATTAGCCCGAGACCATTTATCATCCCATTCTCATCTTTCAGGCATGGCTTTAACGGAACATCTGAGTCACCAACACAGATATACAGCTGCAATGTCATTGTATTTTCTTTCATAGGTTAAATAAAGCTGCTGACATTTGGTGCTGCTAATACAAGCAAAATGACACATCTTGAAAGAATTAGTGCTGCATTGTTAAACTTTATGAATGTGCCAAGATAAATATTGTGATGTAAAAAAAACAAAACAAAAAAACATCATCTAGCCCTGGTTTTAAACATACAATTTCAGATATTCTTAATCTGTACTGTACTGACCTCTTGAGGCAATAAAAGCATGGAAATAACATTGTATCAATAAAGGTAACAGTATAATGGAATATAAATTCTTCAAATGTTAAAATTTAGAATCAGGCTTATAAATACAGAATATCATGTCTAACTATTCAAAATGGATCTTCTTTCTCTTGTCTGATGTCACTACAGGCCCACGTAGCTATCTCAGCTCCATCATGACGGAGCGCTTCAACTGCTTCTACTGCAGAGAGGACCTGCATGGCAAGAAGTACATCCAGAAGGACGAGAAGCATGTGTGCGTGCGCTGCTTTGACAAGCTGTGTGCCAACACCTGTGCAGAATGCCGTCGACCCATTGGAGCTGATGCTAAGGTGGACTTCCTGTTCATTTACCAGAAAAATACTCTGACAAGCTATAATCTATTGTTCACCATCAACTCCGAATCTCACTGTATACTGTACTATCAGACTTCCCTTATGAAAATATAGTATACTTTAATACATTTTAAAGTGTACTATAAGTGCATATATCATATAGTGTGTTCAGCATAAGCAGCTGATGCCTAAATAAACATCTCATTTTTTTTTTTATTCCTTCGTTTTAAGGAGCTGACCCATAAGAACCGCCATTGGCATGAGGACTGCTTCCGCTGTGCCAAGTGCTACAAGCCGCTGGCCAACGAGCCTTTTGCAGCTAAAGATGATGGCAAGATCATGTGTGGGAAGTGTGGTGCCCGTGAGGACTCACCCCGCTGCCAGGCCTGCTACAAAGTCATCATGCCTGGTGTGTGATTCCACTCATTCCAACTGGTGTCTGTTATCACTGTCTCATCATTAGCAAATTTAACCGACTTTTGAGTATTATTTCAAGCAGCTCTTGGTCACTGTGTTTCCCTTCAGGGTCTCAAAATGTGGAGTACAAGCATAAAGTGTGGCATGAGGAGTGCTTCATCTGCTTTGAGTGCAAGCAGCCAATCCGCTCTCAGAGTTTCCTGACCAAGGGGGATGAATTCTACTGCGGCAGTTGCCATGAGAAGAAGTTCGCCAAGAACTGTGCCCGCTGCAAGGAGGTGACTGCTGTAAACATAGAGTAGAGCAGAGGTTCCCAAACAGTGGGTCACTGAGGGCATTAGGCTTCACACAGGGGGGACAGAATGCTGTTTAACAAATGAATTAGTGAAGTACAATACTATTGAGGGACAAGCTTTCTGGGGAACTGACCCTCACACTCCAAAACATATTGATATCTTTAAATACATACTTGCTCTGGCACTCTTTCACACACACTGGCTGCATGGTAATACAGTTAATATGCAACAGTGCTATATAATCACATGGATGACAAATCATAATCAACCCTTGGAGGAGAGATCTGTAGATGGCATAGACCTTGAAAATGCACCATGGAACCACTTCTTTCTATTCGTTGTTCTAGCAATTAACAGGCTGTTAATTTTATGTTATGAAGTAGAGTTAAGATATTAATGATACAGTGACAGCAAAGTCCAATTCCACAATACAAATGTAATGTGCAAGTCTTAGCAATAATTAAGATTTTACTTCATGAACCTGGGAAAGCCCTCCCTGTGTCACAGAATCTGCTTCCCTTCCCCTCTGCCATCCACACACCAGTCTGTAAAAAGTGTTGTTTGTTCCAGTTCAGTGCATGGTGGGTGAAGTAACGTTATGTGAGCTATATTTCATTATAGGTCACCACAGAGTGCTTTTCTGTGTTTTAATATCTGATTTCAGTGCTGAAAATTTGAATAAAATTCTCTTTAAAACTTTTGTGTCAACCATCTTCCAGCCCATCGCTTCTGGTGGGATCAACTATCAGGATAAACCCTGGCACTCTGAATGCTTTGTGTGCAACACCTGCAAGAAGCCACTGGCTGGTGCTCGCTTCACTGCTCATGAGGATGACTTCTACTGTGTGGACTGCTACAAGACCTCTGTGGCCAAGAAGTGCTCTGGATGCCACAATCCCATCACTGGTAAATATAGATGATGCCAAGTTGTAGTGATGTTATGGTGATAGATTTCATAAAAGTACTGACAGTTTTCAAGAAGCCCACACAGACATACAAATTGATGGTCCACCGCACAGTGTATTCATAAAAGCAAAAGAGATTTAACATGTTGAAAATGTGACTTTAAGCGTTAGTGAATTTTAATAGTGAGAAACCACTAACAAGTGGAAAAAGTCTGACACCCACATAAATATGCTTCTTGCAGGTTTTGGCAGAGGGACTAATGTGGTGAACTATGAGAACCACACTTGGCATGAGTACTGCTTTAACTGTAAGAAGTGCTCTCTGTCCCTGGCCCACAAGCGCTTCGTCATGCATGAAGAGAACATCTACTGCCCTGACTGTGCCAAAAAGCTGTGAGACTGCAGATGCTCTTTCATGATTTCATTTTAAGGAAAGGTTTCCACCCTATACTGGTGGCAACCGTAATTCATTATTAGCGTTTTTGGCCTGCTCGTTTAAATGGTGATTCATTAAGCAAACAATCTCGTAAAAAAAAATGAATGGAGGAGGAAAAAAAAAAAAAAGTTAAGTACTGACTGGCTAACAGGATGGTTTTAGTGATGAAGTGCATCACAGATTGAAAGAGGCAGTGTTTTTTCGAAGTATAAAATAGTGAGTGGTGTGTAATTTAGTGTAATAAATGCACATTTATAGTCAGTTATCCATAACTTCACAGCAATACATGCGTGTCTCTGGTGAGCAGCAATACTGAAATAATATTTTAGATTAAATATATAAAACCATGCTAATGCAGGCTTTACTGGAAGATTTCTTGTCATGAAGATTTAAGGCAAACAGTTTCATGTTGCTTTGTGGAAATGTATTTTGTCTGTTTAACATAATTAACACACCTGAGTATTATGTTTTTGGAATTATGACATGACACATATTTAACATGAATCCTTTGGCATGCAACAATATTAGTATATACTTTATTCATGGCATTTTGGGTGAAGTAACAATGAATCTGAACAATAAATTTCAAGCTTCAACGAAAGCCTTCATTTATGAATTATGAAAGCACAACTATATTACAGTTGGTATGAGCAACTTTACATCAAAAACATTTACTTCTTTTATCTAGCAAAACTTTATTTGAACAGATTATATCTTTTCCAGTATAGTTTGGGTAAATTTACAACTATAATTTGTAGTCAGAACTATTTCAAGGTACAGAATATTGCATCTTATTTAGGGCCCTGGTCAAGTAAATGATTGTCATGCCCAGTGAAAGCACATCATGTAATATTTAGTTTTTAATATATGAAAATAAATATGTATCTCACTCTATTGCTAAGGCACCATTCTATTCTACCACCATGGTGAGCACTGTAAGCTAGAGAACAGCTCTAAAAATCCAACACACTCAAGGGTTTATAGGGAAAAAAGAAGCAGCAACTGCACTGGTGTGACCCTGTCTGAGTGACCATGCTGACTTCCTGCAAAAGCAGCACACATCAAAAACATACGCACACATGACTGACTGCATCTGCAAGCAGCCGCTGCAAGACTCTAAGCACTTTGGGGTGTCTAACATTTTTGTAAACCACATGGTAGAGAGGGACTGCTGAAAGGCTAAAATAAATGAAAGGGTTCTGCAGCCAATCTCTCCTTTACACACCAAGCACATGCTTATTGTTTTTTTTTCTTCCCTTGCCTGAGTGTTTGCTGAGTGTCACCACTGGAATTCTGGACAGTGTTTGGGTCTCACCCTGAAGGTTTAAACTGTAGAGTTTCTCATGTCCTGGAGAAAAATGCCAATTAATTAAAGCAGTGAGCATCACAATATTCAAGTAAGTGATCCATGCCTATTTTGGAAAGAGTGGTGTTATGAAAGGAATGATACTAATTAGTTCATTAGTAAATGACCATGATCTTTAACGGTGAAATGCCCTGTGCTCAGTGGCCTCAGTCATTTCTAAGTAAACTAGTGTATAAAAAAATCCCACACATGCCCAAAATAGACTATGGACCCATAACCGACTCTACTCGACACTTCAAGCATTTGAGGTTCAAGCTTTTTAACTACTAACAGCACTATGAAATGGACAGGAACTCAAACGGTATTAATTCTTTTAGTTATGAGTCCTAAGCACAATCCATCTTGATCCACCACCACCACCAGGATTCCCAAATTTTTAACCTATAAACAATGTCCACATGCTTCGTTTTTATGCAGTCACACTAAGACAATCATGTTCAAATCAACCTGACAGCAAGGATGAATCATATGTTACCCAACAAAACTTGCACACAACCTCCTGTAACATTCATATTCCTCATCCATTCAGCCCCCTGACAAAAAAAACAAGGCCAGGCTCTTTAATGTCCTAGATCAGATGCTGTTGAGTAGCAGCAGTACAGACGTGCACCAGAGAGGAACCAACCAAAATACACTTCCCTTTCACTTACTCCCTATTCCCCAAGCCATAGAATTACAGCTGAATACTGATCATGTTCATAATACTTACACAAGTAGAAATAGTTTTAAATATTATTTTAGTATATGAGATCCATTTTACAAGATATAAAACTGGCTGAGCCACTGGATTAAGGATTAAAAAGTGAGAAGAACAGAAATAAAATGGTAGTCTCCAAAACCATTTAGGACCTGACAGAACTATGACCCTGAGGGAACGTGGGGTTTTACAGAACACTAGCAATTATTCAAGCTTTGAAAACAGAACCGAGAATCCCCTCTGTCTAACACCCTATGGGAACAACAGGCACCTAAACAGCTCATCTAAATGTGCAGTTATTAAGAGCTTACAGTAATTCCTGTGTGCTATAATTACATCTTGGAGTGAGGAACAGATTCACGCTGACATTCAAAGATGTCTTTTAGTTTCGGGATACTCTTAAATTAGACTTTATGCGAACACCTAACCATGTTTATGCTTGTGTAAAAATAAATGTAGAAGAAAATGTCCACATAGCGCAACAGCCATAAACCTGAAACTTACAATGTTAAAACTTCATTCAACAAGTTACAAATGTTTACAAGATTTTTTTTTTTTTTTTTTGCCTCAAGCACCTTCATCCTTTAAAGACTAAAGCAATTTGAAAAGGTTTCAGCTGAGCTTGAAATTCAGCGCTTTAACCAGATCCTATTTTGTCACCTTTTTATGAAATAACTTGACCAAGATTTGCTAGGGTTAGGGATTATACAATGCTTCACAGCAGGAGAGAGGACAATTAGCAGCCTATTGGCCTGAGTCATCACATTAGATTGGGCAGAAGCTGGAAAATGCAGGTAAGGCGCCATCACTGAAACTTTAAGGAACCACTGCCAAGGCTCTCTATAAATTCATGAGCAGAAAAGGCCTTTTTGCTTGGATAACTGTCACATAGTTAAGCACTACTCAGTTCACAAACATTTTTAAACCAGTGTGTGAGACAGCTGGAAGTGTTCCTCCTCTGACCTCAACAGCGTTACTTCACATTAATTGCTCACTTCTGCTTAGGTCCACTGACTGACTGGGATCACAATACCTAATCAAAATACAATGGAATACATGTAAGACAAATCAACAAAATTAATACAGAAAGGGACAAGTCATAAAATGCAAAGTCAGAAGAATAAATTACAAAAAAACTCAACATAAAAAAGATCAAAATAACATTAATAATGACAAGAGGAAAAAAAACAGAAAACTGACAGGATGCCAACAATGAAAAGAAAGAGAGGCAGGAAAACAGAAAATTAAGCATGGAAGTTTGTTTCCCTGAAGCATTTTTCTTATTTTCAGCTATAACTTTTTTTTAAATGTATATTTAACTTTATTTTCAGAGGAGCAGACTTTGAGGCCTTCCTCTGTGATTCAGAGTTTCTCTGGCTGTACAGGTGAGCACAAGGAACTTTGGAACTCAACCAGACAAACATCATGGAGTGCAATTAGCAACTGTCCTTGGGTGAAGATGTCACATCAAATCTCTGAGGAGAATTGTGTTGGGAAACAGAAAAAGGGAGAGACAGGGGAGGGAGGAAAAGACAGGGCAATTCAGTACAATGCAGATATCTCTAAACAGGTAGCTCTTTACTTGTAGTCATTAAGGATACAAGATACAGGAATTACATTAAACATTAAAACTCCTCACCGGACAGGGCTTCAATGGGCTGAGTTGGATGGAGGGAGTTCACAGGGGCAGACTTGTCATCAAAGGCCACTCTGGGTCCTTCAGGTCCCACACCACAGTCTATTAGACCCTGATTACAGGCATCAGGCTCCATGAGCGGCCGGCCTTTAGTGTGAACTCCCAGATCAATGAACTCTTCAAAGCTCCAGGACCCTGCTTTCCCATTCAGCCCCATCTTACAGTCCTCATTCACAAACTCCGAGCCCCCCACCAGATGTGCCTTCGGATAAGAATTACTAGAGGAGACAGAATTGAAGTTTTAACTGATGAAGCAGGTGACTGTGTTAATAAAAATTCTTTAAACAAAGAAATGGTTTAAAGCTTGCTGAAATGAGTTCTCTGTGACCTTTTGTACTACAGTAGGTACTAGACTGTTACCACAGCAAGAAGTACAAAGAAATGCTCTGCATGTCTAAAACATCATGAAATGTTTTCTAAGACTCTGTTCACACCTGGCCACGTGTGTCATGAGTATCAGGATTAGATCTGGATAGAGATTACCGTGAGGTAAGACATCCAAGCTATATTTGATTACTCAAATGTACCATATCAGGAGAGAGACACTTCAGCCAGGTATCTCTGAAGCGTTCTGGCACAGTTATATTTTGAGGAATTACATGGAACACTGTTTAATAAAGCTGGATTTAACATGCATCAGGGAGTGGGGCACAGTGTGCTGTTGTGGTAGGCACATATCATTCATAACCTATACATATGCATCATAAGCATATTCTAGCATAGGGAACGCAAGTGTGTGAGTAAGCAAGTAAGCGAAAGAATGAACAAAAGTATTTGAAAAAACACAAAAACTGAATATTGTTAGTTCTTAAAGCTCAAGTTAACTTTAATACACACCACTCATCTAGCAACCTGTGGGGCCTTGTCCTGCTGAACTGCACTCCCTAGCCTGCCTCCTTTTATTGTGGTGAAGTTGAATTGGTTGGTTTCAAACCCTAACCTCATAGCAGCCATCTATGACTAGTTCTAGTTTTAAACTGAACAACCAAGGTGAAACAGAAAATGTGGAGGAGGCCATGTGCCGACATGCTTTAAGAGAGTCAGTGTCAAATACAGAAATAGACAATTAAATTACTCCCACATCTATGCGTAGCTTGCCCCATCAGCAAGGGGTTTCCAGTTAGAGACAGCACATAAAATCATGAATAGTGACTAATGTGACTAACTGTAAACACATGACTAAATGCAATCCTGTAAATGCATGTTACTAAAAAGACACTTGAAATGACCAGGCGTAAACAGGGTCTAAGTTGAAAGTTAATCTGCAAGTTGTAAACCTATGCTATATTGTAAAACTGTGTATGTTAAGATCCCAGGATGACTCTCAGGTGAGCAACAGCTAAGATAAGATGCTTTGTGTACCTGATGGCTGTGGGCTGTGCTGCACTTAAGCCATTGTTGTTTTCTTTGTCATCCACTTTGGTCTGTTCATTCACACTGTCAAGTAGCTCTTCTGATTCCAGCTGGCCTTCTTCTGAAGACATGCCTTGCTCCTGGATGTCTGATTGGTTGACGACCTCTGTTTTTTGCTCTGATGGCACAGATTGGTCCTCTAGAATCAGGAAGATCAGGAATGTGTGAATACTAAAAAGCAGGCAAAGTCCATGTAATTCAGCCTAAGGAGCAGAGTAAGTGTATAAACACTTACCCTTGGTTTCACAGTTTAGCTGGTCAGTAACCTCATCACCATTCTCGTCTGGAATGCCTCTCTCATCGTTACCCTGCAGAAAAGAGTGACACACAAACTGAAAGCCCTGCTACAGTCACTTCAAAACCTACAGCCCAACAGCCCGAAACAATGCATAATTAGAAAAACATAAGCAGACTTGCCTTGAAATCATTTTGGTCCATTTTTCTGGTTCTCTTCATAATTTCCTCAATTCTCTGAAAAGCAAACAAAAACAGAAAACACTTTTTTTTTTAATCAAAATTAAAATTACAATTTTTGTGTGACTAAATGATAAAAATGTACACATAATCCTACATGAACAATGGAAAAATATATCTCAATTGCTTTAGGCCTTCTGATGAGAATAAAAAAAAAAAAAAAAAAATAAAAATAAAAAAAAAACAAACAAATAAATAAAAAAGAGCCAATTGTGTTCAGAAATGAAAAAGGTGATCCAGTACAGGCATTTCAGGTCTACTCTGATGGTTACAGTTTATCTGTACGTTGAGCAAGTATTTTTAGTCAAAATTAGATCCAACAGGGCTGTCGCATATATATCTCAAGAACACCCAAGGCATTAGGAGGATGAAAGGTAGAACTTTGAATTGAAATATCTGTTCTGGGAAGGCAAACCTCAAGAAGGATCTTGGGGATGGGCGCATGAAAGCATACATCGTGCAGATGCAAAGTCGTTAACTAGTCCTGCGGTTGCATGGCATGAACATCATCTCATAGCCTTAACATTTAAAACGGAAGGGCTTTAGGAACCAGATGGAACTGAACTGTAGGGCCTACCATTTCCTCTGTCCAAGTGGGAACACACTTCTTGGGACAGAGAGGCAAGCATGAGGAGGTCTGATACAGACAAGATCCTGTGCTTGGGAAAAGTTGGGTACCCCCAGTGTACCCCAAAGTCAGATTCGACTCCTACTCAGGGTTATGTTGTGCCATGTTGGCATTGCTGTACAGTCAGTGCAAGGGAAGCCTGAACCAGAGACTGCTCCCCTAAAATAGACAATGTACCAATCCTGAAGCATGGACTTTTCCCCAACCGGTAAGAAAACAGCAAGGCAAAAGTCTGGTGTGACTGCTACTTAATAATTAGCAGCTCTTTGATTTTTTTTACTAGCCAAAGAGACCAAAGTCCTCCCTTCTTGCTTTGCACTGGCTCACAAGACTGGGGTTTACAAATTCACAAGCCAAAGTTCACCTATCTGATTCTACTGTCTTTCATGTCCCTTGTATTTTCCCCTTTAGTGAATTGGCTTTTCTACTGGGCAGATTTTAACTGAAGAACAGCAGGAAAGCATAGTTTTCCAGTGTCTCCCATATTGCCAAATAAAGGGGTCGAAAGTCATAAAGGCAAAGGCTAAACCATAGATGACAATACCTCCGAGTGTACTTGCATTGGCTCCCATCCACAGTTTTTAACTGACAGGTCTACCTCGCCAACAATAAATATGCAAATACAAACAAGACAGGATGAGAGAAGGATGAGGATAAGAAAAACAGCAAATAGAGGGACTGCTGTTTAAATCTGTTCAGAAATGTCAAATTAACTCTGCACTTGATTTTAAATATGGCAGTCATCGTACACTGCTGTACACAAAAATGCAAATACAAGTTTTGCAAATTAATTTGAATTATGTTTAAATTTATGCACACTTATAAGGGAAATTCCATTAGCATTTTCTAATTAGCAATTCAATTTGACTAAATAAGTATGCTGCCATTATTGGAAGAGGACAAAAACCCACAGTATAGAGAAAGATGATACTGGGGAAACATGGACATCATTCCCATCTGTGTTTCTGTGCTCCCTGCACACGTGGAGAGCTTTTACTAGCCTTACTAGCTCTATCATTAGCTACTGCCTTTATCAGTCAATAACACTGCTGATCATTTCACACTATTTAACTTTAGAATAATTTAATTCTTTAAAGTGAAGCATGTTTGAAATCATCACTAGGCCTCCAATACGACTGGAAGCATTTACACCTTCAAACCCCCACATCATTTGTGCTGACACTCAAGCTTCCAACCTGAATATTTCCTCATTTGTTACTCATTTGAACTCTGTTTCAAACTGTCAGTGACATTCAGCAGTGCAGCTACTTCTGAGACTACCTGTCACATGACTGCTCAACATTTCTGGGCAGATACGCAAGTTGCTTTTTTAGTTTTGTGTGATAATGGAAGAGGCGATGGTGGGAGATTTTGATCAGTTTTTCAATTTTTCCATGGTAAAAATTTACTGCTACTAATTTGATTTGTGTATCATAGTATCCTTGATCTACAAAACCAACCATAATGGCTGAAACAGTGAAATGTGGGCAGAGTGAGTGCATTTCAAATAAGTGGCATGATGGTGTTCACCTTCTTCCTCTCCATGCGCTCTTGCTGATTCTGCTGCATGATGCGCTCTCTCTCCTGTCGTTGCTTCTCTGCCTCCTCCTGGGCCTTTGCTTCTGCCTCCTCTCGCTGTAATTGGACACAAAAATCAATCAATAACTTGATGAGTAGTCCCATCAGTCTCCGCTATCTGAATGAGGGGTATGATGTATAGATTCTGGCTTGCCTCTTTCTGTAACTCAGCTCGTTTCTGTTGTTCCTCCAGCTCCAGTCTCTCTCTCTCCTCTTCTGCCTTACGAGCCTGCTCCTCCTCTTCCTGCTTTCTCTCCTCTGCTCGAATCTTCTCCTCCTCCAAACGTCTTACTCTCTCCTCCTCAGCCAGCCGCTTTTCCTCCTCTTTTCTTAGCCTGCAATGCCAGAAAACTGTTCAGCTCTTCAGTACAGAAGCTACCATTCTTGTATGATGCTGCAAACTCATCAAGGGATTCTATTTAAGATGAAATGTAAAGAACATATTCTAAACCATGCAGCTACTTCTCAATACATAATAATATCTTAAAGTCATTTCATATAAAAGTGTTTGTAGTTGCACATCACACATACAATGGATATAAAAAGTCTACACACCCCTGTTACAATGGAAGGTTTTTGTGAAATTGTAAAGTATACAAATAAAGTGAAAAACAACCAGAACCTTTTATAGGGAAAAAAGAAAAATAAAAAACTTACAATAACCTGGTTGCATAAGTGTGCACACCCTAAACTAATACTTTGTTGAAGCATCTTTTGATTTCAGTACACCAATCAGTCTTTTTTGGATGAGAGTCAATCAGTTTGGCACGTCTTGACTTGGCAATATTTTCCACTCTTTCTTGCAAATACATTCTACATCGGTCAGATTGTGAGGGCATCTCCTGTGCACAGCTTGTTTCAGGTCACCACATAGATTTTTAGTTGGATTCAGGTCTGTATCCTGTTCTTGGTAACGTCACTGTGGTGCCCCATTTTCTCCACTTGATGATGGCCTTCACGTGGAACATCTAATGTTTTGGAAATTCTCTCCCCTCTCCTGATCGATATCTTTTGATAAGTGAGATACCGTACATGCTGTGTAAGCTCTTTGTGGACCATGGCTTCAGCAGTCAGATGAAACCAAGATGATGTCAAGAAAATTCTACAGAAACAGCTGGTCGGTATTTGGGCTTAATCAGAATAATTTCACTGACAGCTGTATGATAATTACTTTTGAGCATGAGATTGAATGTGATTGTTTCATTCCAAACACAGCCACATCTCCAGTTATAAAAGGGCGTGCACACTTATGCAACCAGGTTTTTGTAACCTTTGTATTTTTCCTATTTTTCCCCTAAAATATAATTAAAAAATTCAAATATTCAAATATTTATTCCCAATGGTGGCACTAATTTAACAGAAAAAGTCACAAGCTGTGTACGCCGAATAGAAGGTTGCTTAATGTTGCTCATGAGGTGCATCCAATGTCCATAGGGGTCTATTTTAAAAAAACAAAAAAAGGGGGGGGGGGCAAGGGGGGACCACCTCTCCTCTTCCTCTCTCTGCAGTCTGAGTTGTTCCTCTCTCTCTTTCTGCTCACGAGCCAGGCGCCTGTTCTCTGCCAGGATCTTAGCAGCTTCAGCAGCTGAGTTAGTGCCGGCCGTGGTTTTCAGACTGGGATCTGGAACAGTCATACAGTCAGTCAGTTCCTTTAACAAACAACCAAATACAATGTGCAGATGTTTGGCCAGTAACAGATAAGGCTTTATAACACATTATAAAATGGGCATGCTAAATAAAGCAGCCTGAAGTGAAACAGCAGCTTCCAGCCAGACAGTCTAACGGCTCCAGAAGAGGGCGCAGTAAGTCAGTGCAATATTGTATACAGATTTATTTGAAGATGCATGTAAGCTATTTGTGTAAAAACAAAAGTAGAGGTTTATGGGTAATTGTACCTAACATGCACATGTCCAAAACTTAAAATACATATCAGGCTTGGATAAGCACTGTTTATCCAAAGAGGTGTGTTCATATAAACATTTATTTGACCCCACATTAACTTTATAAAAATGACAAGGTCACAATGAATTCTTATGAAATTTTCTGTACATTCTGGTCTGCTAAATGTGACACCGTGCCTTTTTACACACATTAACAGCACCTGTAAGTATGTTGGCAGACACTATTGTGAAAGTCATGAGCATGATGGCTGCACAAGTTTCCTGATTTGCAAACACAGAAGCAGAACACAGAACTTCAGGTCATGACTGTCATTGCTAAGTACAACACAGCATGGCTGTGTCATAGACTTCTCTGTGTTAGTATTTTGCTTTCTCACTTACTCTAACACAGTTTTTTCTAATGCTCAGTCTGTCAGCAGAATGACATTAAATGGAAATGCCAAAAACAGTGCCACAATACGTCTGGAATGTGTTGCTTATATCTGGAAAAGGTATTTCTATACTCTAGCCCAGGATTGTCAAACAGAACCTGCCCAGGGCATAATTAATCATTTTTTTTGTGCCCTTAAAGAGCTATAAAGTGTAAGGCTAATTTATTTCTTTAACTTAAAAAAGTGAATTTTTTTCTGTAGATTAAGATCTGTCATATTACACAACTGTTAGAACTTTACAACATTTAAAATAAAAGGTTATTATATATTTGGCAAAGGTTATTTTACTGGAAACAAACACTGCTGCTTCTTTTTGTATGTTTCTCCTGTACACACACCCTATAGTCTGTGGAGGCCATTTTTTATTTCTCCAATTGTTGCTGGTTTGTGGTCACCATGTTTAATTTTGTCTCTCATTATATCATCGTTATTATACAAGATATAATAACTTGGACTTCATTATACCAAAACAAAAGGTTATTCCTTTACAGTTTGTTCACATGCTGGTAATTTATAGCTCCAGTCCTGCAGACTCTCCTAACTCAAGGGCTTGGTATTTTCCTAGTTAGTTGAAATATGTGTTTAAGCAAGTTAAAAAACAAACTGATTAAAGTAGATGAATGTGAACAGGTAGTTCTCACCATCTTTAGGCTTGGTGCTGGGGGCTGGGCTGGCAGTGCTCGTATCTTGAGGGTGTGATGTTAGAGCAGTCATTGGAGATGCGTCTTTGGGTTTGGACTCTCTCTTCCTCAGGACAGGAGGGCCAGTTGGAGTGAGGGCAGGTTTCTGGACAGGTGGAGGTTTGGAAGCAGGCTGAGGGGATGGAGGCCTCTGTTTCACCCCACTGGGGGAGGGCGGCCGATAACGAGGGCTTTGCCTGGAAGAGATACACACGGTGAGAAGACATAAAAATATATGTCAAGATAACCTGAAGGGAAAGAGAGAGTAAGATGAGTCAAGAGATGTGATGTAGGTCTATTACTTGGCTGCTCCAGGTGATGGCGCTCTCCTGGGGCCACCGACAGGGCCTGGGGAGGGAGAGCGATGCCGGCCGGGAACAGTGGAAGGGGAAGGAGGACGTTTTGCTGCTGGTGAAATGAAGGACTTGTCCTTTTCAGCTTTCTGCATGCACAGGTACATCCATCCATCCATTCAAAAAGGACAAAAAGTAATAGACAGATCAGTAAGAGACACAGTAGTTTTCACCCAAAACTACTAAAAAGCCTACAAAAAAGAAACACTTCTACTCCAAGTCCATTATAGGAACTCATTCATTTATTCTGAGTGCTTTTATCTGTTGTATGTTGGATGATATTACGTCACCACGATATCCAGTGACGTTTATTGCCGATGATATATTACCAGATATGTACTTTGCATTCGAGCTCTGCAAAAACATCAGCGTACCACTGTGTGAGTTATCACTCAAAAAATATGCCAAAACAGCAAAAGAACAAGAGTCCTTTTCTCCCCAACAAAATGAGAGATGAGCCAACTGACATGAATCTGGAATGAAGATATTTTGAACTCCAATATTAACTGACACTGCCTGAAGCCTCGTGCCCTTCTCCCTATCTAATGTGCTCTCACTTTCTGTCATTAATGCGAAATAAAATCTACCAGTATATGTTCAACTTAGCTAACATTAGACAGTATATGTTTAACATTAGTTTACTATATTTAGTAGGCATGTTCGCAAAACATTTGGGACAAAAGAGGGTAAAAAAGGACAAAGCGTTTGACCAAAAAAGATTAAACAGGTCTACAATAAAAGTGTAAAATCTAACACTCTACATATAATGGTAATATAGATGATAATTAGAAAGTGATTAAATTATTATTATTTTCTTCTTCTTTCACTGGCACACTCTGGCTCAACACTGAGCCGCATCAACAGAGAAAATGTCAGCCATGAGAACATTATATAATTATATAAAAACATTCTTCTATTATACTACAAAATTTCTAAAAATATGTTTGTAATGTGATGTTTTTTTTTTTCCTGTTTACTGCATATTACTGTAGAATCACCTAAAAATCCTCCATCCAGGTGAGTTTTCGTGATTGCCACAGTTCCTGATTGCACAGCTGGTAAGCCTCTTTAAAACTGAAACAGTGGGAATGCTTGTTTACTGTCTTTTTTAGGTTCTGGACAATTAAATTGTTCATTGAGATAATATAATTTGTGATCAGTGAAAAATGACCATCGCACAAGCCTAGTTGTATGCAAGATTTTTTTTTAATTGTTTTATGTAGGAAGTGTGCTGATCTGATACTGATTATCGATTTTGACCTGAAACGGTGTACAAGTACCAGACAGGATACAGCATTTCCCCATCTGATTCACTGATTTATTTCATGCCATGGACACACGTCATGCTGACTGGTAACACAGATCTTGCATGTGAACACAGGGTACAGCTTTCTGAATTTTTATAAAATAGAAGCTTCCATGTCCATTTAGAGAAAGTCATTACTTTCAGAGAGTAGACTACTTATACAGAAGATATATTCCCCCTCCCCTATATTTCCCTACTGCCTATTAAATTAAGAGGCTAAGTTTATAACCCCAAAGCAATCCCAATAAACACATTTACAAAAATATTGCTGATTTTACCTTTTATATACTATGGATCGATAAAAACAGTAACAATGGTTGAACTAATGGTTTATTTTGCGGTAGTAACATATCCAACAGTCCAGTTTGTTACTGCAGCAGCAGCTGACAATGTCAAGGTCAATGTACCAGGCCTCTGAGGTCCATCTATTTATATTATACATGTCACAGTTGCCAGAAAGGTCACTCAAATGGCAGTGGGACAAAGGCAGAGGGTGCCTGGATAACTAAAATCATGTCATGATTTCTAACAAAAACAACTACTTTTATTATCTATGTAGTGTGCATGAAATCTTATGTAGTGTGTGTGAAAACTACAGAGGAAGAACATTCATTTAACTTTAACTTTTTTAATTAAAATTTAACTAAATAATCATTAGACAGTCTCATATCTATGGTCTGCAGTGGCAACATGCCAAGAATATATTACAAAGAGGGAAGTAATGCAAATTAGCAGTTTGGCAGCCAGTTCTTAGCACTTCCTAAATCACAATTTCAAACACAGAGTGTCTAATGCCTTGTAAATGTGGTCATAAGGGTCTCCGAATAGTTCACGCTTTTGGAATTTTGTAGGAGAATAAAACAGTTCAGTGCTATCCACTATGGCTAGTATTTCTAGTACTAATAATATATCTAATTTAAAATATTTAGTGACATCATAAAATCTTCTGAACATTAGCATTTTAAACATTCAGAGAGAAAACGATGCCAATGATTTCATTACCATGATTCGTTCTGTAAGAAAGAAAATACACTAGATTTCAGAAAACAAAACTAGAGAACTAAAACCTTAGAGGGCCCGAGGGGACCTGCCCTGCTTTGCATTCAGCTAAAGATTCCTGCATTGTGCACTGATGGCACAATGGCCCAGTGTGTCGTTTTAAGAGATCTTGTCAGACAAGGCCACAGAACATCTCACAGTGTCATTTGCAGCAATTCATGTTGCTTAATTTGGTTAATGGTTTAACCAAAAGGTTTATTATTCACTTAATTTTTAATTCTTTTTGGGGCCAAAACTTGGCTATAGAAAAATACTAACAGTTTTCATCGCAGTAATTCGCTGACAACCAAGGACACTACGGCTCAGAAAGTGACTACTGGAATACTGTTTCCTCTGCCTATCAGATCATGCTTCAGCTTATCAGATGTAGTTTGAGAGAAAGGACAGTTCCCTGATTAGCATCAGAAATAAATGACAAGTCTGCTTTGCAAAGCAAATCAAAACGGATGTATGCTTATAAAACTGTTCACCAATGTAAGCATAATATTTCATGGTACTTTATTCCAGGCAGAGAAAGATAGCGAGAGAGTGATAACCCCGACATCTTTAATCCCTTCATTATTTTATCCTTGTTTGACATGAGGTAACCTCAGGGAACTGAGGGATCGTTTAGTCTTTAGCACACACTTAATCCTTCCCATACAACCACCAAGCAAAAATAGTAATACTAGACACATTACCATGGAAGTAAAGAATGTTATTTTGATTCAGCTCACCTGAGCCACGGTGGAGATGGAGTCAGAAGAGGCAGAGGTAGAGCCGGGGGCATTTTTTTGGCGGTCAGTGCTGCGACTCCGCAGGGGGCCACGGGTAGAGGGCTGCAGCGACGTGGACGACACTGATCGAGGACACAGGTGAGACTCTGATAAAGGACATGGTCAGCCGAGCATGGGACGGGTGGAGCCGGGAAAAGGACCAGAAGCAGGCCAGTGGGTGAAGGACAAGCAGGAGGAGTAAAGAAGAAAGAGAGGAGAGGATGGGGATGATAAGAGCACAAAACAGTTTGCTATGTGTTAGATCTGTACTGACTGATGGAGGAGATTTCGCCACTGATTCAGGAGTAAGCAATGATTGGCTTGGGTGGGCGAGGCTGGCGGGAGATTTGTGAAACACCAAGAGCCAAGCACTTACAGAGCCAGACACAGAGATACACATATACATCTATATATGTATATATAAAAAAAACACACACACACACACACGCAGCCAAGCAGCACACACACCCAAGCATACACACAAGTAATTTAAAAACTCAGTTTGTCTTTATAAAAAAAAAAAAAAAAAAAAAAAAGAGAGAGAGAAAGAAAATTAATAAGGCTGTCACAAAGTTTGTGTTTGACTAAGACTGTCAGTATTGTCAGTATTATTATTGTAAACTGTCAATAATCGACTATATATTTTTAAATAAATGAATTATAGGTGAAACTAGATATTTCCGCAGATTGAGAACTGAAGTTTGGACCATAGAGCTAGGGCACCTGTTGTATTTTCCTGGATGCATTCACATGCTATGCAGTGACCTTTGAATTAAAGGGTACCAGTAAAAATGTTGTGTGAAACCTTGTCATACTAAATTGGAGCAAGTCCTGCAATTCAGTATGACAGACATACATAAACACTTTAAAAGGAACACCTGTACATTCATGAAGTTATCTAATCAGCCAATAATGTGGAAGCAGTGCAATGCATAAAATCATGCAGATACAGGTCAAGAGCTTCAGTTAATGTTCACAATAAACATCAAAATGGGGGACAAAAAAAATGATCTCTGTGACTTGGTTGACGGTGGCATGGTTGCTGGTACCACATGGGCTGGTTTGAGTATTTCAGAAACTGCTGATCTGGAAATTTGACACACACACACAACAGTCTCAAAAGATGCAAAAGATAAAAAACATCCTGTGAACAGAGGGTCTGAAGGCTGAAACACCATGTTGATAAGAGAGATCAGAGGAGAATGATCAGACTAGTCTGAGCTGACAGGAAATCTACAGCAACTCAAATAAGCACTCTTTACAACCATGGTGAGCAGAAAAGCAACTCAGAACGCACAACACATCAAACCTTGAGGTTGATGGGCTACAACAGCAGAAGACCACATCAGGTTCCACTGCTGTCAGCCAAGAACAAGAAACTGAGTCTATCATGGGCACAGGCTCACAGAAACTAGACAGCTGAAGACTAGACAAAAACCAGGTGATTTTTTTTAAAATCAACTGTCAAGTTTTGATGAGTCTTTGCCAATGATAGCCTTGGGTTCCTGTTCTTGGCTGACAGGCATGGAACCCAATGTGGTCTTCCCCTATCCACTTCAAAGTTTGATGTTTTGTGCATGCTGATATGCTTTTCTGCTCACCACGGTGGTAAAGAGTGATTATACGAGTTACTATATCCTTCCTGTCAGCTCAAACCATTCTGGTCATTTGCCTCTGACCTCTTGCATCAACAAGGTGTTTCCACCCACAGAACTGTCACTTACTCAATGTTTATTGCTTTTTTTTTTTTTTTGCACCATTCTGCGTAAACTCTAGAGACTGTTGTGTGTGAAATTCCCAGGAGATCAGCAGGAGATCACCATGCCATGGTTAAAATTACAGAGGTCATGCTCCCCTCCCCTCATGCTCTGCATTTAACCCATCCAAGTGCACACACACAGTAGTGAACACACACACACCGTTTTCACATTAAGTGAAGCTCTTGACCTGTATCTGCATGGTTTTATGCACTGTGCTGCTGCCATATAATTGGCTGATTGGATAACTGCATAAATGAGCAGGTGTACAGGTGTTCCTATTAAAGGGTACTGTGAGTGTACGTACATATGTACACATATATGCACAAAAATACATAAGCATACATACATACATACTTATGCATGACTGTATATATGTATGCATGTATGTATGTATGTTTTAGTCACAGACTTGTGTCTGCTGATAGTATCCATCACACTGCAGCATCAATTTGAGAGGGATTATTAGTTTTTACTACTCCCATAGTAGCCAGCTGGATTTGGTCCAACAGGGGTGAACTGACGGCAGATTAATCCTCATTTGGCAGCTGACTCTGGCACTCTACCTTCAATTCAGTCCCTATCTAGTGAAGTGATTCTAAAAATGAAGATGAGAAACAAACCACAGACTTAATGCCTGTTCGAAGCTCAGCTGAATGGTGAAAATTAGGGTGTGTTCACATATGCAGCATTTAGTTATTTGAATCGGTCCTGGTCCAGTTCCAAGGAAACTCTAAAGCAGTTCAACTGCAGTGAGAAAGTGATTCAAACCCAGAATCGACTCAACTGCAGAACTCAAGTGAACCAGTGTATTTTGTGTATTTTGGGTTGTGGGCAGCATGTTTTGTAGATGCAAACTGCTATATGCAGCTGTGAGGCACAAATTGAGCCAAATAAGAGAGCTTCAGAAATGCAATGTATTCTGGATACTTGGGCCGATGAACAAAAAAGAAATTAAAGCTGGATGCGATACACAAAATGTTTTTACAGTAGCTATTTACATAATTAGCTTATCATTTATTTAGCACTGTGTTCTCCTAGCTCAGGTGATTTTTGGATTTCTACACAGACGTGGAAAAGGATTACTGAGCTTCGTCTGACAACATATTTCTGACCAACAAACAAAAGAGTATTACAAGATGGTTTTTGGATATACACACCCCTCTTGTTTTTCTTTGGTTTTAGGTCTGTTTAATAAAGTGCAATGTGAAACCAAACCAAACAGCAAACAAACCAAAAGTATCAACTGTCTCTGATTCAGACTCAGCAAATGGACTAATAGGTGTGCCCTTACAGCACAAGTCAAGTTGCATTGATTTACTATTATTAGAGTGTTCAATGACCTGAATGACTTTCACAGACATGATTGCTTAAGTGGAAGTATTCAAGCATGCTTGATCACTGCACATTGTCATGCGCCACAGAACACCATAGCATAAATCGCCACCAACACTACAGCCATCAATTTCTACATGAATAGGTCCCCTTCACTCTCTCTAGATTTTCTCCAGGTTACCTGTCTCATCCGCTCCATGGGCTGAAAGGGCTGCTGCGCTCTTGCTCCTAGCTAGAGAGGCCTGGGTAGGGGTGAGGAGACGACAGAGGACACTGCTGTCCATGGGACTGGCCAACGGGCGATGGGCTACACACAAACACGCAGCATGGCAACACCGAAATATAATCAAATAAAAAAAAAAAACAGAAAACAAAAGAGATAGAAATGTTGAAGGATAAACACATAGTGGTGTGGGAAGGGTGAGTGACACAGGGATAGCTAAAATATTTCAAAATAATAAAGAGACGTCAACACGACACCAGTGGTTATTGTCTTTAAGTCACCAGGTGGTGCTGACTAGATACTGTAGGGATATTAGTGGAACAGTAGATATGAAGGATGACAGGAGGTGAAAACAAAAGTACATGTGGATCCAGCATTCAGGGTAGAAACCAAATGAAACTGAGCAAGAGCTCTTTAAGAGCCAGTCATAAAGGAAATGTGTTAATCTTAAGGTTAGTTTTCTTGACAATGCAGGATAACATGTAGACAATCAAATGTAAGCGTCTATAAGCCTAACATTTATATTTATTCATTTGGCAGATGCATCAAGCCTGATATTTGTATCCTGAGCTATAAAGTGTTTAAGTCTGGTCTTTACTGTATAGCTCCCTTGTTAGTGAATGACAAGAACATATTGTAGCTTGATAAAGTTTGGCAGAGCTTTATTATCTTACAGGAGATACAAAAAGCTCTCATGCTGTCATGAAGAAGTTGCGTGTCCTGTAGCTGTTTAAAGCTATAGTTACAAACCAGAAAGATAAACACAGAAAACAAACAGAGTTAGCTGATTGGAATGGTCTGGTTTTTCCCCTGCCTCCTTTGGAACAGTGTAGGGGAGGCAGAGTTCTGTCTGGCTGAGGTGTTCTGAACTGTACTCTTGTTTTATTACAGGGCTGCACATCATTAGTGAGCAACTGATAGTGTGGCTGTAGGATAGAGACTCTTTAAGAGGATTTCACTGGTACACACACACACACACACACACACACACACACACACACACACACACACACACTCTCTCCCTCTCTCTCCGTCTCACACACACACACACACACACACACACACACACACACACACACACACACCTCACACACATATTCTGGAAGAGAAAACAGTGCTGTGTTCATACACAAACATTATGTTAATAGACAAAGCTGCCATTCTCAGTCAGCAGCTCAGGGAGAGAAATTTCAATAGCAGCCATGATCTCAGCATGCACAGCAAACACTGGGAAGCACAAAACAGCAGCATACATAAGCCTGGTAAAACAGCATTGTGGAAAAATGTGCATTGTGATACAGGAGGGAAAAAAATACTGAGTGTTAACACTTGCTTCAAACGAACATCAAGAGACATTCTTTTAACACTTTGTCTCACTCAGAGAATTATAAGCATGTCATTAGATGGACTTAGGCAGTACATCATCGTGCTGCAACAGTAGGTTATAATGTGGTTAGTATAACTTCGTGCTGCAATAGTATTTTATAATATGGTTAGTATAACATCGTGCTGCAAGAGTAGGTTATCACATGAGCAGGTCAGGCGGCTCAATACAACATTTGCGTGTTTGTTATAAAAAAAGATGCACACAGAAGCATATAAAACGTTCATGATAAAACAAAGCACCTGATTCCAAGGGTGCGGGTTTCTCTGGTTTGCCAGTGGGTGGAGCTCTATTTCCCACACGGGAAAGGGAGGAGCTCCGTTTCTTCAGGACAGGGTCTAAAGATAATCATCACCGACAGAGTTAAAGCCTAGTAAGGAATGGAGCCTAGTTCTTCCGAGCATTTGAAGCTCATTTCTTTTAGTTTTTATCTAAAGGAAGCATTTAGCAATGTTAAATTGAAGTTAGGGATTTAACAAAAAATAACCAGGTTTGTAAACATTGTCATTACTGTAAAGAAGGTTTGAATAAGAATAAACAGAACAGAGCAAGATGCTGCACTGAGTCATCTTTTATCAACTGTAATTTTTTTTTCTGTTTAATAGTAGAAGCCTTTCTAGCACTGATCAGTCACTTGCTGCTTTGTATTGAGCATCTTTGTACTAAAAATAATTCACAAGGCTTTGTGGTTATGCTACACAGTAAGCCCTGTCAGACAATAATATGGCCTTTTTAAAAAACCACAAACCCCACCTTTCACAAGGGCGGACAAATGACAAATTCATTAGCTAGCCCACCAGGCAAATAACTGCAGCAGTGTGCAGTTCATCCCATGTTTTGTCTGTCTGGAAAGCTAACTGACTAGGTCAAAACGTGCACTAATCCAACATAATGTAGTAACTTCATGGTCAACTAGTTAAGGTAAGTGTATTAATACATACTAAGGGACACAAACGAGTACATGATAATTGTGTTTGTTACCTTGACAAAACTGTTGGCCAACATTTCGCCTATAAGCTTTGGTATTCTTTGTAAAACAATGTAAAAGATATTACTATAAGTGTCTTTAATTTCACTCGATATGGTTAACTGTGAGGTAGCTGGATATTTTGCTCACTTTCATCAGTCCTTCCACATGCCTGCCTGCTGCTGATTAAGAAGAGATTGTTTGTTGCCTGTACGTGCTAAATAATCTGCTTAGCAAAAACAGTTTTACCCTCAGCCAGGTCGTGCCTGGGCCGAGGTGTGCAGCGCAGCAGGTGGCAGAATTCAGAATGAGTAGCATGAGCTATAGTTATAGCATCAGTGTGTGTTGCACCACCGTGAAATGCATTACATGCTAAAACATATCCTTCGTATCAAATGAAAACTTTTGTTTTGTGAATGTCTTTAAAGGTGTACATTTTTTAAAATCTATTTCACAACTTAACTTACTAATCAGCAAATCAAAGAAGTAGTAGGCCTCATGACCATCACTGTGACGCTTTATTCTGTACTTATTACTATTTTTTTTTAACCTACTAACTAATGTATTTAATACAGCTGGTCTCTGTGACACTGCTGTATAAATGATAATGTATAAATTACTATGGATTGTTTGGTGGTTGTTTGGCAGACCAGCTTAAGTTTATGCAAATCTCTAGATATCCTTCTGACTCTTATTTAGCTTCTGCAAAAGTGCCTACAGAAAGGGAAGAGGGGAAAATCTGCACCTGTCTGTTCCACCTGAGACTGCTTATGCGCTTCCTTAGAAACCCGAGGGACATTGCTAGGCAACCGGTTCAAAGATGAACTCCTCCGCTTTGCACCTACAAGACAAAGAGATCTCACAACCTAAAACAGAGATTTAATAAAGGAGCAATTGCTTTATGATGCCTCAGCTTTGAAGGTTTATCCAAGAGCCCATATTTGTTTATTCCCCACAGATGGCATATTTTTTCACTATCTTATTTTGCGCAAGAGTTCATAATTTTTTTTTTAATTAGTCTAGTAAAAACATATCATTTATATTGCCATTTTCGGGTCGAATGAGTTTGGATATAATACCCAGCTCTTTATCTTCTAAGCACAGAATCTGTATATTCATTATATTCTGAATGGAGTTGTGAGCTTTTTCCTCCCGATTGAATTAACAAAAATAATCACAAATAAATACATTTTATGATGCATATGATTTCACTAATACTCGTGATATGATTTCAGGAACCACATTCTGGTGCCCATCCCATGGTAGAAAGTGTTTAGTGTTCTTAAAGGAAGGAAATCAAGATGGATCCAACAAAAAAAGAGCTTGTGGTGAAATCAGCTGAATCACTACTGAGTGATCCCTCCAGAGGAAACAAAGCTGTAGAGAAAAACAGCACTACCACAGGTATCATTATTGCAGGCTTTCTGTCATGGTGAAACTAAAAATAGCATTGATATCCTATTCAAATCACTTGAAAAAATTTATTCATACAAAACAACCCTACAAGGTAAGATCATCAAGAGAGCCAATGTGAATCAAGAGACACATAAATGCCCTTGCTTAGTGATTATTTTCCAGTCAGATCACATTAACAGGGTAGATAAATCAGTGGACAAGTTCTGATTTAGAGACATGCAACAATGGCATTTGCAAAGAGTTACCAGCCATGTCTTGTTGCCCCTGAATAACACTGAAAACTGCATACATCCTGCATGAAGGGAGAAGGGAGGTAAACACGGTGACAGGGGGTGGGTGAGGTGTGTGAGGAACATGAGCAAGGGAAAACTTACTTTTGTCAGGAGAGTTGAGGAGGGTGGCGGAGGAAGAGGAGAGGCGCTTGCTGATAGCAGAGTCTGCAGGCTGTTTGAGGTTTGTAGTAGAGGAAGAACGCTTGTCTATAGGGCCAACATACAGACATACCAGGGTAGCAAAATTAGGGGAATAAAGACAACACAGGATCTTAGAGGTGTGAAAGGTCTAGGTTAGGGTGGATTATTAAAAAAAAAACAAAAAAACATGTTTAAGACTGACACTATTAGAAGCAAAGACAAGATTTTAGAGTTCCTCATCTCAAACAAAATAAGATTTTTGTATTCACAATAACTGATATAAACATATTCCACAGTATGACTTTAGATCATGAAAACCAAACAAACAGCACATATAATAGAGTCAGAAAGTTGCAGAAAGATGCATCATTTTTGTAGCTTGAAAGTTACATGCCAAATAAAAGCATTCCAATCTAGCAGGCAGTTAGCTCTCAATGAGATTTTCCTTATCAAAGAAAGCAGACATATTCTTAAACCTTAAAAGATACGTGGTATTTGTGGGTGCCCCATTACAGTGAATACATTAAAGTGAGGAAAAAGAGTGAGTGAGATAAAAGGGAGCACCACTTGTGAGCTTCCTCGTGGTGAATACAAGGCATAACGTACAAGTCAGTGGTGAATGCATGAGTGAGAAGGAGAGAGGGTACAGAGCCAGTTCGTGCCAAGCTGTGCCATTAGGGGCAAGCAAGCAAGCATTGACCACCTTGTGGTGTGTGGCTTCTGGGAGGCCTGGAGACCGGAGAGGCTGGGGAGATTACTATATTGACTGGGGAGGAGGTGGGGCCACTGTCACTCTCACCTGTGGGAGGGGCATGGATAGACACATCGCTAAGGTAGATGCATACACTCTCTCCGCAAGAAGGGAGAGTTGGAAAAACACAGCTGAGATCATTAGGGAGTTACCTGTTCTCCAGCAAACTTACACAAGCCAATGTAAACCAACATGGGAAAAAAAAAAAGGGAAAAAAAAAAAAAAGTGCACGCACACTTGCACTCACACACACACACACACACACACACACAAACAGAGTTCCAGCTTTATAGATGTAACATACTAACTAAACTAATATTGACTTGCAAGTGTTTCATTGTCTGCACCAGCAGATAATCTTTCAGAGGGAATGCAGACTAATATTCCATAGCAAGACAGTGGACACCATACATCTGGAAATTAACAGATCTTTGCAGAAAACTTGCAGAATATTATTTTTATTACATTTGTGTTATGTATGTAATGTGTCTAGAGTCTATGATCTAGTGCAGGGGTGTTCAATCTTAGCCACAAAGGGCCAGTGTGGGTGCAGGCTTTCATTCCAATCAAGCAGGAGCCACACCTGGTTCCATCTGTTTAATCAGTTGATCCTTTCAGTAGACTCAGGTGTGGCTTCTGCTTAGCTGGAATGAAAGTCTGCACCCACACTGGCCCTTTCCGGATAAGATTGGACAGCCCTGATCTAGTGCATATATAAATCATTTGTGGCCCATAAAAATGCCTTAAAAAAAGAAGAAAAATGGAAGAGGTTATAGAAACTAGAAAAATTTCTGCTTTATACCATTTCTGTTGTCTGAGTCAGGCAGGCCACTCCAGGACCATCTCTTCTGCCTCTGCTCCACTCTCTGACTGCGTTCCATAGTACGCCGCATCACTGCCTCATAGTGCTCCTATACAGCAAAATATTATACTGTATAAACATATAATACCAACGAGTTCAGTTAGAACAAGGAACAGGGGTTATTAGCAAGCCTTGCCATACTTAATTACCAGGACTGAAACTGGTCACCCTTCTTACCCAGGAATGATGTGAGCCGAATGAGGAAATATGGGTAGAGATAAAAAATAGCGCAGACCATAAAATGATCTAACAGTCGTTTTTTTTATAAATGTAGGAACTCTCCCATTGACTTGTTTTTAGTCTCAAACTCCATTTGGTTTCTAAAACTACAAAGTGCTGTGTGAACCACTGTGGGACTGTGAAGAGAAGCGAACACACACACACACACACACACACACACACACACAGGTCTGACCTGTACCTGCCATGGCTAGGCTACACCCTCCAAGTTTTTTCATTTCATTGATTTTCTTTTCAATGTCTTTGTCATATTTCATTAGCTCTTGTTCTTTATCTTCTGCAGTTTCCTAAGGTTAACTGATTTTGCAAGCACAGAGATCTTGTCACTGGCTTCCGCTTCAACTGCAAGTTCATCTGCAGATTTCAAAAGTGCATTTATGTTGGTCTGAAGCTTTCTTCTGTTCATCTTGAGTTGGTCCACTTCATCCTGTAATACCTTCCATTTCTGTGTTTATTGTGTGTGCTCTCTCTTCTTCTTTTCCTCATCAAGGTATACATGGCATCTCTGTCTTGCACAGCCAGCAGACTTTAGTAGTTCTTTGCTCATCCCTACATTAGCTACCCCACATGGTGCAGGTGGTCTACTATTACCCTCTGGGCAATCAAGGTTCTCTCCTACGTGTTTGAGACAGTGATGTTCTTACTAACAGAGAATCCTCTTTCCACAGAAGCCTGGCCATATGACAGCAGGAGAACCTTTTGACAATTTCCCACAAATCAGCCTCAGTTATTTCTCACAAAGGTCTGGCTTTTCTTTTATCTTCTGTGGATCCAGCCATGCCACATGTCTCACCAGTGTGTACCTCAGAGGGCATTTCTCCAGCAGCTGTGTCACAGCTGTGACAAGGAACTCCGTGAGGTCATCTTGGTCAGAAACCTTCTTCCTCACCCTCAGCTCTGAAAGTAGTCTTTCTGCAACAAATCCTATATTGATCAGGAAGGCATCTTTGTGATTTGCTTGATCTTTGAAGTCTTCTGAGAAGAGCTTCACTGGAGTCTTCATCCTCTTAAGTGCATCATCTCTGACAAATCTCTGGAGAAGGTGCCTCAGTGTGGTTTAAAAAAAAAAAAAATTGCATGGGCTCATCAGTTTGATACTTTATCAGAAAAGGCACTCTTGAGCAATGGAGAGGAAGATTTTGGCTTTTACCAAAAACATGGGGTCAGTGCATGCCTTTTCAACAGACTCAAAAGACTTGTTTTTTTGGATGTGGTACTTTAGAGGCATTAACATTAGCTACATATTTTCTGGATCTGTGACCATATTGTAATGGCTTTTTTTTTTTATAGCACTGTGACATTTTCTAGCCATCTATGTTGACAGTACCCGAGAGGGAAAACAGTTGAAACTGTTACTTTGGTGTAATCATCATGCCTAGCTGAGGAGTCCTTAAAAAGACAATAAAGACAATTTAGAGTGTGCTCAATGTCCCAAGTGGTTGTAAACGCTGCCAGCTTTAAATACATTGTGCATTATAATGTAGTCCACAACTCCCTATGTTTAGGAGTTTGGAGCCAGTCTCCTCTTCCAAGTCCCTTCCAAGCTTCCAGTTCACATTCGGTCCATCCACCGATAGCTGCAATATGCCATGAATCCCAACAATGTTGCAGTTGATGCATAATGGTTTGTAGAGGTCATCAGCACATGCATGTCTGAGAAAACGAGAGTTGAAAAACGTTGTGCTTACGTAGTCTCCATCCCAAAAGCGTATGTGCACATCTAGTTATTTTGACTGGAGGGGCGGTTCAAAGTCTCGTCAAAAAGTAGAACAATCTCTCCACATTAAACTTCTTGTTTATAAGTGTTTATAAAATGCTCTCGTGTGCTGGACAACTTCTTGGGTCGAGTTTTTCTGTTTCAGTATGTTTCTGTCTTTTTTCCACTACTGTTGCAGCTGAAAATACTCCACATTCCCACTAGCAATGGCTGTTAGCTTACTCGCTGACACAATATAGGCAGCTAACAGACCCATGCATTCAAATCATTATCTGGGTGCAGTACTGCAGTGATTAGCTGAGGTTAGCTTCAGTTCGTCAGCTTTCTAGACTTCCAGCTAACGTTAGCTAGTCATTTGAAGACTAGGCTGACTAGCTCAATTTCTCTCCATTCACCATTCGGTGCGTTGGTGGGTTCATTACTTGCTGTGGTCAGGCTTGGTCTCGCGTTGGGTTGGGCCATAAACGTCGTGACTCTGGGTGTACAGAATGCTGTGACCAGACGACGGCGCTTCTGGCCTTGCATATGGCTAACAATTGCCGCCTCCCCCATGTTGGAGATGTCAAAAGATTTTACACAAAATTTGCATCTAGCTTTCTTTTCCCATTTGAAATCCTTAGCCAACCAGGCTTTATTAGTTCTCAATTTTATATTTAAGAAAACAGACTAGGGGCAATAGTCTGGAAACATAAATATTTTTCCATACACTGTTTTCTTTTTTCCAAACTTGTCCAGACCTGGAAATTACTAAAAATCAAATTCCATACTTTCCATACTACGTAGGAACCCTGAAGAGCATTTGTGTTTAATCTGGTTCCCCACACTAATGTAATGTGCTGTTGCACTGTAATTACAGGCCACACACAAGTTATATAGCGTATACATCATATACATCACGCTGTATAAGGAGGAAAGTTTATCATTACAGTGGAGCTCTATAGGGTTTATAGTTCTCTCTTTTTTACTTGAGGGAAAAAAAAAGTATGTACAGCAGACATTGTTAATTCCTTGACAGGTATACACAGTGCCAAATATCTTTAGATTGCCTCTGTCCCCATACACAGTCCACTGGATGGGCTGATTAAATGCTATTAAATATAAAATAACAAATAGCATGAAAGCTAGAAAGAGAAGAAATGAGCTTACCTTCTCCTCCTCCTGCTTTTGTTTCCTCTTCTCCTCCACAGCAGCTCTTCTCTGCTCCTCCTTCCTGCGCTGCTCCTCCAGCTTTCTTTGTCTCTCCTCCATCTGTCTCTCAACCTGAAGTTTGGCCTTACGCTCCCGCTCTAGAATCTGAGACCCGCGGACTGCTGCATTCATCACACACAAAATGTGGATTTGTTAACACAGTCTGTGTGTGTGTGTGTTCTAAGACTTGTAACAGCAAATGAATGACTCACCTTGCTGCTTCTCTTGCTCTTCTCGCCTTTCTTTGGCTACTCGGAGTTTGTCATCAATTCTAAGTGCTGCTCCGTCAATCACTACAGGGAATGCAAATATACTTCATGTCCCAGAAGTCATGCAGTATACGTTATTCTAATTAACATCATTCTTCTTTAAAGAGAGCTACTCAGCTGATAGCACTGGTGTCAGACCGATAATCCAAATCACATGCTCGCACATATGGCTGATATTTTAGATTCGATTAAGAGCTCAGCTAACCTCATGCAGCATTTACCCCCTGGGTATGTGGTCTGTCAGCGAAGTGCACTAATGCCATTACTCACAAGAGATGCATTTATGTTGCATGTATGTAATATATAAAAATATTGTGACACACTTTAAATATGGTCAGCGATTTTATAAGCAATAATATTTACAACTTTGTTACAAACTGTATCTACTGTAGTAACTGATTTGATGTTAATTTTTTTATACCAAGTGTTTTATTTTGACTCCTTTTCCTCAATAAATATTTGTACCTGAATTAAAAAAATCTCAAAGCTTTTTCATAAGCTGGGTCTTAGGAAAACCCGAGCATTTTCAATATATATCTGATATCATCAACATCCTTCAAGTACTGAGATATGATATTTTTGCCATATCGCCCACCACTTGTACATTTCAAGCTGTGTTAATAACAGGAGCGCAGACCTCAGGCTTCCACATGATAGGATATGATTTTAATTCATGTGGCAATGTTTCGATATTTGCCCATGCCACTGAACCATCTACGATACGATTTTGAGTCATAAGGCAAAGACTGGATACTTGACGATACCACTGAATCTACTACAATGTGATATTATTTCAGTTATATAACAATTTTCAAAAATTACACATTATATTATTGACAATAACCTGAGTGAACTACAATCTTTGAAATATTTACAAGAATTTCAGAGTACTTGGTATGTCCCCTTTTTGCTTTAATGACAGTGTGCACTCGAGCTGGCATGGACTCCACAAGTTTGTGCAAAACCTTATGATCACATGCTTCAATAGAAGACACAACAGAAGGCATGAGGAAAATCTGACCTTTTGTACAAAGCAGTTAACGTGATTGCTTTTAATTTAAATAGGGACCTAGAAATAGTGCAGAATCTTTCATATTAAATATTTGAGATATTCAACTTTTACTTTCTTTGTTTTGAATATTTTAAAATTCTAAAACCTTCTGTTTATTTACAATTTTAAATGGAAAAAAAAAAAACAAACAAAAAAAACCCTATACATCCCAGATGTAGTCTTTAACTTTTGGACCCCCCCACGTACTGTATGTATTGTACCGCTGTCTTACTTAAGCCGTATGTAAACATTAACTGTGTTATTTAGGTAGTGTATTATTTATTATTCATGTTCATTAACTGTATTATTCAGGCTGATACCTGGTTTAGCATGGCTCTTGGCAGCACTGGCTGTAACTGGTGCTGGGCTGTTCCCTGCCAGGCTCCGCCGCTCTTCAGCCTGTACCTGGGCAGCTGCAGCTGCATATGATACAAGGGACACAAAATACAGAGCAGTAAAGAACAGATCCCTGATAAAAAAAGAAATCATAAGAAATAAGCCAAGCATGTTATGGGACAATACAGTAAAGCTTTAGGAGTAGAGTAGGAAAGGAAAGATATGGAAAAGACATGATCAGCAGTTCTTTGTAACTATGAAGCATGCATGTGTGCCAGTAAGAGAGGTAGGTTTAAGCAAGAGAGAGACAGAAAAGGCATTTGAATAGAATAGAAAAGTCCACCCTGGAAAACAATAAATATGTTTATACTGAAATATCTGCTGTAGCTAGCTGTTGTGTTGGTCTGCTCTCATACAGTTACAATGCCCTTGAATAATATTGATCTCAAATACATGTGGTAACAGTTCAGTGTTGCTGTTAGCGCCTAAAAACCAAAGTGCAAGAGCTCTTTTCTTGCTCAACATGAGAAATCCAATGTAGAAGTCATGGAGACAACAAAAGCAATGCAATGAAATCATTAAACAAAAGTGATAAGATACCAACATGTCGATGAAATACATTTAAACCAAAAAGTGAACTGAGAATTTTTGACACTGTTGACATCTTTGTTGACAAGTTTTCACTAAACATGCACTAATACCAGGGATGTAAATTACTTCGCATGTCATCTGTCCAATGCAAAACTCTGGAATGTGTGTGGGGTTAGTGGTATAATTAACCAATGATCTACCACTAAATAAAAAAAATACCATTAGAATATTCTCAAACACGTCTGGTTTGAGGCATGTTTCTCACTTTGAGTGCTGAGCTGCAGGCTGAGTTAGCATAAATTACCAACACAGCAGAAAATTTCAAGGGGGAAATGGCTGTAACGGAAGTCCGGCTACAGTAAAACAAAGCGACATTATCAGCTGTGGAAACAGCTATGAACAAAAGCACATCTAGAGGAATGAGCTTTTATACCCATTTTGGATGTATATGACACAGTAGAGGAAAACAACACACTGTACTACATTATCCTAAGCAATCAATTCCCAAGCCATACCTGCAGAAGCTGCTTCTAAACTAGAAATAAGCTGTCAATAGAAAAAAAAGAAAAGAAAAGAGTAATGCAGTAAATGAAAACATTTTGGCAAGTAAACATTTGGCCCAATTTGCTGTATTACTGACGGATTTAGGTTTTAGGTATCCCCATATAATTCAGTTAGAACAGCTTAGTTTATTTGCATCAGACTGAATGCAATCATGACAGTATGACGCTTTGTTCTGTCGATACGCTGCGATGTACACCTTACAGTAAATCTGAGGAAAGAGGAACAGAGCGAATGAGCATTTGGAAGAGAGCTCAGCTGAAACTAATACTGATTTTAAGTAGCTAAAATGAGCTAGAAACAGATAAGCCAATTTATTTTTACATAGTCAGAAATTATACAGACGCCAATAATAATAAAACTACAAGAGATAGTGAATATATTTGTAGAGAAAAACAGTCTTTTTGGACAACTTGCATGCACGCACACACACACATGCATCTCGATATCGCTAAATGCTCGATCACTGCGTTATATGGCACACGCTGGCCCTTGTTCGTCAAGTGTACGCAAATTCCCGCAACAGTCTCCATTTCGCCTTACGTGTATCTATATGACCAAACTCACATCTGGTCAGAGCTTGTGTAAGAGCTTAACATTAATAACATGAAAAATAGTGGTTAAATATTCAAAATCATCAATAATTCTAGGAAGTACAGTATGTACAGAAGAATAAGTAATAACAAACTAATGTCTAAAATAACATATAATTACGTTAAGGGAGGCTATTTAAAGGTGCATGGATATTACATGGTTTGTAAGGTTATTACAGTATTTCATCAACATTTATCCAGCTCCAAAAAAAAGCACACTTTCCAATTTCCAGTTACAATTTTAACTTATCATTAAAATTAAGAAATTACAAAAAAAAAAAAAAACCAAAAAAAAAAAAAAACCAACAACAATCTTTTCATTACCTTAACAGTTACTTTTTATTTTTTGACATTGCATAAACCAGCCTTATACCAAACACTTCCTTAAATTATGTGCATTAGGAGATGCATGTAATTGCTTTTTTATGATTTCAGCAAGCAGCCTGCAAGCTACCTGTGTGTCCAGGCTGAGGAGAAAGGAGCTGTTTCAAGAGCACTCCAGAGCCCTGAAACAGCCGAATCTGCTCAGTATGCAAAAAGACACCGAGTCACCTTCTGCCACTGTGGACTACACAACATGCAGTATGCAAATACACAGCTGCCAAACAATGGACACTAGCAAAGTGACTGAGCCCATCTTACTAAGCCAAATATAACATCCTGAGCAGCGACAACACAAAGCATCAAACTGCTTCTACAAGAACCAAAAAGTGAGAAAAAAATACATTTTAGTCAATGTAGCAACTTCAAATAAGTGTTATTTAAACAGACACTACATGTCTGCGCTTCAGTGATATACTGTACGTCATGTTAAAACTACACCCAAAAAGAAGAAATTAGATACCCAATGGACACAGTTACTTTTGAGAAAACAGACCACTGCCATTCATCTTAAGCCACTATTAGAAACACACACTCAAAGCTAATGACTGCAATGATTTGACCTTCCCAAAATGCTTAGAATGACTTTTTTTTCCCCCCTATGAAATACTTCCAGTGGAAATCACATGACTGACTTATTCTTCTTTCACTGCCTGATTATAGTTAGTGGTTAGTCAGGTGCGGTGTCAGTTTCCATTTTCAAACGATTAAAATATTGAATATTATAAAAGGTACAATAACTGAAACTTAATGACAGTGTTTACATGATCCATTCTGACTCAGCAGCATAACAAAACAAAAGCTGTACATTACAATGTCACAAAATTAAACATGGTTAAGCTTTCACTGTCAGCTCATTGTGCTCTCAGTCACGTAACTCTCTGAAGCTCTAGATGTGTTTTTGAATCCTGCTTGAATATAAACAGAGAGTCTGATGTATGTGCATGTGTGTTGCTTCATGTTTAATCTTTTTTAAAAAAAAAAAAAAACAAAAAAACACAACACACACAAACAGCGTGACATTGGACTTGTTTGTGGTATTAGTGCCAGTGTATTGTGAACAAATTCAGCTGATTCAGCTCACTGTAATGTTTCAGTCCACCACTTACTGGCCAGCAGCTTCGTTACTTGCTGGGAAGCCGACATACTCCCATATTCCAGACCTAACAAATTTGGGGGAATCTTCCAGTTTCTGCTTACTGTTGTGTTCACAAGCTAATAAGTTAGCGTATAAGCCCATGAAAAACAGCATGCTTAGGAAAAGCTTGTCTTATCGAAACCCCTTTATCCTGTATTCGAGATAAAGAAGTTGTTAGTGGGAGTGTGGGCTTCATTAAGTCTAAATGTTTATTACACCTCACAATATAAACGATTATTTATAAAGAATATTCTACTTTATTATAGAGTCTGTTGAATGTATTGTTCTATACACAGACGTATTGAATTAAGAGCCTCATATAAGCACTCTCACGCAAGTAAAAATCACACTTGCCCAGTTACCATACATTTCATGTATTAAGTCAGTTAGGGCATCTACTTAATTTCCATAAGATGTCATTTCGAAATAATAGCTAAGAGCAAGATTTATTTCAGCTATTATTTACTACACCAGATTCTGAGTAACTCAGAAGTTAACATACACTTTGTTAGTATTTGGAATTGCCTTTTAATTTCTTAAATCATTTGGTGGCACTGCCTTTAAATTGCTAGTCAAACGCTTGGGATGGCGCTTTGTGATGGCTACTCCAACACTTTCACATTGTTGTCGATTATTTATACTTATTTAGTGTTATGCTCAGTAATCCTACTGGCAGACCCAACTGCAACCAAGTTTTAACTTTCTGGCTGATGTTTCTGGCCCCATGTTTCACAGCTGTGATGGTGCTCTTCGGATTAAAAGCCTCACCCATTTTCCTCGAAATATAGTGCTGATGATTATGGCCAAGCAATGTTTGTTTCATCTGAGCAGGGAACATTCCTCCAAACCACTAGGTCTTTGTCCTGGTGATCACCTACAAACTTCAGTCTGGCTTTTTTATGCCGAGGGGCTTCTTCCTTGTTGGGGGCCTGTTGAAGCTTTCAGACCAAAAAGTTTGTTCATCCCTCGAGTTATTTTGTGCCTTTCTCCTGAATGATGTAGTGTCTATGTGGTTCCAAGATTTTTATATTTGCATACAGTTGTGTGTACAAAACCTTCAGGTTCACAGTACCTTCAGCTGTTCAATTTTTTTTTTTTTTTTTTTTTTTTTTTTTTTTGAGGTCTTGGCTGAGTTGCTTGAATTTTCCCATGGTATCATAGTTAAAAAGGCCCTGGCCCTTAAAATACAGCCACAGGTGCACTCCTAATTAACTCATAATTATGACAATTGGCCAATCAGAAGCTCCTAAAACACATCATAACAACAATTTTTGGAATGTTCAAGACTGTTCAAAGAGACAGCTTGGTGCATATAAACTTTTGACCCACTGGAATTCTGATACAGTGAAATAACACTGCAATAAATCTGTTTCTAACTGATTGTTTTAAAATTACTTCTGATGTGAACAAGCTATACAAAGGAATGACAGTAAAACCCACTTGAACAAAGGACACTATTTAGCCAAAAGTCTGGACACCTGACCATAACACTCAGATGTGTTTTTTGATCATCTCATTCCATATCTGGTCCCCTTTTGCTGTTATAATAACCTCCACTCTTCTGGGAAAGCTTTCCACTAGATTTTGGAACATGGCTGAGGGGATTTGTGCTCATTTAGCCACAAGAGCATCAGTGAGGTCAGGCACTGATGTTGATCGAGGAGGTCTGGGGTGCCGGTGTTCAAATTCATCCCAAAGGTGTTCAGTGGGGTTGAGGTCAGGGCTCTGTGCAGAACACTCGAGTTCTTCCACTCAGAAAGCATGTTTTTATGGACCTCGCTTTGTGCACAGGGGCATTGTCATGATGAAACATTTTTGGACCCTTAGTTCCAGTGAAGGGAAATTGTAAAACTGCAGCATACAAAGACATTCTATACAGTTGAATATAATTCTGTGCTTCCATCATTGTGGCAACAGTTTTGGGAAGATCCACAAATGGGTGTGATGGTCAGGTGTCCACAAAGTTTTGGCCGTATAGTGCATATGCCCTAATTGACCTGCCGAAAGAAATGTATTGTAACATGAAATGAGTGGCGTTTTGAACAACTGAGGTTAAATATCTTCCATCTAGGTGTATGTAAACTTTTGGCCTCAACTGTAACTGACATCTTTATAAAAAATAATCCTGGTTCCTCTCCCTTCTCTCTATCTTGTTCCTCAAAAACATACCATTACACTAATATTACATAGATGTCTGCAGATTTATGTGATTATGTTCGAGTTTGTAATTTTAGAGAAATATCCAGTTTTGTTCTAATAAGGCTTGTGTTATCAGGAGTGTCCCTTCTCAGACAGCAGATACCTTCACATCTGGGGTGCCCTAGGGCACATCTGGGGCCAAGGTTTTTTTTTTTTTTGCCCACAAAAGTTTTGCAGATGATTCAAACTAAGGACCCGTGTTATGTTACTACACTGAACACAGCTTCTTGGCAGAGTGATTATCATCTGTGGGAGGCCATTGAAACTGAAAGGCACAACAGACATATCTAAAAATCTGCAAGTTTATTCCAAATACTTATTTTGGAAAAAAAAAAAAAAAAAAAATTCTGTACTAGCTTATGTTGCATGCTCCTTTAGTCTTTACTTTATATTTTTTAAATTCATTGCTAAATTAAAAAACTAAACTAAATACTAAACATTTAACACTTTTTATGTTTCGCATAAAATGTTTATATATATTTGTTTTTTTTTTCCATTTAGCAACAAACCAAATTCACTCAGTCAGAGAAAACACTAGGAACAGTCATCCAAAAACACTACAGCCCTCTGTATTCCTCCACACTGGGAGGAACACCAGGCAGTGAGAGTCGGCTCATAGCTGCTCAGTGGGCTCCTGTTACGACAAGCAGCCAGTCTGCATGCACGTGTGTGCGTGTGTTGCTGCAGTAGCTAGGACAACAGGAAGTGCTTTATTGCAGATGCCGATAATGCAGGCCTTCACACAGGGTATATCTGTGATCCCCCCCACCCCCCCCACCCTCTCTCTGTTCCATACACTCATATACATGATCTCATTGCAGGTAACAAGCAAAAACAACAGCTTTGACATAGCATTACACTGGGCCTTATTCTATTGTACAGCCATCACTGTTATCACTATTTTTTTTGTTGTTGGTGGGTTGTTTTTTGTTTTTTTTCCCCCCAGCCAGGGATTGTTTTAACTGCAAAATAAACCCCATAAACCAATTGGTACAGTTATATGAACATAATACAGCTATACAAATATTAGGCGCATTATGTAAATGTGTACGATAACAATCTGGCTACTTATTGGAGGTATTATTGCCGAACAGAAACAACTGCTGCAGGAACAACAGTTATCGGTCATATTTTACACAGACTTTTTTCCCCACTTAGATAAATTGTTAATCTATATGTGAAATGCTGCAAGAAATTATAGGTTTTCAACAGGAAAACACTGCAATTACATATAAATGGTGTATCATATGACATCTATCACATGGCTCTGCTACAAACCAGTAAAACCCCAACAGGAAAAGCAGGACGTCAGCATTGTGCTGAAATCCTCCTGTAACTCTGTGTAAACGCGTGTCACTTACACTACACTAACAGCTGTTCTTTCTAATAACGGTTTCTAACAGGAGAAATAAGGTACCCTCTTGATATTAAACGTATAAGAAGAGCTGGCAATATTGTATCATGCTAAACATTCTATGCCTACAGACTGAACGGTTCTAGGTTAAATTATAAAAACACACATTCTGCTTTAAAGAAGGTAAAAGTAAAATTCATAAACCTCAAATCATAACATAAATCACATAAGGCTGTAATGTGTTACATCAACAATTTGGAATGCTTTCAAATAAAAGTTTTTTTTTTTACTCGAATCCACCCCTCCTAACTGCCAATGATGGTGAGAACCACCTGGATGCCTTCTTGTGTGTGTGTGTGTGTGTGTGTGTGTGTGTGTATATATATGATGTAGCATTTGATATAAATATCTTCATTATATGGCCATCATTCTCTTCTGTTTTCTGTGCAACAGCTTCTGATTACATTAGGAGCTACAGGTAACCTGTCCTCCAAAGCTGGCCATAGACTCCCATCATCTCTTTATGACTGTGATGAGTATATTTCATACTTTTGGAGCCATTCTGGGCAGTCTGTCTAGCTCTCGAATTTAACTTACTGGTTCTGAAACACTGCTGACAGTCACATACATCAATTACCACAAGGTCAGATGGTGCTTTGCAGAAAAGCTCCGTAGGTCACCGCCTCTCCACCGTTCGCTTCTCTGAGAGCGACTCATTTCCCGGGATGGCACAACAGTTCAGCAGACATGCTGAAGAGACAGCACATACAGCCACGTGTCTGCACCCAGAAGTGGTGTCCAGTTTGACAAGGCACAAGTGGACCTCTTTGCCAATGCCAAATGGACTCACTGTCAACTGTGGTTCTCGCTGGTGAAGTGGGGCAGATCTCTGGTTCAGGACACACTAGCTCACAATCGGCCTTACTGTTTCCTGTAGGCATTTCTTCCTCTACAGCCGATTCTTCCCACATTGCTCAGAATTCAGCAGTCAGGCCAGAGTCCTATTTGTGGCCTGCGAGGCATGACTTCCACTGAGGCTCTCGTAAGGGTTCAGAACACCTTGGCAGAACTAGACTACCAAAATGGCGGTTCAATCCCATAATGCAGTGTAAGGCGATTTCCAATTCCCAAGCCCTTTATTGACTTTTTACCTTCTCAAGTTTCCTCTCTAAGGCTGTGTATTTCTGCAGGCATTTAAAGTGCTTTATTCAGTTGTTAGTTTGTGGTAATTAAGAAGATACACTTTAATAGAGAACAAAGTACACCATAGACCTTAGGAACAATTTTACAACCTTAAGCCTTTTCCTATAAACACCAGTTTATAAGTCCTTTCCCCTGCTGTTCATTAGACCTGCACGAAGTTGGATGACTTTTCAATACCACACTGTGGTAAGTAAATGGTTTGATTCTTTCATTGCTGCTAAATTCATGGGGGTTCATGTTTACACACCCTAATTCTGAAGGAGCGTCAATCAATATATTCATGTTCAAAACAGAAAGCGATATTAAACATTGCAAATCACTGCAAACTTATGACCTTATGCTGCTTAATGCTAGAGTATTTCACTCGACTCTTTACCCAATGCTGGAGAGGGATATTTTTAGTTTCATAACAGTGCAGTTTGGGGTTGTACAGTGTACAATGCAGTACAGTCCTCACCAGTCAGTGCTACTCAAAACACTAAAGGAAAGCATGTTTGAATTCTTCTGTAACTTATTATAAATTCATTCATCTTCAGTAACTGCTTTATGGTCAGGGTCAGGGCCAAGAACACTAGGCATGAGGTGGGAACACATCTTTGACGGTATGGCAGTCCAGCACAGGGCTGCAGGGCACCATGCACACACACACACACACACACACACACACACTTATAAGCAATTTAACATAGCCAATCCACCTTCCAGCATGTTCTAGGAGGTGGGAGGAAACACACATGAACACCGGGAGAACATGCAAAACTCAGACACACAGACAGTAAACTGATCTCAGGCTCAAACTGGGGACGCACGAGCTGTGAGGTGGCAATTGTTGAAGGCCTTCCTATTAATAAAAAGGAGGAAACTGTAATTTAACCTAACAATCTTACTTCTAATCTTAATCTAATTTATTTTTGGCCAAAGAATTGTTTTGCTATCGAGCATCAAAATACTACACCTGGTAATGCTATCGAAGACAAACTGTTAATACCGTAAAAACCCTATTATCCAGAGGGCCGATCAATTAAGTGCTAAAAAGTTCAGATTAGACTGATACAATGAACATATCGCGCAAATACTCCAGTCACTGCGGGATTAATACCACGAATGCAAGGTCGCCGGGGAAGTATGCAGAGTTGCTACAGATAAGCTAAGCTAGTTAGCTAACTTACAATTATAAACTGAGTCCTTGAACACCAACAACACCACCTACAGCGACTCGGTTATCTGAATTTACTGCTAAAAACGCGCATAAAATATTTATCTGCCGCTATTCAGTACGTTAATGAGTTATTATTTGCCCTGGAGCTAATTTAGCTAGTCAGCTAGACAGTCACAAGATGACAGGAGCATCCTTAGCTACGTGTCCCTGAGAGGCGCCAGACAGCAAGCTAGATATATATACAGATAGAGAGAGAGAAATATATATCTACTAACTAAAACTAAGGTACTAAATTAGTACAACTAAAGTACAACTAAAGCACAGCTTACTTTTCTAATGCTAACGCTACTTTACAGCCCATTTTAATCCCTGTAAATACAACCAGCAACCATAGAAAGTGTATACAAACCTGGACAAAACTACTCACCTGCACAGTTAGCTAGCTACATCCATAATTAGTTAAAATACTAGACAGTCACACAGAAAAAAACAAATAAACACCACATCTGTAGGCTCGGCTCAGCTTTTCTGAAGTACCATTAATTTAACAGTTACCGGTAAACCCTCTTCCTGCGACGGCCGGCTATTTGTCTGCACATCTCCGAGCCACAACTGCAGCCAGAGTGACTGACTTCCAGCCCAAATCATACAAACTGCTTCAAAACGCTTCAAGCTTGTTACAGAAGCCTGTTTTTACAGTTCCACGCGGCCAAAACTGATGTAATGGATGAATTCCTACCCATTTGTGCTCGCAGTCCTTTTAGAGACGTTGCTCCGTCCGCCATTTTTACCGAAGTTTTCTTTCTCTCTCTTTTTTTTTTTTTTTTTTTCTGCTACATTCATTAGCTCGCAGCGCGCGTTAGCCGGGCACGCGCACACACCACACCAACGCATTACAGCGCCATCTACCGTCGAGTTGAAACAAAACACTAGTATCTGTCTCGTTAAAAGTTAATTCATTAAGTGGGAAAAAAAACTGGGTTATTTGGCCCAAGTTAGAAGAATGACATAGTTGTAAATGTGTATTCGTTATAACATGTGCAGTTTAGTACAGAGACGCTATAAAAAAACAAGATTTCCTTATGTATTAAAGAGTGCACGTGACGCTACATAGTGGTGAACCACTCCTTTAAAGAAAACACTCCATGCTCTTGGCACACTAGTCCATCTTTACAGTCGCTTAACACTGCTTCTGCTGTTCCACTATCTCCTGAGCCTTAGCTTGCATGTCTGCTCATTAATTTTTCAGTTTGGTCTCAGTCGCACTGAATAATAGAGTGACATCCCTGTTGCTTAACACTAAAGTGAGTGTTAATGGAAGGGGTAGTGTCAGGTGGAAGGTCATGTCATAATTCAATTGGCCCTGGACTGTTATGATAAATTTGTCTAGAGTTTAACCACTGTTAGGTGTGAGACAGGAAAGCACTGCCCTTTTAGCTCCTTTAATAAATATCACATGTGCATGTTAGTGTAAAAATGGCAGGTGCACATGGAAGGTGCACAAGGACATCCACATTGTCTACTGCGAATGTAACTCTGAATCAGGAGTAAAGTGATATACAGTAAGTTCTTTTAGGAAGAGCGGTTATTCCAAACCAGATATACACCAAGGAGTGTGACAAAATGTATTCCTTTAAATTCCTTTTTATCGCTGTAGGTCACTGGCTGATAAGATCATCTCATATGACCTTTCCACCCATTCCCCTATGCACCGCTGATGAAAATAGAAGAAGGCACTTCAGTCATAGTGCTAAACACAACATAAAGCCTGGAGAATCAGATACCATGGAGTCCCCCCCCCCCCCCACCACACACACACACACACTTTTCCTTTGGCTGGGTCTGTACCCTACATTAGAGTAGCATTGCCTGTAATTAAAGTTGAGCTTCTAAGAAATTGTGCAGTGGAACTGCAATTACCCTTTTGATTTTACTCTGTACACATGTGATACATGTGTGCTGTTTACACAGCATAGTGGAATGTACTAAATCATGTACAGTGAGCATGAAGGCACAGTGTTTCTCCAAGGGAAGCTGCAACATCAAGAGCAGAAGAAGCAGAAGTAAGACTGATAGTAAGACTGATATAATTGGTTACAGACCAAGGTAATATAGTAATCCAAAAGCTATTCTTGTGCACACTGGTCGTTCACCTTCATCATTCATCTTCAGTAAGCACTTCAGTGTGGTCAGGGTCACAGTGGAGTCAGTGCCTATCCCAGGAACACTGAGTGGGACCCTGGTCCATCACAGGGCACCATCTACACACATTCGCACTCGTATTCATACCTAGCGTCACCAGTCCACTTACTGGCATGTGAGAGGAAACTGGAGAATCCAGAGGAAGCCCATGTGGACATGTGGAGAACATGTGAAACAGACAGTAACCCGAGCTCAAGCTCTGGAGCTGTGAGGCCACGATGCTACCTGCTGCACAACCCACTGTTAAGTCAAACTAAATGCATTTTAATTCACCAACACTTTGCTGAAAGCACACAGATGAATATAGTGATGCAACATCTGGTCCACAGTGTGTAATAGGCATTCACTAAAATTGCACCACATAAATAACTGACATGTGACATAAAAGACGTGTTTTTTTTTTTGTTTTTTTTTAACATTTTTATGGAATGGCAGTGGGGAGACCATTCACATGAGGGGAAGCAAAACACTAAAATGGTACTGGAGATAAGGAACAAAGTCAGTTAAATTAAACATAATTCAAGAGATTACTGTTGTAGCCAATGCTGTTCTGCGCACTACTGTTCCATTGAGAGTGATGCAATTGTAAAATGTATTTTTATTCAATGTACACTATATGGCCAAAAGCATGCGGACACCTGACCATGACAACCAGATGTGTTTGCTGAACATCCCTTTCCAAAACCATGGGCATTGATATGGAGTTGGTCCCCCCATTTGCTGCTATAACAGCCTCCACTCTTCAGGGAAGGCTTTCCAATAGATTTTTGAAAGTGGCTGTAGGGATTTGTGCTCATTCAGCCACAAGAACATTAGTGAGGTTGGGCACTGATGTTGGACAAAAAGGCCTGGTGTTCAGTTGCGTTCCAATTCATCCCAAAGGTGTTCAGTGGGGTTGAGGTCAGGGCTCTGTGCAGGTCACTCAAGTTCTTCCACACCAACATTGGCAAACCATGTCTTTATGGAGCTCGCTTTCTGCACAAGGGCATTGTCATGCTGGAACAGGTTTGGGCCCCTTAGCTCCAGTGAAGGGTAATTGTAATGCTACAGCATACAAAGACATCCTATACAGTTGTGTTTTTCCAGATTTGTGGCACCAGTTAGGGGAAAACCACATATAGGTGTGATGGTCAGGTGTCCACACGCTTTTGACCATATAGTGTATCTTTATCTCAATTAGGAATAAAAACGTTTTTATATTAAGGACACAAAAACTCATATATCAGCAAATATGAGATGGAAATAAAGTGACTGGATAAAATTTCACCTTTTTGTTCAAAATCTTGCATCAATCTTTCAACCTTTGACAAGTCCTAAATCTAGTTTAAGAAAAACAAACAAACAAACAAACAAAAAAACAACAACAGAGACTATTTGCACATGGCACCTAAGTTTTCCTTTATCACAGCATAGTCATCAGTATGACAGAGGGCTAACACTTGGCTAACAGTATAAAAGTTAGTCTAATGTTAAGCAGCTTCCTATAGGCCTTGGCTATTAGTTTGCAAAATACATAGCCTGACATTAGCTAGCTTGTTAGTGAGCTACTCATGGGATATATATGCTAAGGTAATTATGTGCAACATTAGCCGGCAACATTAGCCCTGTGATTAGGTAGCTAACTGGGTTAGATAATATTGTACTGTGTAGATAATGCTATTAGATGCTTTGAAATGATAAATGAAACTTTTAATCCAAAAGAAGTATTAATGAAATAAAGCAGTTTAAATTATAAATGAAGCTGTTTATTAAGGCATAAATACAGTTTGTATTTGTACTGATTCAGGCCACCTCTCCTCAGTCAGGCATCATGTTTCTAAGCTGAAGCATCATTCAGGCTGTGGAGTTCAGATGGAGTGGAACTGTTGAGCTGATGAGAGAAATGAGTCTGTGGCACTGATTACTGCACATCATGGAGGACAAATAAAGATTTCTCTGTGGAGATTAACCATACCATTCATGCTCAGGTTAAAGGCTGCTGTCATTAAATTTTTCCCATCATACGCAGCTACGGAATAAGTAAACTTCATGCCCCCTCATAAAATGTTTGACAGACATGATTATCACACATGAATCATTGTGAATAGTAAATTTGACCCAGAAATGTGTGTGTTGCGTCCTGGATCACTAATACTGTACTGGATAACTACATTTGATCTAATAGTAGTGTATTAGACTATTTATATTCGGGAAAGTTTTTTGCTTTCACCATTGGTTCTACAAACAGATACACCAGACCTTTACTCACATCATGAATAAACAAAATACAGGCATGGTCAGAACCTTGGTCACTTGGTGGGATGTGTGGAATCTAATGACTTGAAAGACCTGCTACAGAAGTATGGCGGCCTCTACTGGTAGATCAGTAACAGGTTCTTGCTCTCAAGAGGAATAGTTTTTTTTGTTTAATAAAAATGTATTTATTTATTTATTTATTTATTTATTTATACTTAACTTAACCCCTCCCTGTATTCCAGTACTGTTTTGTGCACATGTGATTTTGGGATGCCATGTGGTCTTTTTGCTTGCTTTTTGCTTGCTTTTCCACAAAAGAAAAAGTGGATTAATATTCTGATACATTTTAATCGCAGCAATAAAGGGCTTACTGTGATAGACAAAGTATAGTTCCTCTAGAAATCAGTTACTCATAGACACATAGATAGATGTATGGACAAACCACATCCATGCATGATGATTTTTTCCAAATGTTGCCTAGATTGTTGTTTGGTGATAAACATTTGCTCCTAGGTGGTTAGCTACACTGCCCGGCCAAAAAAAAGTGGCTGTTTAGATTTTAATAGGCAAATACATAAGAGTCTACGAATGGATCATTATTAGAGTGATTATAATGTTTCTAGCATGTTTTATGTTTGGCAACAGTGGAAATAACATCACAACATTTATTTCCATCAAGCGGTGCATCAGTTTTTGGTCAAGATGCTTGTACTGACAATGCAAGAGGTGAGCACTGTTTAAAGTCTCCTCCAGCACATCCCAAAGACTTTCACTGAGGTTAA
>CM075009.1:15273394-15285249 GCA_037576675.1 Pangasius sanitwongsei | reverse complement strand
TTGGTGATTATATTATATTGGAGAGGATGATTTATTTCCTGGAGTTTTTCACTGGATAGTTGGTTGCTTGTTTGTTGTCTACACCCATTGTCAGGTGTGTCTATTTGAAGACTGTCAGGACTTAATGTTTTTACTGCCTGATGAAGACCGACATGGTCGAAACTTTGTCTGCGCTATATATTATTAAAATGTTTTGAGAACATTATAGCAGTGTGTCGTCCCTTTTTCCGTCCATAGATTTTTGCTTAATCACAAACCCACTGACCTACCTCACATCTCTGTGTTTGTTTCAGGCTTTTTTATATTTCTGTTCTACTGTCTCATGAAAGAGAATGTACGTAAGCAGTGGAGAATTCACCTCTGCTGTGGAAGATTTAAACTCAATAGCTACTCAGGTTGGAATTTAAGCTCAAGAACATATTGATCTGTACTTTTTTCACATCTTGTGTCATGCTGCATGCTAATTAAGATGAAAAACTGTTTCCCTTTTAACCACAGACTGGAGTGGTTCAGCGACACTGGGTGGTAGACCTAAGAGTGTAAAAATGGCTCACACCCCATCTGAAACCACAAGTGAACAGAAGATTTCCAAGAGCAGCCAGAAAGAGGAAAATTAAAGAAGAGAGACAGCAGCATTCACTGCTCAGTCTCACGGAAGTTGCATGGTGCTAATTTGACCCAATATGTCTACTTAAATGAGGACAATGAGCTCAAAAGTAATTAATTCTGTACAATTCTCTGTTAATTATTAATTCAGTCTCTTCACCAGCACTTTTATTATGCAGTCTTCTTATTATGCAGGGTTTTTTTTTTTGCATCAAGCTTTTTTGTGACTTCCATGTATTAATGCCCAATAAAAGTGAAAGTTTGTTAATGTCAAGAAACTACATGTTGTTGATAATTTGTTATATTCTACTACTTCCAGTGGTTACACTAAAGTGTAAAACAGTGTGTACATCAAATAATTATTTGTTCAGTAGATAAGCAATAGATAAACTCTACATGGCTTTATGGATTTGTGTACACTACACCACACATTATAAGCAGTGGTGCAGTTGATTCTTCATGCTGCCTCAGTCACACATACACAGAGGCAAACACACATCTTACTGGCACTAGTGAATGAGTGTAAGTCGAAACACACATTTAGTGACAGTAATTCTAGTGGTTGATTTGTTGCTATTCTTGCCATGTTTTACTGTGTTGTTAAAAAAACCATACGGACTATAGTAGAAACATGGGTGCTGTGGACACAGGGCTATGAGCAGAACTAATTTAACAATTTTATAACTTTTTGAATTGTTTAACATTTTTGCAACTTTCTCAACCTTTTGTATTTATAGGGCAGGATACTGAGCTGTTTATCCCCAGTGGAGATGGACCTGATCAATGCCCAAATTGTTTACTTACAGAGCCTTGCTCTACCTTAAGAATAACCAATAGCAGCATGTTAAATGTACTTTGCATGCCATGGGGATACAGCTAACTATTCATCTACCTTAGATGCTGCATTAAAGCAGCAGGGAACAAAGCAAACAGTACACATGGTCACTGAGCCCTCTAAAAATAAAAAAAAAGAGTAAGCACCTTTGCTGCATTTTTGCAGCAGGAACACAGATAAGCACAGCAAAAAAACCCGACACAACGGATTGAATACCTAACTCTTTTTGTCGTGTATCCAATTCTGTGGACAATGCTATGCCACAATGTACAAGATTTATTAGAGAGCTGTTATGCATATTTGCAAATGCACTAATGTTGTGATCTGATAAAATGACACATATGCTGGCTACAGTATAAGATGCAGAAGCACTAGGGTTGAGATCAGTTCCCCTGGTAGACATACCTGTTTAAAACTTTCTGTGCCATCAGGTACGAGTACCTCGAAAGGCCTTTAGCACAGAGGACAGGGACGCAGTAGGCTGTCACCTCCTTCTGTCTGAAACATGATTTAAACATTTGAGACAACACGTTGCCTTCAGGCGCCCTCTTCTGGTATGACGCTATTAATGCAATCTTGGGCTTCAGAGACTGTAACAACAGATGGAGGGAGATGCAAGATACAATGCAGGCCATGTTGGTGCCTCTGTGCCGGCCCAGGGCACACAAATGGTCCAGGGTGTGACCCAGACCTTCCAGTGCATGAGTTGCTGAAAATGCCCAGAGCATCTCAACAATGTGTCTGAAAATATGCTATAAAATTTGGGCTCCCCTCTTTACGATTTCACTGTCAACCACCACCAAACACATGGTCCACCCCACAGAGATATAAGACCAAGCCCAATGACTATGCTGACTGCAGAAGTGCAGTTGCTGCTAGACAAACAGGCAATAGAGAAAGTACATGGGCCAAGTTCGCTGACTATAGTCCTTTTCAAGCTATATTCTGATTCCAGAAAAGGAAGTGGAATCTGCCCCATCCTGGATCTAAGAAATCTAAAAGTTTTCTTGAAATAACTGCCATTTTGTGTGCTACACCTATTGGTTGTGAAGTGAGTGGTGAACAAAGACTATTGATTTGTGATGATAGACCTGAAAGAGGCTTATTTCCACATTCCAGTGGCTGTGGAACATAGATGACTTAGTTATCAGCACTTTGTATCAGCACATTGATTGGCACTCATACTCAGTCCTTTATTTAGATGCTCTATTATATCTATTCTATCTTGTTATTAGATTCAACAGAGCATTTGATAATCAATAGGTAGGTCTGCGTCAGAAAGAAAGGACAATTGGCTTTATTCTTGTATGCTATGTTTTAAGATTCAGACTACAAAATGCTTATTTAGAGGGTCATACTAACAAATACTAAAAAGCATCCAAAATTGATGTTTTGATGCCCTGTTATATTCATTCTCATAACATATGTTTAGATTGGCCCAACACTTGATAATCAGGAGATCTTCTTGGGCAGTGTGTGGTTGTCTATAAGGGCTTATAAACTTAAGTAAGCCTTTATGGACTTGAAATTCAACCTGCCACCTGGTAATTAGCATGTAATTCTTCTTTAAATATGTACTCAATGTACTCTATATTTAAGTAGACCATCTACTGGTGACATATTGCCACTTCAAAAATAAAATTAAAGTAAATTTAATTATAAAGGGAATTATAATGTAAACAAGCTCGTTTTAAATTGTTTTCTCACAACCTCATAATTTGTGTCATAATCACAAAATAGCAAAGTCTGTTCTTCAAGAAGAAGAACAAGATAAGTTTGGCTATATCTCGATATTAAGACACCAGTGTTTTCTGGAGGTAGTACTATTCAATTCAAGTCACTGGGGTTGCACAAGACAGTTCACTCCCACTGCCTATCCCAAGTCCAGATAAAACTGGGGAGGGTTGCGTTAAGAAGGGCATACTTCTGTGCCCTATATGAGGAACAATGATCCACTGTGGCGACCCCTAACAGGAGCAGCCCAAAGAAGAAGAATAACAACTTTCCTCTCACAGAGCACATTCGGTCCAAGTTGACATTATTCATGGGCCGACCTGGTTTTGCGTTATTGAGGTTTGGCTGGAACCCATTCAACGGGTTCCAACCCATTCAAATGACCAGGCAATTAGGCTAATAACTATAAGACTTCAGTAATAAATATAATAACTTACGGGTGGGTTAAGATAGGGGTGGGTTTTGATTTCCACACTCTAGAAATAAAAAAAATAATCACAGACTCCCTGGCTATGATTCATTTTGAGAACAACTGATTTAGGCGACTGGGCTTTTATTAGTGTGTGTATGTGGTGATCCTGGGGTCAGGTTGGAATAAGATTTGAAGTAAACAGTATAGCCTATACTGAAATTGGGATTTTATAATACAAGCAGCAGTTCACTAGTAGTCAAACCTGGCAACACAGCATTTTTTTTCTGAATGTGTTAAAAACCAATACAGCCGAATGGCACATCTCATGACAGATGAAAACATGAATCTGCACTTGATTCCATTTTGCTAGTGGAAAAGAAAATCTGGAAAGGTAAAATGAAATGATGAGAGCAAGCTGAGTTTTAGTCTTGCAGAAGTCACTGTGGTTTTCTAAGAAGCGAGTTTTCCCCTTCTGCGTCAGTGTGGTTTGACCAGTTCAGGCACATTCTGCTCATGCTGGATGAACTGCAGGAAGAACACACCTGAGCTGGGCATCAATAAGTAAAGACGCCAACACTTAAGTAGAACCCCTTGTCTAATAGCTAAAGAAAAATACAACTGGTTCACCAAAGGAAAGGATTCTTTTTCATTCCAGTTATTTCCAGATGTCTAGATGAATACCAGCTGCAGACTTTGAGCAGGCTCATTGTTTACGTTTCAGTTTGGACATACCAGACGTCTATTGCAGGTAAGTAAGAAAGCATCGCAGGAAATGCAGAAACTGTAATCTCATTGCAAATATTATTAAAAGTATCTTTTAGGTAGTAAATTATCTAACGTTTTAGCTGAGGCAATTCATAAAAGCAGATTTTATGCTGATTTTTCTTTAATCAAAAATGTATTCTGTGGAAAACAAATTAAATGAACTCATACAGAGTACTTTTTTTTTAACCACTTGAAGGAATTAAATTTCCAGTAGAAAAAATGATTTATTTGAACATTCATTGACTTGATATTTTTGTAATCTCCTTCACATTCCATGTGTGCTCATGTTATATTTGGAGATTTGCCATGTATTTCCTTCTTGAGGTGATATTTCCACCCTACAACAATGTTAAGTTAATGTTCATTTCTTATACACTTTTTCTTTTTGCTGAGTTAGGAGTGGGTGATGTGGTGAGGGGGTAGTGTCAAAGAATAAATGTCATGCTTATGATTTTGAATCTTAGACATTATCATTTAGTGATTCTAACTATCATGACCCACAAAGTATGTTTGTGGTTTCCCTGTTTTCGTTCAAGTACGACTCCATTCTATCTCTTACACAATTGCAACCAAAACATCTATTTAGAGAAGTAGACGAAACATTTGCTGTTTTATCCAAAGGAGAATGAAAACATAAAATATATTTATTCATAGTTTACACATTTAACAACACATCCTTTGGACAGATGCTTAAATTAATACACACTGTAATCTCCATAATCTCAGTAATGGAGCACCAACCAGGGAGTCCAGTGGCTGGGAAGGCAGAGGAGCAATCAGGAAGTCTACTCCTCACCTACTTCCAGGGAGATATTAATAGCATGGTAGATGCACATTTCTCACGTGCCTTAGAAAATGTCACCAAACCAAAGGAAGACATCACTAAAAACAAGAAATTCCACAAATTGCTGAAATCTGGTAACACATACCTTTATCTCTAAATATCTTAATACCTTATAAACACAAAACGATAGTGAATACATATTGACATACATACAGTGAAGTATTTCTAGTGAAGTATTGGATGTGTTGCAGAGCAGCCAAGTACAAGCAAGTGGCACATGCAATCGCATGCCCGCTTTGAAACCACAGATCCATCAGGACGAATTGAGCTTGGCAGACATGAAGAGTTGCAGACAAACCCCCGTCTGCCACTTAACACTCCTGTGGAGAGCTCCAGCGTTTGGCTCGGTGGTCCACGGCAGGGCACGAGTCTGGTGTTGCCTCCCATGGTGTATCCCTCTGCTGCGTCTGCTGAGGGTTTGGTGGTGGCAGACCATCAGTACAATTCCCTATTAAACCTGCTGCACAGTGACCGGCCAGACCTGGGCTCTGTCATGGTAGCCCCCTCCAAACAGGAGCTCATGCCAGGCTGGGCACGGCATCCAGGATTTGGAGACCAGATGACTCCAGATCACGGCCTTGACTCTGGTATTGGAATTTATTAATAGGTTTTTGGGTTTTGTACTACTCACTGTAAAATACACATTAGGACTTCACTTATATTTACCACTTATAGTTATAATGTTTCCAGCTTCAGTAGGCCTGATATTTTACAGTACTTACAGTAAATTCCACTGTCCTTATTAATTAAATCTAATCATGCATGTTAATATTTTATAAAGGAACTTGGTTTTACCTCCAGTTTTAGTATGATAATACGCTGATCTATTTATATTCAGCTCTATCATCTTAAATCTGCATATATATTTTATCATTATCAATAATTTTGCTAGTACAGTTGCCTATAGTCACATCCACTGTGACTGAATGTAGCTGAACTATAAACTCATTTTATGACAATAATTCAATTTCATTGAAACCAGTTTTATTTGTACAGCATGTTTAACAATAGACATTGTCACAAAGCAGCTTTACAGAAATTCAGATGTAGATTTGGATCCCTTATGAGCAAGCCAGAGGTGACAGTGTAGTTATTAACAAACAAACAAAAAAGTTTTAAACCATATAATATAGATTTACTTGAACACCAGATTTTGTGTTGAATATAGGATTTGTATTGAGCATCGAAATGGCTGCTTCATGTCTGTAATTTGTCCTGTTTCTTTTGTAGGTGTACCAATGATGGAGAAGAAGGATTTATATTGGTATTAGGGAAGCACTGTTGCAGTTTTCAGACATCTTTACAGATGAGACAAAACCTGATTCCTGAAGAACAAGGAAATCTTATCTCTGTTTTACTGGTTTTAAGAGTTCAGAGCCATGAAATGCTTTACCCAGAAGCCACTGCGCCTGACTACATGCTGACAAACCTGTTCAAGAACAAGCTCATCATGTAGTCCAGCACAGTGAGTTTTAAAAAAACTTCCTTTAAGCTATATGGGGGGTTGGTGGTTCCTCTGCGTGTAGACAGAGGATTTCAAGTGACTTTCAGACAGATTGCGAAAGCCAGGTCATACCTAGATATTTATTTCTTTAGCCTTTCAATTGCTTGTTCTTGGGAAGCATAATATCACAATATGGACACAGTTAATGCAAATCTATGTGTTAATAAACAAATATGTCTGGAATGAAAGACACCAAAATTAATTTCTAATAATAATGACCATATGGGAAATTGATATCTGTTATAAAAAACACAAAAACAACAACAAATAAAGAAACAAAAAAACACAATTTTATTCACATTCTTTTAATTAGCCACCTCTTATATATATGTTGTAATGCATATGTTGTAAATCATACGGACATAGTGAAAATGAAAGAGATGAAAGGAAATAAAACGAGTTTCATTGTGTACTGGGAAAAACTGAAATACTCATCTGACAGGATTCACTTCACTTGTGTGAGCTGCCTGAACTTATTCTTGCTTCTTTGTGAACCTAAGTGAAAATGAACTGTAAAAAGTATACATATATGAATTTAGTTGGAGCACAACTGCTGTATAATGTGTAAAATAATAGTAGCTGGAATATATATGGTTGAGGGATAAATGTGTATAGAGTATAAGTAGATGGCTTCTGTTAAAATTACAGGTAACAAATGTGTACAATGTTTGCTTATATCTTTTTTTTGTGATCCACTGTAAATAATGCAAATAAACACAACAACGTGTACCATGAATATTGAACACTAAAGTTATCCCTGTAAGTTAAAATGATATATGTGTACAAAGTGGTGCAAAGTGCACAAAACACATTGACAGAGTAAAAGTACTGCTATTATAGTAATAATTCACTTGAGTAAAAGAAGTGTTCAGGAAAATTACTCAACATAAGTCATCTGGTGAAACACTATTTGAGTAATTACATTTTACAAATGACTTTTTTACATGTCTACAGTTGACATAACTAATCAGAAAATGTTCCATATCTAAGGAATAGATTTTTGGACAATTATGTTAACAAACCAAGTGAACACCACCTTGATTATCAACAGTATATAAAGAAAGGTAACATTAGCTGGCCAACTAACTAACCCCAGCCAAATGCTGCTGGGGTTTTGTTAGCTTTCTAGGTTCATTAGCTAGCTTGTGTTAATTCATACATGTTTCTAGATACATAGTTTGCTAGCTAGCTAAGATGCTCTTTACATGCTATCCTGAACATTATCTATAGACTGTAGCAGCTTATAGATATATTTACCACAATACTTAACACTACCAAACATCAAAATGACATCTTAAATTTAATAAAGAGCTTTGATACTGTAAAACATCAAAAAATCTGGCTGGCATAAATCTGGCTAGCTCACTCAGCTAGCTAATGGCTTACCTGTACATGTTTTTGCAGTTTGGCTGTTGATCTGTCAAATGCCGATATCTCCACAGGTTTTGGCTCACATAATTTGCATAATTTGTAATCATTCTGTTTCTTTTGAAGCCTCGAAACTGAAAACACCTGATAAATAATTTTCTTTTTAAATGAATCATACTCAGTCCTGTTAAAGTGGACTTGCAAATGGCCTCAGTGCTTTTGGTGTTCACAATACATGTGGACTCATAAGGGGACTTATAAGGGGAAATTTTTAGCATTGGTGAGATCTCAGACCACTTGTCGTTCACACCACAACTCCTTTACCATAGTCTAATAGTGAATATGTGTAACACTGAATAGTGTAATTCAAAATGGTTGCTTTACATGATGCTATCATTTGACTGAAATGCTTTGATTTGGCTGAAAAGCAGAGCAGGCAAAACAGATTTGAAGTAAAACACCAAAAGCATGTTTGATACTAAACCATCGAAATCAACTTGTGCTTCATGCCATAGAGCTACTGACTGTAGTAGGGGCTGATGTGAGTGGTTGGGGTAGACAAAATACATGCATGCATTACATATATTACACACATACTATATAGTAATAGTGTTATACCTTAACTATTGTCCCTGTCACTGATACAATATTATTATTACTGCTGCCTAACAACTTAAGCTCTATAGCATAGTTGCTAGTGCTACAGTGCCTCTGTTAGCTTATGTTTCACGTTGCTACCTGACAAAGCCATTTGGAACTATGTATGTACAGCAACCCTTAAGTTCTTTGTCTATAAAGCAAAATGTGAAGTGGATTGAGACCACTTTGTTTTCACAATGCACAAATCAAATGGACCACAAAATGAACCACAAACGGGTCACTTTAGAGGGGTCTGAGTTCATTTATTGTGCCCACATATGCACAAACATTAATCGATCATTGATCTGAGACCAGTTGGAACACTGAAACGGAACAAGTGAGAAAATATGCTCCCTTAAATATGCTCCAAAAGTAACACTGCTGTGAACCATGTACTCAACAACTGTGACAAGTGTACATGTAGTTGACACTTTGCACCTATGTGTGTACAGTAAATGAACGGTGACTGAAGTGTTCTGTAACACAGTTTCTGAGCTCAGACCAATCCCTTAACTAAATGATGCAAGGAGTGACTGCTGAACTGTAAAAAAGGACAAGAACTCTGAGGACTTGGGCTGGAGTTCAGGATGGCTTCTGCTATGTGCTACATAGCCAGGCTACCACTAAAATGTCTTGAGTAGGAGTTACTGAATGGTAGGGAGAAGAGTGTAGGAAGTTAACTAGAAGAAGGTAGAGCTTCTGGCATGGTCTTTCTGCCAGACCTTAGTTATTTCATAATTTTATTTGTCACAACATTGCCACCTAGTGAGTGAAAGAAATGGTGGAAACATTAATGCACTTCAAAGAAAATTTTTTAAAATGACATTTTGAAAAAATCATACCATGAAACGTTTTATTTCTGTTTTAATGTTATTTCTCTTGATTAGCCTATATGAGATCTTCTAAACCTCTCCTTTTTTAAATTTTATAAGACTGAAAAAAATATCTCCACTTCATCATTATGGTGTGTTAAACTAAAACTGGATCAATAAATACCACCTAGATTGTTTTGTAGCCTAATACCATAACACCCCCCACCCAATATTATTATTGTTGTATATAATATACTATTATAGTTATATTATCTTAAATAAACATTGCACTACCTTTGCATTCAAACTGTAGGAAAACAGATTTTTATTTTCACAAGAAGAAAAGAGAATATCATTTGTCTTTCAATAGAAAAGAGACCAATGATTGTTGATCAGCACAAATCAGGTACTGTACATATAAAATACAAGCAATGAAAAATACCATTCACCAGAATTAGGGCCATAACAGAAAGGTTTCGCATGTCTGAAACAGCTGGAAAATGGACCCATGAGCACAGTCCTCCAAGAAAGAGTTCACAGATCACAGTTTTAGATTTGTCTGTAGTTGATTCTTGGTTGTCAAGTTTTGAAATCAACTGTCAAACACCAATTTTTTAACAAGAAGCTTTTTGGAAGCATTGCAAGAAAGAAGCCCTTCCTAAGAGAGTCTCACACAATGCAGCATCATTAGAACTACAATTAGCATCACGTGTTGTGGTCAGATGAGACAAGTAATAAACACTGACAGATAATGCAAATATAGAGGTGGATCATTGATGCTTTGGTGGTTTAGGTGCTCTTGTGGAGATTGATAGCATCCTGAATTCTATTAATTACCAGGAGATTTCAGCTCAAAACCAAAAAGACTTGGCCATAAATAGAGCTTTCAAGATGAGTTATACATACTTCCAAGTCAACTCATAAGTGTTTAAAGGAAGCCAAAACCAGTGTTGTGCAATGCCCACCTCAGTCTCTCTGTTTGAAACCTAGAGAAAACCTGTGGTCTGAAGTCCACATGTACAAACCTAAGAATATAAACGAGCTGAAATATACTGCATGGAGATGTGGACCAAGAAGAAATAACGTTTGAAAGCATTTGCAAATTTAAAAAAAAAATGGTTTTCCTAGTTTTCCTGGTGGTGGAAATCAAGTGAGGATTTTGATGAATGCAGGAATTTTGAAAACAGTTCAATGAATGCATTTTGGGTCAAAGTAACATTACTGATACAATGATTGTTGTGTTACAAGAGATGATTTATAAAGCAGCACATAGGACATTACATACATCTGTGGGCATTTCTAAAAATATTTAGATTACATATGTAGAGTATCACCAGAGCAGTGCATGTGTTTTTGTGTGGCCTGGTTTAGTGTGGGGAGCTGTCTGTCACAGGCTTTCAGCCACATGTCATTACAGTACATTTTCAGCAATACCAAGGTATCGATATACAAATAATAATTTTTTTTGGTTGATTCTATTTTGTCCAATCTTCAGGGTAAATATACAATATACCATCCAATATATTTTTGTTGTTTAGGTTGACTCTAAAGAGTCATTATAATTAAAATAAGAGTTAAGGGTTACAAGTTGCTAAAAATCTTCACAGACAAAGCTGTCAAAATTGGTGGGCAGAAAAAACTTCAACAAAGTTTGATTTATGAAAAAAGGGGCTCTGTGTCTGAAAATACACACATGCTCAGACAGATATAGTGCATGCCTATCTGAGAGGTTCAGAGCTTCCAGGAAGTTCTTTCAGATGAATCGTTGTGCTGGTGGAGGCCATTCTTCAGACCTGTATGGGTGGATTTGGTGTTCACGTCGCGGATCCTGCTGCCTGCAAATATGTCCACTATGATAAACACCTTTCACAGCAGCTTCAATCCTCCACCGGTACCTCCACGGCCAGGCCAGCGAGGAGGACCATCGCCACCATCAAACACACCATTAGTCAAATTCTTATCGGTGCTGCTGCTTCTGCTAATGATACAGACGTTTGGAGGGTTTCTATACCTGTTCCATAGAATCAACACGGTAGGCACTCATATGCTTAATGATTATGGACTTGTATTGCAAGGAAAATGTCTGCTATTCTGAAATGAAATGTAAGATCAAAGTGTGTTTTTTTAGGTCATTTTAAGAGTAATTTAGTAATTTTAAGAGTCTTAGAAATTATTGCTAATGTATTTTATATTATTTTTGTTTAAATACTACAGATACTTTAGATACTACAGTGCTTTCCAATAAATTTAAATTTTAATTCTATTTCTTTATGATGATGTTTCAGACATTTCAGATTCAATTTTAATAAATATTATATATATATATATATATATAT
>CM075009.1:15259539-15273294 GCA_037576675.1 Pangasius sanitwongsei | reverse complement strand
TATATATATATATATATATATATATATATATATATATATATATATATTAGTTTAACATCATACAGGTTTTACACTGTTAAAGAAAATATTTTAAGTGAAACTTGTCATAGCAAAAAAAATGGTTCATGGTTTCTTGGGTCGTGTGGTTTGATGCACAAACATTAAAGGAACAAAACCCTTAACAATGATCTAATCATTAAGCCATTGTACTGTAGGCACCTTGCATTTCTAGGAAAAAAGCTTTGTCTGCTGTTTAAGAGATGAAAGGTTTTGTTAACTGCGCCAATTACTAGAATATGAATTCTGAGAAGATATAGTATAATAAGCCCCATATTCTGATTTGGCTATGAATGAGATAAATCTATATTATTTGAAATTGCATTTTTGAATGGGATAGAATTAGAAAGTTTTACTGTAAGTGCACAAAGGGTGGATTTATCACAAATAATGCTAGGGGTAATAGTCTGCAATTAGTTTTTCTTCAGCCATTTTTGAATTCACTGACTAAAAAGCTTGAACATCAATGACTTTTCCGACATTTAACTCTCCATACTGAACAAAACAGAAAACCCTCAATTCAAAACAGTTATGAATCCTGATTTTCATATATTCTGCATCATACATGTTTTTGTTTGCAACAATAGTTTGTGAGCAATGTGGTTTCTGAGTGAATACTGAATGCAACAGCATGCTCACAAGAGGCTTTTCCTGTGTTAATGGCAGCTGCAGGACAGACGCAATGATAATGAGATAAGCACACTAAAACAACTACAGCAGTGTGCAGACAACCTAGAATATGAGAATGTACCATACTGCAACAAGCTTGTTGAAAACTTCAAGACTGTCATAAAAAAGGTATGGAAGATTCTTTATATGGACCTTCAATTAGGACATTGCTAAGATTGTTAAACCTTCATAGTAATTTGTTTCACAGTAATGGGGCCCATGTAGTTCTCAATAAAAGCAATAAACTCTGTTTTAATCCCTTTCGTAGGTCTCTCAAGCTGAAGGAAGAGGTTGGTACATTTTTATGTCTTGCTTCAGAATGCAGAAACGTGTACATGTCGTTTTGAGATGAGTCTGAGCTGACCATTGCCTTGTTCCCTTCATATAGTGGCTTTGTTGATTGAAACTGGATCCTCCACCACACCTCAAGCAAGGATGGTGTTAAGTGTAACTTCACAATCTAAAGGTAAGGATACTCACTCAATTTAGATCCTGTTCTTGTGATGTAAATTTTTTTTTTTTAACCTATCCCGTTATGGGCTTTCTCCTCAGCGAGGAATCAGTCCAATACCCTGTTGTGGGATAGATCCCACTCTGTGATGGATAAGATCAGCCTCAGCACATCAGGAGCCCTGACCATTCACTACCCTGGATATTATTTGATTCAAACTCAAGTCACCTTTTCCAAAGCGCATGAAAAAGCAACACTCAAGCAAGCCATATGGACCCAAATGACAAAAGTGGGAAACCCAACGAAACTGCTTGAGTCGTACTGCAGCTTGCCCCGGCACAGTGCAATACCTGATATGTGTACTGCCTCGCAGACAGGGGTGTTCAGACTTGAGAAGGGTCAGACGCTGTTTGTTAATGTAACTGACATGCAATTGGTGCACTTGGACTCGACCACTTTTGGATTGTTCAGGCTACAGGACTGAGTGCAGACTAACTAAGAACTAAGAGGATTTACCAGCACAAAACAAAGTGGATTTGATCCATAACTGAATCCATTTTACAGGGTATACATGGATAACCATGCACTGATAACTATGTGAAATTTGACTATTTGAAACTATTCAAAAAAGGAGGCTGGAACTTCCACAGAGAAGAGCTTCTTCCTTTAACCTACACCATTATGCAAGCTCAGAGGAAAATCTGGCACATCATTAACTTCTGGATTTGCACAAAAAAAGGAGAATGTGTGACATTCAGTAACCATTTTCCATATAAATAATTAGTCAGCAATTATAAACATGTAGTTTAAAGCAGTGGTGTAAATGTAACTTTTCTTTAATATTCTCAATCTATACTACCAAAATTATTTATTAATGTTCACTCTTATCTACTGTCACACTGTCTTTCCTATATTTATGAAGGAAAAAATCCAGCCTGAATAGACTACTCTTACTTAAATACCCTCTGTGTCATTTTATATCATGATGATTTAGCTGTTCTAGAATAAATAGTGACACTACATTTAACAGAAGCCTAATTATCTCCGAAAAAATCTTTAATTAATCTATGATAAATTGTAATATGGTCCTCTTATATGGCAAAAACAAAAACCTATTTCTAAAACCAGCTGTGTGTCACAGTAAACCTTCATGATAAATATACCACAGACGGCATGTAGGATTTTTAATTAAGTTCCTGCTCTCAAAATATGTATTTATATTTTTTTATTAAAATACAATTTTCTAAATCAAACACATAATTTTGTTTCTATTCTGACTTTCAGGCTTTTTGATCACTGGTAATATTTGAGAAAGAGAAAGCATATGTATATATTTTAGTCTAAACAGTTCCTACTAGTGATGGATCAGCAATCACACCTACCTACATATTATCAAAATTTCGAAGCATTAGGCGTGACAAAGACTTTTTTTATATGTATCTGTGTAACCACAGAAATGTTAGGCTCCCCCTCCCCCTACACTTTCCAGCATGATGCACGGTGCAGTGGCTTTACCAGAGAGCATGAGCACTCATGAGCACTGATCTGACTTTTATCATTTAAAGACAACTGCTCCATTGATGACTGTTTCACTTCAATGTTTGAAAAAGCTTTCCACATATCAAGAGGTGATTAAAGTTAGGGTATCATCCATTCTAAAATGGAGTAGCTGACAGAATATATTTGAGAAATATATATTTTTAGAACTCTAATACCACTGGTTGCCAACCACCCACCAAACATTTATAATTATGCAAGTTTCCTATCATCATATGAACAGAATACCACAAAGAAGCAAAGAATGCTGTGTATTTTACTACACTTCATTCTCCACCATGGAAAGAGTGAGTGACAGAACGTACACCCAGCTCCGGGACACATTTCTCTACTGTTACAGGAAGCGTTCAATCAGCCACGCTCATTCCATTCTCTCACACGTTCTCTGCTCATTTTGCCTTTTCCTTTTAGTAAAAATCTGCATGAAGAGAGTTAAAGGTTATACTTACGCACACTGAAGGTATTTTAATTGCGTGACAAGAACTTTCCTGTTCATTTCCAAGGAATCCAGTTTCCAAGGTTCATTTGTTCATTTACAAAAGGACTGGAAATATTATTAATCTTATGTTTTTATTAAAACAGTTCCTTTAAAAATGAAGGCAAATGGAAACAAAAGGAACAGAAGCAAAAACAAAAAAGAAGAACGAATATATATGTAACAATGTTATTTGCATAGAAATCCACATGGTCTGCAGACTTGGGCACTTAAAGAAAAATAACTGACTAGACCAACATCCAAGAAAAATCTCCTGCAAGTGCTACAGATATCAGGCAGTTTTATCCAATCCCAGCCACAATCATGACATCAGTGACAGCATACAACATTAAGTTTAACAAATATCATGTGCTAAGATAGTACCATGAATATGGACACAAACAGAACACCACTCAGCACAATCAATCCTTCAAATTATGAAGCAGCACATCAATTACGAATAATATGCACATCAGCAATAACATAAATCACAACAGCTGGACTGGTCTTTAAATTGTACAAAGGATGCCATGAAAGTGACTTCTGGTGGAACTGAACACATTGTGTATCAATGTGAATAATATTGATAGCAACTATGGAAATTTTAAATAATACTTTCAGCTATGCAGAACACACACACATAATGACAAGTACAGCTTAGACAAATTACTGAGTAGTACCAGTAACTCTCAAAAAAAAAAAAAAAAAAAAAAATTCTGATCACAGCACTATAGAAAAAGGATCATATAGGTTGCAGGAGTAAATCCTGTCGACCAGGTGGAGAACACACCTCAGTGCAAATTGAGGCTCCTCAATGCATAACAGTTAACAGTAAGCCAGTCTTCAGTCTTATTGCATTGAATACTAGTTGGTTTTTTCATTGTTTTTTTTTTTGCAGGACTGCGCAAAACACATCACTTCCTGTTTTATGGCTTTTTAACATTCAAATGTACCATTCCACCACTCATTATGCTTAAATATACACCTATTTATAATAATATTGCCCACAGTGTACAGTTTTTTATCAAACAGTTTCATTTTCAAGGTAATGGCATAGACGAATGACAAATTAAAGGAAAAAATGTGGCTGTTATGCAAGGGATGGTGGTTTCCTGACATGGTCTGGGTCATTGTGTCTCATTAGAGGGAAGTGTCACTGCAAATGAATTCAAAGCTTTTCTGACTAATCACTTTTACCCTATGATGAAACATTTCTATACCGATGGCAGTGCCCTCTTCTAGGGTATTAATGTCCCCATCTACAAGGCACAAAGGCTCACTAAATGGTTTGATGAGGATCAAAATGATGTAAATCATATGCTACAGCCTTCCAGATCTCAATCCAACTGAAGACCTGTGTGTGAGTTTGGAGTGAAGTGTTACACAGCACAGTAAACCACCATCATCAAAACACCAATTGAGGGAATATTTTTTGGAAGAATGGTGTTCATCATTCCAGTACAGTTCCAGTAACATTTGAAGTCTGTACCACTGGGCCCTGAAGCTGTTCTGGTGGCTCGTGAAGAACCGACACCTTGTTAATAAGCTGCTGTTTTTTTCCTTTAAATTGTCACCCATCCGTTTGTGTTCTAAGCACTATACATTGCAATTTCATTATTCTTATGCCTGATTACTTTAAAAGAAAGATCAGGCAATGCAGCAGAGCATACAATATGCATCCAACAGGGTACCAGTTTAGCATTTGAACATGTTACAAAAATTACTACTAACAGAGATCACACAGCTATAAACGGTCCATTTTTCTTATGCCTTTACATCTAAATTTGGTTATTCATTTACAAATTCACATTCATGGTGCATTAATATAATAATCTTGCAGTGCAACAGCCGTTAATAATGAGGGCTTACTAAATGTATTACTGCTGTAGCAGCTGTAAATGTACTGCTAATTTCTCTGCAAATCCAGCATAGCCTAATGACTGCAAAGTGGCAAGAATTCACGAAAGCTGACTTGTATATATTTAAAAAAACAAAACAAAAAAAACCAAAACAAAACAAAACAAAAAACAACAAACAAAAAAAAAAAACAATTAAGGTTAGGGCCAGGGAGGTGTTGGGGTCAACAGTAACAGCTTTTCTTAAAACTTATTTCATATGGAAAACAATGAAATCATGCTCACTAATAAAAAAATTCTTGTGTAAGACCAGATTGTTAAATGAGGTGTAAGGTTATAGGAGGAGTGCTTAGAGAGACCCAAGTACCATGTTCTCAATACAGGACTATTGCATTCAAAAATAAATATATTTTTTTACAATCTCAGAATATGGAGGTAATAATCAATTGTTGTATTATTTCTAAATATGAAAGCTTACGTGGTTATTTTTGGCTATACTAGCTATTATATACTGTTTTATAGTATATATGATATACATACATTATAAATTATACCTTAATAGTATTGAAATCTTATTGTATTTCTATGAATAGCTGCATCTTTTGCTATGAATAACAAATAACAGAAACAAAAACAAGATTAGCTTGTGTAAAGAATGGTACAGAAATACTGTACAGTGTATGTAGATTGTAACAGACAGTTTAAGGGAATATTTTTGATGGCCAGTAATAACACACCAGCTACCTTGCAAACTATTCAAAAAGCTAAAAGAAAAAAACAAAAACAAATAAAAAAAAAAAGAACAAGCAAACAGTCAAATCATTTCAAGATGACTATTGGAGCATCTCATGTCATTCATGTGCAATATATTCTATAGTTCACGTTCCTAATGTCAAGCATGAATGCTTCCTTTATCAATCAGATGAACATACAGAACTAGAAATAAAGACGCACAAAGAAGTCCACTATTAAAACTGTCTGCCAGTGTACCATAAAGGTAGTTTCACAAATAAAGACATATGGCCTTTGAGCTCACTTTCATGCTTGTTGAATTGTGGCTTCATCAGCAGAGCACACACAGACAGACACACAAACACACATACACTTACCCATGTTTTTTTTTTTTTTTCCTGGTTGAAGATTAAATCTTATTTTCCACACATTTCCACCCCAGTCTGAACACTGAATCTTTTCCTTTTTCCAAATCATGGAAATAATGGCTACGTTTGAGCATCTGCTCTCCAGTTACACTGCATGATGTTATTAATATTAAACTGCATCAGTTATATAGTTCTACCGCTTAATGTTAGAGTGTGGACAGGTACATAAAGTGTGGTACAATGAGTCATATGGCCAAAATCACAGGTGCAGACTTTTGACAACTTTGTTGTATTTCTGCTGCATGAGTGTCTAACACATTTTTTTACCCTGTTCACAGGAACTAAACACACGCTGCATGAACCTCTTCTGAAACCCAGTACAGACCTCAGTCAAGCACAACTGATCTCAGAGCAAGAAATCCACAAAGAAAGTTATTCTTAAAAAAGTTTACAAGGCAGGAAGGCTTTCTCAATGCAACATTTGGTGTGAACCCAAAACCAGCAACTCATCCACCCACTCTCTCTCATACACAAACACACACAGACACACACTCACATATGCGGAAGGTGAGAACATTTAGAATGTTATTTAGTGGCTTCCGTCTTCCCATGTATAATCATTCTTCTGTTTAGCCAGCTTCCTGACCAAACGCTCAAGATCTTTGCGGGATTTCTGCTCCTCTTCCAGACACTGTTTCATCCACCTGTTCTCCTGAAGTCAAAACACACACCTCATCAGAACTCACAGAAGCCATATTTAGGGCCAATAAATATAATGGATGAGCAGCAATGAAACTGTACCTTCTTTAACTCATGGACCTCGTCTTTTAATGCGTAAACAGCATCAACAAGGCTTCTGGAGGAGAAAGAATGAACAGTAAGTCCACTGTCGAGCCCCTGAGGCCTTTAACCCTCAACTGCTTCACGACTGCATTCAGTCTCACCTACACATTGCTTCGATGAAACCATTTGCCAAATAAATAAATCTACTGAAAACACAATAAAAAGGCTTGATGATATAGAATTGAACAGATGAGTGAAATAATACTGCAATTTTCTTTTGCAAATGATACAAAGATGTGGATGATATTATTTATACCGAAGGGTTGTTCAATTGGCCAGAAGGTGCTAATTAATTTTCTTTACCAGCATGGTTCTGACAATAATGCTGGCTATAAGATGAGTGCAATTGTTCTAATATATTATCGTTGCTATAGTAACAAATTTCACAGGGACATGTATGGTGGACTGTTAAAATGTGTGCAGATGTTGAGTCTCCTGTAAGGAGACATTTATTTAACAGTTTTGGATATAGTTTCAGGTATCCATATCTGTAACTATAAATCTTTCATAAATAAAAAACTGCAGCAAATTGCAGTGTTATAGGAGGAATATGAATCTTCAGGGTTTTTTTTCCCCTATAATATAACACACCACCCTGTTTTATTCCTCACTTAATTACTTTAAATTATAATGACCCAAATGCCTGACAGAATGATAAAGCAAAGACTATTTTAGCACAATGTCTTCATTTATTCTCTAGTTTAACATACTTCTCCTCAGTGATTGTTTGGCCGTTGCTCTTCATCTCTTCGACAATTATCTTCTCCTCCTCTGGTAGCAGGACTGGAGGGACGCTGTCCTTACGTACAGCTATGATGGCATGAGCACAATGTGTCAAAGTCGTAGAATCTGTATCATTCCAGAAATGCTAACATCACAGCTAGTAAGTACCTGTTGTGGTTTGGTGCAGGCTGGCTCCAGTACAATAGGCTTCAATCACCTTCAGAATTTGGGCATCCTCCTCCAAAGCTGCAGTACCTGTTAAGTTCAGCACCACAACCCACATCTGAGACTTAAACTTTCAGGGTTTCAATGGAAACTGATGGCCTAATCAAAACCACAAGGATAGACTCTTTCTCCATCTCTTGTTTTGTTTCTTGATTAACTAAAGCTTTATTCACCAGCATCCCACTTAACCTACTTTTTCTGAGCAAATATTCATCATCTGATGGTTTTCTCTCTGTCTTTCTCTTGTTCAGGAACTTCTTGATGGGTTTAGGGCTTTTGCTGGAATCCTGGAGAGACAAGGCGGCCGTGAGGAAGCAAAAGAATTAAGCAAACCCCAGAAAGAACACAAATTAACAGCATATGATTTACATGAAAGGTTGTATAGGGGGTAAACAAGTTGCTATTAAGAACAATAAGATTATGTACAGACCTAACCAATGATTTTAAATAGATAGATATATAGAGAGATAGATAGATAAAACACGTCATGTAAAATAAAATAGACTGCAATACTGACTGCCTGTCTCAACTGTATTATGCTTATTACATGACTACTTATCAAAGAAATCATCAATTTGACACTATTGTCTTAAAAATATTGAATATTACTGTTAAAATTTTCTGACTACACTGGAACTACGTAAACATGTAGACACTTGTGTGATAGTGCAAACACTGGCATATGTTACATTAGAAATATGTAAGAAGTAGTCATGTAATAAAGAGCAGACATACAAGCAGCTTCTCATTTATTAACATCACAAAACCGGTGCCCCTAGGTGTGCAACAGGCTCTGAATCCACCGCAACACTAACCAGGATAAATTGGTTATTGAAGATGGAAAAGGGAAAAAAAAAAAAAAAAAAAGAATGAATGAATAAATAAGTCTCCACTTAGCTAGCTAATGTCAGAACTCATAGATTATACTTATAGTAATAGATTATAGCTTAGTGTTAAAGAATGACTATAAAAGGAATCTATGTATTTATATTTATGGAAGAGTGAGATAGGTAACTGGAACGTTTTTGGGAATGTTAATAAGCTATGCAGAGTAAGGACAAACTTTGGCACAATGCAATGACAGGTATACTATGATAAAATGAGTGCCTCCATTTTATCAATTGACCAATCGGAATCAAGCATCGCACTGGATTCTCTTTCTGAGGAACATTAATCAGAACACCAAGTTTGCAATAAATGACAATAATAATTGGTATAATATTTGAAAAAATATTTTACACTTAAATATACACTATATGGCCTATATAAATATACACTATATAAAGTATGCGGACACCTGACCATCACTCCCAAATGTGGTTCTTCCCCAAACTGTTGCCACAAAGTTGGACGCACACAATTGTATAGAATGTCTTTGTATGTTGTAGCATTAGTTACCTTTCACTTGAACTAAGGGGTCCAAACCTGTTCCAGCATGACAATGCCCCTGTGCACAAAGCCAGGATCATAAAAACATGGTTTGCCAAGGTTGGAGTGGAAGAACTCGAGTGGCCTGCACAGAGCCCTGACCTCAACCCCACTGAACACCTCTGGGATGATCTGGAACACTGACTGCATGGCAGACCTACTCACCCAACATCAGTGCCTGACCTCATTAATGCTCTTGTGGCTGAATAGATTCCCATTCCAAAATCAAGTGGAAAGCCTTCCCAGAAGAGTGGAGGTTATTATAACAGCAACAGATTTAGGAGACTAAATCAATAATTGGATATTCAGTTATATCCACATATGACCAAAGCACATATGAGTGTGATTGGTCAGGTGTCCACATACATTTTGCAATATAGTGCATAAAATAAATTAAATAATTATTATGAATGCCCAAAAAGCAGCCTCCTTTCCAACAGATGGTTAAATTGGGGTTAAGGAAACAGTTATTTTCCCCCCAATTTTCTCCCCGTGGGACACACGAAACCAGCAGAATGCATCTTTTCGAATTGCTCCTCATGCCATATCATGGGGCGGCGTAACATACTTGGAGAAAAGTGCTATCCACGTCTTCCGCATTCATTAGCTCACAGGCGTCCACAATTGGCTAGTGTCGCTGTGACTATGAATATGCCAGAGAGTATACCATCTCTCCCATCCAGAGAGCACGGCCAATTTTGCTCTCTTCAACTCCCAGCCATGGATGGCTGTGGCATGGACTCAGACTCTCGATCTCTGGATAGGGTGAATGCTTTTCTGTCTCACCACTTGGGAGCCTGGAACCAGTTTTTTTTTTTTTTTTTTAAACATTACAGGTGCTGTATATGCGCTGAATACAGTGCTGAATATGCAGGTCACACTACAAGCAGGGACAGTTAGTTTTTTGCTACTCAAGACAAACTGGTTGTCAGCGATGCTTCCACCAATGTGCTTTTCTTTAAAATGTCACATAGAAATGCTCTAAAAACAATTGTTATCAATTGCCAATACATGTAATGCAATATATGTCAATTTTCTCATGTAAGTACAAGGACACTAGCCAGCACACTAGTGTGCTTTTATGGACATCACATAGTTGAGATCACAATAGATCATTTGTGACTTAAATTTGATCTCTGGATGGAAGCATGGCTCGTACCAGTCTTTGTTCACAGTTAAAAATTAAATTAATTTTCAAGCACTGAGCAGCACCTTACTCATTCAATATTACCTCATGAAATATAAGCAAATGACAAAAATATGACTAAAGCTAAAGCAAGCAGAGACTCAGCGTTCTCATTAAACAATAACTACAGGATATGTAATTCTGCGTGCGTTTACTTTCTGGGAGCCACATCACTCAGAATACCCATTTTGATTAATCATTTCTTACTCTTTTAACTACTTTGTTTGGCATGAAACTAAAACTATCCCCAAAGAAAACACATATTTTCCTGTATGTTCTTTCAAGCTAAAAGGGGATGGAAGCAAAAACATGGCAGTTTAAAGAATGCTTAAAGAAAGAGCAGTCTACGGTATGCTGCACACAGGACACTGATCAGTGAAAGGATGCGGGAGGACACAAGACAAACGAACAAACAGGAAATGAGTGGTTTATAGGAACAAGAGAGACAGAGAGAGAAAGAGAATAAAAAAAAAAAAAACAATGAAGCATGGCTAAATTGTGCTGCAACACCAGAGCTAGCCAGGCATACAAGACACATAAAATTGACTGGTCTACTCTTACCTTCATGATATAAGACATCCTCTAAAGAAGCAGGAAATGAAGAGAGAAAGCGTATGAGAAAATGCATGAGAAAAAAAATGGAAGGGTCCAAAGAAACAAGATGAAGAGAACAGTGAGAGTTGAACATTTCTCTTGGGCCCTTGGGCCCTCAACCTGACAGATGTATACACATTCTATGTGCGTGCATTTCTCTACATCAGAAAGTAACAACAAGGCCAGGCTTGGGATCTGTCAAGTACTGTATCAGATCTTGCAAAACTACATCAGATTCAACAAATGTCAACCAGCTTTGAGAAATCTGATCTGCTCTGCATTTTGTTTTTCATGCAGTAGACCACACGTGAAACTTGTGGTAAAAAGTATGGTAAAGGTACAGTCTCCACAATGATATTACAGCAATGCGCTCTCCATACTCAGATCTGTATTTGCTTGGGTAGGGGGCTGTACATGCTTCCTCTTGGGACCACTCAGCTGAGTCACAGACGTGCATTACGCTCCCACACAACCACTACTCGTCTGACTCACTGTTTTCCACACGCCAGTAAAGGTGGGTATATAAAAGACTCTCACCTCTTTGTAGCCCAGCGCAGCAGATGGTTTAAGTGGGGGAGCAGGCCTCAGGCAGCTCAGAGACCATGGCTTGGTGATCTTAGGCGGCTCCAGAGGGCACCGGTTGCCCGTGGATGTGCCAAAGCCCTGCATGTGGCTTGAATGGGACGGTGTGCCCATGGACTTGCCTTCTACATTCTGCCAGATAGAAGCAGCACAACTGATCATGATGAACATCCATCCAAAAAAACACAAACATTTTTTCTAGCCAATAGTAGAAGAGAACAGACACAATAGTTCCCCTTTTTCCATTCTCTGCACAAAAAAAAAAAAAGAGACTCTCACAGAAGCTCATACAAGCTTATTAGTGTTGAGAATGCTGCCACTGTTTATTGCAGATGTGGCAGTGTGCGTCTGAAGGTTCATACCTTCAGGATGGTTCCTACTGGACTTCCACCTTTGGTAAAGGCATGCAAGTGCTCTAGCCATTCCTGCAGCTCCTGGGAACTACTGCAGAAAACTGTCATGCGCTCGATCATACCTCCTGCAAAACAACCGCAGCATGATCCATTTCCGCAAACTCAAATCATCCTTTCATACTGAAACACACAGAGTTGTCTTGTACAGCACACTCATAATTGGCAAAAAAAACCAAAAAAACACACATTCTGATGGGCTGAAACAAACCTCCAATCTCAAACGCATAATGACCCGTCTCTGCATCGTCTAAATGTTTGGTCACTGTGGTTCCTGAAAGCTGCAGCCTTCCCTGAGAAAAGAACACGGATGAATACATATTAAACAAATGACAGCAGCCGATTCTAAAGGCTGATGATTATAAAGAGCTGATTTTCATTAAAATTAGAGCTGTGTATTATTCTACCTTAAAAAGAGTACATATTTACAGTTTATCCTGGAGTTAGTAAATGTACCTGATAGATGAAACCACTCATTCGTGGGCTGGCAGACAACATAATTAGCACATTAGGAAACAGCATGAAGTAGCGCTCATCTTTGTCCTGGATAAACAAACGTACACTCACATAAATAAAAAAAAAGCTCTTTAACACTGATACATTCACATGACGTAATAGTAAATTCCAACAAAGGGAAGTGACGCAATCTGTTTAATCATACAGATGTTGACAATATGCACTAACACACACTAACACAGAAATGCCCACATACAGGTTCTGTATCTAGACATGGATTTAAAATGGTAGTTGGAACTGCACTGAGTGTGATTAACAAACATCATACCTCACATTTAGTAAAACACGACCTATTTCAGCTAAGCAAAGAGAAAAGAAACGGATTATATTTTAATATTGGACAAAGAAAGTGCATCTTCTTCCTCTTTTATGGTTAGCCTCTGCATGACACAATCTTGGCCTCCTGCACAGTTTTGAGTTTGACTTTCCGTGCTTTGTATAGTGTGTTGGCTTGTTATGCTAATCATAGCATATTCTCAAAATAATGCAGAGGCTTTATATAGGAGCGGCTGCCCCTTAAAGTTTTTTTCTTTCCAATAAATGTAGGAGGCAAACAGAAGTGTAGTCAGTCTTATGCATTTCAAATAGATAAGCCTTTACTGCTTGTTGCAGTTGAAGGTTTTATCTTCTGTTGAGCGGTGGTCTATTTAACAGATGTGCAGTCTATCTTGTGCCTATAAAACACATAAAACTCCAGTGACTGGATTATCTTCTGCTAGGGAATTATCTATTCACGCAATGTCTGGTTCATCATACGCTTTTCAAGAAAATGAGAAATGTCGAAATAGCTTTCACAAAAATACCAATCAAATCTATTCACCATCAGCAGCAGCACTATATTTTTATTAAGGTATTTTCCTAATGTTGAGCACTCACAGTCTATTTTCCTTTCCGAAAATAGATTGTTCTACGGTGTCCTTAAGTATTTGAGATACAGAATGAAAAAAATATACAGCCAGTAGATGCATCTCCATGTTTATAACTGATTGGATATAAATTACAGATTGCTTTACACAACCCAAGTTTTAAATCAGTTTCTTGATAGATATATAGATTGCAAAGATGTTGTTGGCAGTTGCAGCT
>CM075009.1:15224130-15252975 GCA_037576675.1 Pangasius sanitwongsei | reverse complement strand
TTATGCTGATATTGCCCAAAAACCCTATTTTGTTCAGGCGTTTCCAAACTTTTGGAGGGCAGTGTATATATATATTTTTTTTTTAAAAAAACCTTGCTAAAATCTATACTAAAGTAACCAGCAAGCAATTGATTATGAGTAAAGAAATGTAACATGCACAGTGCAATAGACATTATTATATATAATGACACTGACCCAAAAGAAACAAGTCCAGATAAATGTGTAGCAATTTTTAAATAAATAAATGGTGTGAGCTCTTAGGAACTGCTTGCTTACTTGTCACTGGCCTGTAGAGGTCGCAGGTAGCAGGTAAGAACCGTCTGGAGCTCTTTTACAAACTCCCGCTCGTGCTCCAGGATGTCTTGCACCACCTAAGACACAACCACAACAACGTCACATGTGGTCTTTCCCCAGAAGCCTGTAACTCTTTTGACCTGACCTTATATGCGGATACAATCAGACTTGCTCATTCAGTTGAGGGAACTCACCACACTGTAGTAGTTTTTGGTCAGCTGTGGAACATCAAACCCCTTCACTGCTTTAGGGGAGATTGGTTTCTCTGAAGAGAAGAAAACAGAAAAAAAAAAAACACGCAGAATGAAGAAGTTTTGAAAAAAATGTAACATTTCTGACAAACACAATCAATGCAGTCAGTATTATTATTAACGAATATTATTATAATTCATAGCAATAATATTAGTAATAGCATCAAAGAGTCAAAGCATTCTTGCATTTATGTTCATCAGTGTTCTGTCACTACAATACCCAGCATGCATTATGCACGCTTGTCATTCAGATATTGGGAATCTTCATGACAAACAGAATTAATGGTACAGCACTTGTGTGAAAGAACTAGTAGCCAGTCATAGAATAGAGACCAGATATGTCAGAATACGAACCGAAAAAAATTTATGTTCCACTGAAATATGACTTGTTGCACAATGCCTGTTGTACACCACTTGCTGCAGAATGATTGCAACGTGCAACACACATGGTGAGCTAAACACCAACATGTGTTACCAAAGTGATACCAGAGTGTTGTTAGTTGTTTCTTCGAGAAAAGAAAAGTTGCACAGCTTTGCAAAAAGCACTCGGGCAATCAGAAAGGAGAAAAATGATACTGCTGCACTTCAGAGTTACTGAGATCCAACAGAAAAAATTCTATCTACACACACACACACACACACACACACACACACACACACACACACACACACAGGACACCAGAGATGAGCTACACACTGCAAATAAATGACTCAGCAAGTGAAAATATCTTGAATATAGAGGAATCTATCCACATTTTATCTTTAAGATTACAACACACCACATATAAGATTATTAAGTATATTTCTATAATTTTTTTCCTCATTTCAAGCTTGAATTTTTCTTACTCTATTGGCAGATATTTTTGCTTATTACAAACAGTTATTTCCAGAAAGAAGGACAGAAAAAGAATAGAAAAAGAGAATTTAAGGCCTGAAATTATTAAGTGTCTAGTAATGTACACAATGGTCTTATATTTGTTATATACTAATTTCATAATAAGATAATAGATTTTTTTTCAGATTTTATTCAGAATATCTTCACTTGTTAAAATATCATTTTTTTGCAGTCTATCTTTATCCTCTCATCCTCAAAGAACAGAACTGGAGCTGAGCTAAATTAAGGTAACTTGCTGAATATAGTTTTGGCTTGAAGCATTATTTTAATATTTTTAAAAAAAAATACAAACATGAATCAGGTGCTTAATTCAGTTTATTTAGGAAGCCTGATTATATTATTTGCTTTATTTTTGGTTTTCAAGTCCAACAAGGTTTTAATTTTAACTTCGCCTGCCCTTTTCTATGCCACAGTTCTGCATCTATGTTCTCTGGCTCAAACTAGTATTGTGCAATAATTAAAAATTTACATTAAAACAATTATACAATCATAATCGGCCCGCTGACCTTTTTGGAGAACTGTACCAGAGACACACAGTGCCTTAATGCAGGGTTGTAATGACAAATGTGTGATGCACATGACCTTGGTTTGAAAGACTGACCATGAAGGATTGTGGATACAAGTTTGGAATGGCAGACTGAACATGACCTCTCATGCTGGACTGGGTTACTTACCACATGGTTTGACCTCTCGGACATAGTTGCTGGGGAACCAGCCAGTCTTGCCATTGAGCGTCCCCTCCCACCATCCGCCCTCCTCCTGCCGGGTGACATGGATCAGCTCGCCTTTGCTGAATGACAGCTCGTCCTCGTTGTTCTGCTTGAAGTTGAAGCGCGCCTTCACCACCAGCTGGCCACCTGCTCCATTTTCTGACATCTCCTGCATCCAATGGCACACAGATTGGTGCATGTTTACACATATAGGCTATTATTGAGACCTTTAGTTTCATGAGCCAGGCTCTCTTACACTGGTGCATGGTCTTACCACTGCTTTTGATTGTCTCCGCAAGGATTTGGACTTTGAGATGGATAATGACGAGGTTGACAAATTAGGAGCAGAGGAGCTGGACTGTGGACATGGCCTCTCAGTACCACGATCTAGCGAGAGGGAGAGGGAGAGAAAGGGGAGAGAGAGAAAGTTCTTTCAGGATTGGGCTGTAACCAAATACAAAACATAATAATTGTATTCTGTCCACAAAGAGGCAGTATTCAAAATACAGTTAGTTTATCATTTTTACAAGAATGCTTTTATTTACACCACTTAAAAAAAGATGACACTGTTAACATTAATTCTAAAGCATACTGTGTCTGAGGTGTTGGATGCGTCTTTTAAAAATGTATTCTGAATATATTACTCTTTTAATGTATTTTATTGAATGTATATTATTTTATATGTTACTGACTACATTTAAGACTGTGTATTCAGCCTTTATATTTACAAGTTAAGTAAGCAGATCAGTACTTAGCATTTTTGTCGTGACAAAATAAATCACTGCACAGCCTGCATGTCTTTAACCACAGAGAATGAAACATTTGTCATTTTCTGATAAAGAAAATACTACTTTTTAAAAAAAAAAAAAAAAAATTATTATAAATGCAGCAAGTAGAAACATGATTATTTCTGTTTGAAAATTTCTATTGTGATAAACATGATTACTTTCAGTTAATTTCAGTAGAAAATCCAATGTTAAATATGCATTTGATTTTATTTAGCTTACAATGGTTAAACAGTATGTCCTTCACAAAGGTATACATGGCATCTGAGTAGTAAAATGATGCTTTGTAGCCATTTCCATTTATACTTCAGGTCTGTTTAGCCCCAGTATACTCAGACAGTCTTTTCACATGAGCTGTATTCATACCACACTTTCCACAATTCTCTCATTTCCCCTACTCTGTTTGTCCACACCCTTTAGGTACCAGTAATGGATCTATAAGGCTGAAAGATCTGAAAGACTGAAATCAAACATTTACACTCAGGCACCTCCAAAAAAACCCTGCATATCAGAAGTCACAGTCCTGCCTTCATGCTTTCAGCCCTGACAGCCTCAATCTGGACTGCATGCTGATAATGAATAAAGCAGTGCTCTGTCCGTTACATTTGTTGTTTCTGTGTTCTGAGGCTGTAGATGGCAAGACCATTCTGTTTCATATTTTGAACAGAACGCTGCTCTGCAGGGACCATCATGCTTCCAGATTACCTCTCCGTTTCACATAGTGCTGCCCTCCACCTGCTCTGACTACACAATCAGGGTAGAATAGGCTACAGAACACCTCCATCTCCAGACCAGTGTGCGGTATGATTGAAGATGCTCCAACTGTTTCTCAATCAACAGAGTAAAAAAAAAAAATTGACATGAGGCTGTAAACCTGATTAAGAATAAATGCATATCTCATTTTCTCTTCACTGAACAGAATTAAGGGGGACAACTGTGCGCCAATTCACCACATACAAATCTCTCTTCTCCCTTCTGTTCCATCCTTCTGTTAACCTTCATTTGGTGTGTGCATAAAGCTATTTATTTATTTATTTATTTATTTTTACCAAGATTGAGGTATAGATTCATATCCTATTAATGAATATTAGGCCATTTCACTGTGAGTCCATTCATGCATAAGGAGCTGCAAGCCAGAAAGAGAGAGACAGAGACAGAGAGAGAGAGAGAGAGAGAGAGAGAGAGAGAGTTGTTTAACACACTCTGTCCTGCTCAGCAGGCTGTGAGTGAAAAGGGCACAGAATCCATGTGCTTATGCAGATGCAGTCAGTTGCTCAAACAGACTGCTCAATAAACAACTGTCTGTTGGCCAGAGCAGAAATGGGCAGCTGCTGTAACTTGAATGTAAGGCCCCATTCACACTTGCAGGGGTTCTCCAATTTTTTGCCACCAGGGACCTCTTTAACCATGTTTAAAATGATCCACAGAGCCCTTCACTATACTTACTCAATAAAGTTTAATAATTTTATTTATTTTTTAGAGCATAATCCAACTATTCAAAATATTACGCTCACTATATAAACATGTACAATAATATTCTGACTCTTTATTGGAGCCACTGAGCATTTTTTTTATTCCTAATGTTCCATACACAAAACACACTTTTATTAAAACTGACATTAGATTAGATTATATGCGCACTTGTTTTTGAGTTACTGAGGTATGGATTATACTCATTAAATTCGAGTGACCTATCAAACATGCTAATAACTATAAGAACTCATATAAGAACCCAGTGATAAATATAACAGCTTTGTTAATGGTGGGTTTTGATTTTCACCACTCTAGCCTCAGACTTTAATGTCACATCACAGTTTACCCAGGATAAAAAAGCGTAAAAAGGTGAGCGAAATTCTTACATTGCAGGGATCCAAAATCAAAGCAGACAGTTTTAAAAAAGCAGATCTAGTAGAACAATGTAATATACACGGCCCGGCCAAAAAAAAAAAAGTGGCTGTTTAGATTTTAATAGGCAAATACATAAGAGTCTATGAATGGATCATTATTAGAAGTGATTATGATGGTTCTAGCATGTTATATGTTTGGCAACAGTTCTTTTAATCTTAAAAGATGAAGTGTGAACCTTTTTAGTTCTTTAATAACCATGTAGAAAGACGTATCATCAAAATTGATGCACCTCTTGATGGAAATAACATCACAACATTTATTTCCATCATGCAGTGCATCAGTTTTTGGTCAAGATCTTGTACTGACAATGCAAGAGGTGAGCACTGTTTAAAGTCTCCTCCAGCACATCCCAAAGACTTTCACTGAGGTTAAGGTCAGGACTCAGAGGTGCCAATTCATGTGTGAAAATGATTCTTCATGCTCTCTGAACCATTCTTTCACAATTTTAACCCTGATGAATCTTGGCAGTGTCATCCTGGAATATGGCCATGATATGTCTTTCTACATGGTGATTAAAGAACTAAAAAGCTACACACGTCATCTTTTAAGATTAAAAGAACTGTTGCCAAACATATAACATGCTAGAACCATCATAATCACTTCTAATAATGATCCATTCATAGACTCTTATGTATTTGCCTATTAAAATCTAAACAGCCACTTATTTTTTGGCTGGGCAGTGTGTGTGTGCATAATGGAGAAAGTGTATATAATAAATATTCTATATTACGTACCTATATATATCTATATACTGTATTGCACTGTGTATATTGCATTAGATAGTGGCAGAGGAGATGAAATTGAAATGTTGAGTGCAGTCTGTACATTACAATACAAAATATGTGATGCAGTTAATGTCCGGTTATAACAGTTCGCTGCTGTTCAACTGGTGGGGGAAAAAAAAAAATTGCATACCCCGTCTATGCTTCACAGACCCCTGGGAATCCCCGGATACCACTCTGAGAACCATGGCTATAGAGTAACAAAGTCTGTTATTTTATACTGATATGAAGAAGCAAATACGCCTCTTTCCTCCACACCAAAACCTTTATTTACATATTATACCCCTGAGTCTATTACTGTATTAAGGCTAACAATAAATATTATCTATTTTAACAAGTAATGTCAATTTAAAGAAGGAAATTAGCTCACTGCAGTCATCATAATCTACATTATATGGCCAAAAGTATGTGGACACCTGACGATCACACCCAGATGCATGTCTTCCCCAAACTGTTGCCACAAAGACTGAAGCACACAATTATCTAGAATGCCTTTGCATGCTGTAGAATTAAGATTGCCTCTTCACTAGAAATACGTAGCCCAAACATGTTTCATCATGACAATGCCCCTGTGCACAAAGTGAGGTTCATAAAAACATGGTTTACCAAGGTTGGAGTGGAAGAACTGGAATGCTGACTGCGCACCAGGCCTTCTCATCCGACATCAGCCTGACCTCATTAATGCTCTTGTGGCTGAATGAGCACAAATCCCCACAGCCATGCTCCAAAAACTAGTCAAAAGCTTTCCCAGAAGAGTGGAGGTTATTATAACAGGAAAGGGGGGATAAATCTGTAATGGGGTGTTCAACAAGCAAATATGGGTGCAGTTGGAAAGGCCTCCACATGCTTTTTTGGCAATATAGTGCATATTAAAATCAACCACTTCACAGTAGCATAGTAGATGGAGGGGATCTTGCGAGATGACCATAATTTGCTTGGTGATATAGACTGTGAGATCATCCGTTAACATCATTTCAATTATTTTCTGTACTGAAAAAAATGCATTATACAATTTTTAGACTCACACCTTTCTCTGCCTTTTATGGTTGTCTATTGAAAATTATGTTTTGACTGTGGCAGTGACAGAATCAGAGGTACAGAGAAAAGCTCATTAGCATTTGTTATGATTAGGTCCAAGTTTTCAACTTTCTGTATTTTCGGCCTCTCTGTTACTTAGTAGTTTTAAATGACTATTTAAACGTACTCAGCATATTCCTTGGGTCTTAGCAGCACACCATAGCCAGGATCATGTGTATTTTCACTTTATACCTATCCTTTATTTGATTTGTCAGGGCTTGAGCAACATGATATTATTGGATTAATTGTGAATTCCACAATCTGCCAGAGAACACTAGAGCAAAATATGAAGCTGTGCGCCAAAAAAACTCTAACTAAACCCAAAACGAATGGCTCAACAAGACCAAACCTTCAAGCAAATCCATGACAGCACAACTGATACTGATCATGCTGAGAGTTTGGGAAGAGCTGAGTCAAAGGTCGAATCTAAATGTAGATGGAATGCTGTGGAGGACTTTGAGAAGGATGGATCTGCAAGAAGGCCCTCTAGCATTATAGTGTTAAATCAGGCTAATATTATTGTGTTAAATTCCACTCACTCTGAGAGAGTGACAGTTACACGAATACAAATACACTCGAGCCATGAATATATGGACTTCCACTGTGTTCAGATGTTCATATATAAATATATATATATAATGTGTGGTACTTACTCTGTACTTTCATAAGATGTACTTTAAGCATTTTTACTAGATTTGTAGTGAACTTATACAGAAATCTCGAACAAGAAATAGGATCAGATTCAATCACTGACAAGATGCACAGGAAACAAGAATGTTTTACATCTCAAGAACAATGTTATGACAGATTTCAGTACTTGGGCCTTAAAGTCTAAGACCCTACATTACACTACTAGTTCGATTTCATATTTCACCCTCTGGTAGCGGATCACACCCTAACCACTGACCAACCTACCACACACAGATGATTCATAATTACCAACCATATCATACAAACTAACTTTGTCATTTGCTTCAAAGGCAATTAGATAAATTATACATTAAAAATGACGAGACAGCTGGGCCAACACATTTATTTTGGGTAATGGTTGTGAACTGTAGGAAATGTATTAATAGTCTAGCCATGAGCAATGCAAACACAGATTTAATGCACACAGTGGTGCGTAGCATGACCGAAAACCCAAGTTCAGTCTGTAAAAACAATAACTTGCAATGTCAGGTTCAACCTAAACGCTGCCAACATATACATTTGTGTGCCTCATAGCATACTGGAACGTTCAAGGAAAAAGATGTAGCTGATGGTACTAACTCAAAGCTAAACATTGTTCACTGCCAGTTTGCAGCATCTGTGAAAGAGCTACTCTTCGTGGTTTATGAGAGACCTTTGGTGTTCAATTTTTTGAGAAAAAGCATGAACACAAGGCTCATTTAATGGCAAAACTTGTGCAGGGTCACCCACCTTGTACATGCACCCATTTCACACAGACATCTAAGTAGAACATCACTATAGAGTGGAAGATATGCCACGATCACTGTGAGACAATTACCTTGAGTGGCGATGTTTATTGCTGACAGCGTGGACAGAACCTTGCTAAAATTCTCACCAGTATATAAGCTCTCCGGTTCAAAACCCTAGAAATGAAAAAGAAGAAAAAAGATAACGTGAGAACCATTAAATGAAACAGGAATCAGAGGACAAATACAGCGCTGATAAAAAAAAGCTTCATCGTAAACAGTCAGAAAAGTGCAAGTTCAGTATAAAGTTATAAGGAGGAGCATGTAGCTGCCTCCAAAACTCTCTCTCTCCACACTTGTCATTCGCTCTCCAGCCTCCACCGTTCACAGGCCGCTATCCGTTTTCTTCCAATAGGTTAGGTTTCACGTTTTAAATAAAACATCGTAAATAGAGAGTTTACATGGTACACCGAGGTGCATCAGTCTTCTTATCTGTTAAAAACCCTTTAGCAGTTTTGCACAGGACAAGATGAAGAATTAAACAACATTGTGCTCTGTGAGGCAGTTTACTGTCTGAACTGTTGAACTGGGCATGACATGGATAGAGCTTGACAGTGACTTTATATATATTATAACTTAGCATTTCTCTCCTTTCACAATATGTCCAATACAATTACTTTTAAATAAATGTCTTGCCTTTACTCATTCTAAATCCTAATGATATTATTTGAAAAATGTGAATGAGCAGTTGAGCAGTGGTGGCCCGATGGTTAAAGCTCTGGGTTACTGATCAGAAAGTCAGGGGGTCCAGCACTGCCAAGCTTCTGTTGGACCCTTGAGCAAGGTCCTTATCCCTTTCTGCTCCAGGGGCACCGTATCATCTCTGACCCCAGCTTCCTAACAAGCTGAGCTATGCGAAGAAAAGAATTTCACTGTGCTGTAATGTATATGTGACAAACAAAGGCTTCTTCTTCTGTTTTAAAAGTTAAGTGTTTAGTGCATAGTCATATCAAAATCAAAGATCTAAAGAAGCTGAAAAAAAAAAATGCATGACTTGATACATGGCCAAATTAAATTTATCATTTCCTTCCCTCCTGCTATGAAGACTGTCTTGGCCGAATTCCTCCCTTTCCTACATTTTAGAGATGCTATCTTCAAGACTGAGAACTGAGTGTCCTTTGTGTTTGTTTGTTTTTGAAGGTTTTTAGACATGTACCTCTCATTTTATCCATTCATCAGCAGCTTGGCAGTTGCCGCTCCCCGTCAAACACTATACTACAAAAGGTGGAGTTTCATCTTGGCATTTACTGGTAAACTGTGTGCTTATCTATGCACTTTCATTCCAGTATGTTACTATCATTATGACAAGTTTATTTACCAAGTTCCCAGGGTTATTTAGAGAGTTATATAGTATGTCCTTCTAAGTAACAACATTAAAAGTTAAAATGCAAATCAAAAAGTAAAATATCACGCACCATTCACACTCATCATTTACTTTTACAGCAAGAGCAATGCGTTTACATACAAGCACCCGCACAAGCACGCTTTCTAAAAACATAGCGAATGGAATCCTGGCTTAGAAATGCTAACTTGAAGCAAATGAACAGCGAAGCAAAATACACAATGACTGAAATTAAAAGTGGTCAGATGTAAGACTGTTAACTTATCAAGTTAGCTGATTACTGCTACTATCTGGATGGGTTTATACTATCAGTATAACAGAAAAAGGCAGTGATTAATCACTACAATGGAATATAATCATATTTCTGTAAACACTGCATATGTAATACGGCTACACAGGTCGCTACCAATAATTTCAGGAGATCCGCTCCTGAGTGCTTGTCCAGATCGCTTCCCCATGTTGGATGACTTGCTACATTTCATTGAGTGGACAAGAATGACAAAGGGTTAGCTGTAGGCCTCTATGAAAAATGAGTAAATTTTTAGCTGCTGAAATTTTGGTTGGTCATCTGGTAATTCTGTTTAATACTTCTGACACAAAATGAAGTCTTTAGCCTTACTGCCTACTGAACACTAATAAATAAGTATAACGGCTGGACTAGGCAAACATGTACGATAATCACCTTAACAAACGGAACTCTTATAATTGGGATAAAGTAAAAGAAATGTAAAGTGTATGCTGCTTAGGAACATTAAGTCACATCACAAAAAAAAAGATGCGAACAGATGAAGTCTGAATAATAAATAAGAGAGCTTTTGGACTACTTTAACTTTGCTTCCGCTTTGATGAGCTTCCCCAAAAAGCAGAAGCGAAAGTTGGGCAAGTGGTTTCTTTGTCCAGTCACATGGTTTACATCTTCTTTGAGAGGCGGGTGATGGGACTACTTCTGAGGTCTCACATGTTCCACTTTAAAACATGCGGTTCATGTTTTGCATTGTAGCATCACATCCTGCTAGTGTTTCAGACAGTAAAGTAATGCTGATATTGGCTTCATGCTCGGCATGGAATTTTCTTACTTCATTTATGAATCAGTACAAACTTTTGGAAGCAGTTTTAGAACCGGACCAATGACAGTACTGCGTGCAGGACCGGGGAAAATGTAGTCTGTGAAGAGAACTTGCAAATATAATTTTTATAGTTAGAGCACAGGCATAGAGACAACCAAAACACCTTGAAATCCTGGCATGTCACTGCTAGTCCAACCTCACCTTCCAGGTGACAGTGCTGCCTGGACATGTTGCACCTCCAAACAGGAAATAGCCGTCCCATTGCGGAGGAAACAGCAGGCCACGAACACAACACAGCCATTTACTTTAGCATATTAAATAACTAAGGTGTTACGTCACAATTCAGCACTGCTAATTTTTATTATTATTTTAATCATTCAAGTCCCCCGTTAGCTGTACACTTCACAGTGTAGCTTGCAAACCGCTGCTTGTAAAGTTTCCGTATTCACTGCATGCCATAGGTAACAGAAAATACACTATAACATGCAATTTAATAAACCATGCATTCATTTTAGCAGAAATAGCTGCGGAAAATAGACAGATAAGCAGGCTGCAACCAGCTCAGCTTCAGAGTTAAGTTGGAAAAAAAAAAAAAAAGAAGAAGATGGCAAGTGAGAAGACTGGTGATGGGCAAACAGTGATAATTACAAATGAGCTCCTATTAGTGCACTGTATATATTTACATAATTCGCTCTGTGCACTGAAAACATTATGCTTTCTTAAAAGTATTTATCTTTATTCTTCTATAAGTGGCTCAACCTGCAAGAAGAATTATGCTATACATCCTTCACATCATGGTTGATGGCTTTTAATAAAAAAAAATATCTGTTCATGGATATGATAAAATCCATTTTTATCAGTTTATCTCAACTGAGCAAAACCAGCAGAGCAATGTCACTGATATCCAAAGCTGCTCTAAGAGCAATCACTAACAGCAATTTTTTTGAAAAATACAAAATGCTTTTATTATTTGACTTGTATTTATTATGCAGACTTTGATAGGTCAAATATACATGCAGAGAATAGAATCATTTCTCTCAAATGATTCCTGCTGAGACTCTTCTGTATAGACCTCTTAATGTCCAGTCATGTGCATATGTCCTGGATTTAGTTAGGAGAATGATGCTATAATAATAATAATAATAATAATAATAATAATAATAATAATAAAGCAATGACAGCTTACCTCAACCTTCAAAGAGACGCATCCTTTCAAAAACTCCCGAATGTTGCCAATGCAGTCTGCTTCACATTTGGGATCTGGACAATACTGCAGAAAAGGATATATAATAACACTAATGTCACGATGGCTATACTATTTCCTGCTACCGTTAACCCTACTCAAGGCTGAGCAGGAGCGCGAGCTGACGCGTTCAACTCCGCCGTAACCGAGCCGTTTATGACGAATGAGTGCATTCGTTTTCCGAGTACTTGGTTATGCAAAAGTATTTCGTTCTTCTCGTCAGCATAAACTCTTCCTTGCTGTTGCTCTTGTTCTTAACGCTCACAGCCCTGTTTCCCCGTCACACCAGGAAAAAGAGCTTAGTGCAGGAAGTGACGAATTGCTCAGCCTCTGTGCGACAAGTATGGACACATTAAAGCGGGACTACTCTACAAAACACCACAGTGAAACAGTACTTCTACTGACATTATAATCTGTCCTGAGCACTGCCTTGACCTGGTGGTTAGCAACATGCTAAACAGACGCCTATTACACCAGGCCTTTCTCGACTACAGACTTGTGTATGTTGTGCTGGAAGACTGTTTTTCACATTCAACACATTAACTAGTTCTGAAACTCGAACAAGAAGCTAAGCTAAACCACTTCATTCACTTTAACTTTTATATACCCATGTTAAACATGTCAGAAATCGACTGTTGTGGCTTTTACAGGCTTTTTGCAGCATATATCTGAGTCTACTGGCTACGGAAACCGCTGAAACCACAGACTAATTGTTAGGCATGAATAAAAATATCTATATATGAAAGGTTTAGTTATAAGTGGACAGAACAGGGGACGGGGCTGTTGGAAAGGACGCGGTGTGTTATAGCGGAACACGACACAAGGACGTTAGAGAATGCGGAACACTGGCTCCTCAGACAGGAAGTCAGAGTTTACATCGCAATTAAACTGGGAGTTTTATTTACATTACTTTACTCAACAGGAAAACGAGTGTTTAGTGTGTATTTAACACTTTTACATGCTATTTCGCTCTTAAAACACTGCGTGTTGTTCTCATTCAGGTAGTTTAACTGTTTGAGGTAAAGCCTCGTCGTCAGGTTACATTGCTGCTCAGTGTATTCAAGCTTACTGCTTACTGCAAAAAGTAACCACAAGCTACATTACTGTCAGGTTCGTCATTCTTTAGCCTCACGAATCGCCTTACCTTTGTAATAGATCCCGGTACCAGTCGCTCCATAAGCTTGCACAAGACGACCCCATCTTTAAGTGATGCTTTGAGAAATCCCTCCGGATCGGCGATGTTCTTTTTCGGGGAATTCAGGACTCCCAGGGAGATGAGCCAGGTTACAGTCTGCTCCTCCGGGTTCATGGCTGCTCGGGCCGCGCTGCTGCAGCACACAGGCCGCTGCGCACTGCTGCTGCCCACATCCGCAACACTTCTGCTTTGCGGAACAGCGTTCAAAACCAGCAGCAAAGCATCAGCACTGACTCTTCAGCAAGAGGATATAGTGCATCCCGCCAGCCTGGTCTTTCCAAAGAACTACATGCACATCGAACAGACCTCCTAAACTGTTGTGGATCATACTCCAGACCAAACACATGCATCACACACGAGTGTGAGAAAATGCTGCTTATGTTTTACACACACACATACACATTATATATATATATATATATATAAAAAAAAATACATTAAGCTACACAGTATACTTGGAGCAAATGTGGTCCTGCAATGAATGGACAGACACAGCTTCAAAGTAGATCAAACGTTTATTCAAGAGGAAGAAATAACCCCCAACACACACCCACACATCCCCCTCAAAAGTGCATCACTCTGTAGGCTTAGACTCAATTCCATCTGAAGGACTCACTTAACCAGGGTCACACTCGATCCGGATCTGAAAGACACAAGCAAGGGAAATGAGAAACTGGAAGCAGTTCATAATGTATAAATGTGTTTGTGGGAGTAGGTATACCTGCTGATTGTCACATATGATGGATATATAGCTACAACCAAGCAGCCATCAGCATTGAAGAACTACAAGCTCTGGTCCCGTTGATCAGGCTGTTATGTTCATCCTGCAACAAGAAAAAATCTGTTCAATGTACTGCTGTAGCCACAAAAACACATAAAAAAGGTACACGAGAGCAAAAACTTAATGCATCAGGATCCAATTTGACTGGCTTCCAGTTATTTTCCAGGCTGAATTTTAGAACAGTGTCTTTTTCCAGGCGTCTCCTTTGTTAGATTGGGCATGCTTGTATGCGGCTTTGGCTTTTGTTAAAAACTAAGGCAACATCTAAAATAAGGTTCCACTGACAATGGTCTGGATATGATTTGAAATTAGGGGGACTTATACTACATTGTAGAAATAGTCCACAGGTGGGAGGCTTCATCTTAATATCCTTAAAATGCCATTTGTCACTTGGAATGTGGTGTTGGAGAGTTGGAAATCCATGTTTCCCCCTTGTCATTCATTCCTGAGACTATGGGCCTTTAAATTCAAATGATCCACTGATTTTTTTTTTTTTTTTTTTTAAACAAAAGACTCCTTTGGTTGAAGAGGGTTTTTTTTTTTTTTTTTTTTTTAAAGTCAAGTTGATCAAGCATGAAATAACTGTACGGTGTTAGATTGCAGGTTATCATCTGTAAGGCCAGAAGAGGCAAAGATGGTGTGTTAACTAACCTGATGTTGAGATATCACTCATACCAAGTTCACTTAGACCAGAGACAAAAGGGTTTGCTTTGCTTACCAGCTGATGTCAGGTTTAATCTGGTGTTGGATTGTTTCCTGCATATTGGTTGTCTTTGGATTGGTCGTTGCAAGCCGTCAATGTTTAGGCTTTGTGATGAGGAATCCATTTGCACTGAGGAAAACTATACTGATAAAGAGTTTGGCAAAGACATTGGTCTCGTTCTCAACAGACTGGACATAGTCAACAAGATTCTCCACATAATCTAAAATGGATCAATTTTAAGCTTTCCCCTCACCGTGAATGACTGAGGCTGGGAGCTGACAGTTTTCACCATTTACATGGGTCCTCTTTGAACAGGAGTGGGGCATGAATGTTTTGATAAAAATTTTTATTGATAAATGAAAAACAATACTCTTGGGCATTGCAGGTTTTTTAACATCACTACGGCACAAAACTAAACACTCATCACTTAAATTGGCAACAGTACTATTAAACGAGAGATGGGCAGGGGGAAAGAAACAAACTGTAACACTCAGGAAAAAACTTGACAAGGTTGCGTACAGATTGAAACCGAAGCTTAAAGTTCATCTAGAAGTTAAAAATTTAGCCTCTCCGTTGTCTGACAGTGTGACCTAACCCCTTTCCAGCACAGAGTCCATTTCAGTACCGACTTCGGTTCATTCCTCTATCTGCTCGATTAGCTCCACGCCCCCGAGGTGCGCCTCGACTTGAGCTGCTGTATTGGCGAGGAGGGTAGCCTCTCTCGAGGTCTTGCCTGGCCGGGCGCTCAGCGCGGCTAGCAGAGTACGACTCACTCCGACCGCTGGCGTAACTGTCACGACTGCCATAGCCATCCCTGGAACTGCTGCCATAGTCGTCATAGCGACTGCCTCCACCACTCCCACCGTAGGATGGAGGGGGGCCCCTTGAAGGTGGGGCACTGCGCGAGTTACCTGCAGGGTCAACGGGTCATGTAATTGGCAAAATTCACAGACATTTTTTGTGCAAGTTGTCAAGTGCCCACTTTCCTAAATATAGTCCTCATGGCTGGTATGAATGATTTACAGATCAGGGCCATTAGCTCTCTCAAGCGTTCCATGATTTACATGTGAATGAATCTGGAGCTCTGGATTTATGAACTAAACCAAGTTAACATATTGGTTCAACTGGTTTCCTTTAGGAATAAGGTCAAGAGGATACACTGTAGTTTGACCATTTTGCTTCTCGTTTGATTTAGAATGGGCTCTTGGAAAGGCTCAAAGGAGGAGGAAAATTCTTATGAGGGATTTCTTGTTGAGTGTGATTCTGAAATTGTACGACTTTTTAGTTGAAAGGAAGCTCTGAAGGTACCCTTGACTATTCGGATTGATATGAGGCCGTCTTGTCCCAGGAGCACACAGCGCTGTTTGGGTACATCCTTAAGCTCTTTTCTAGAACACTATAGTTTGGAATCTTACCGTAACCATCATAGGGTTCTCTGTAGGAGCCTCCACTTGTTCGCTCCATATAGCCTCTAGGTTCACGACCTCCCCCATAACCATCACGATCACTACAAGCACAAAGGAAAAAGTCATTCAAGAGGCTCAATGTCTCACAAAAAGGTACAAGTGGAAAAGAAACATTTTATACCTGTAGCTTCGAGACACTGAACCATAATCATCTCTGGAACTGGACTGTGACGGATAGTCACGGTATGAATAATCACGTGGTGGAGGCCCATAGTCCCGGCTGTCTCTTGAGCTCATGTAGTCCCGACTAGAATAGCTAGAATAGCATGGATTGTGGTGATACACCAAGATGGAGATTAAGTTATTCAATTCTAGTTCATTTATGTGACTTACCTGTCTTTGACACTGTAGTGATCATCACGTGGTGATGGGTAGTCATCCCTTCTTGACATAAGAGAATCTCGGCGAGGAGGAGGGGGACCGTAAGGATCCCGATCCCTAGACATTGGGGCTGCAAAACAAAATTAAGAATTAAAAATTACAACTGAAATACAGAACTGGAACAAAGCACAAAAAAAAAACCCAAAAAACAAACAAACGTTAAATCAGTGAAAATTGCTTACGTCTGCCCATTGGCCCAGAAGGTGCTGGTCTCTTTGGTGGTGGCCCTCCGTTGCGCATTGGTGGTCCTCTTTTTGGTGGGGGCCCTCTGGACGACATCCCTTTAAAGAAAGGTTCTACAATCTCTACGTTATCACAGTACTTGGCAGACCAACAGACAGACTTTATATACACTATAGGCTCAGTACTTCTTAGAGAACAAGTGAAAAATCAGCTCCAATGGATCAAATGAAACAAAATCATCACAGCCCACAGGTTATGAACTGCAAAAATAAAGGGAAAGTCTGGATTCTTCTGTTTAATACCTCTGCTCGGTGGTCCCCGCATTCCACTGGGACCCCCTCTGGACCCACGTGGCCCTCGAGGAGAACCACGACTGCGTGGATGCATTGATGGAGGGCCTCGACGGCCAGACGACTCAAACTGAGGCTTTGTGGCCTGCTCTACTTTGATGGGTTTACCATCCAGGGCCTTGGAAAAGCGAGGATTTACTGTAAGTATTTATAGGCTAAAAGAAGGAATTGTAAATTAAATAATAAATGGATATGATGCACATAAGTAAGCTCAGTACTTCTTAGAGGACAGTTGGGCTAAATCAGTTCAAACTGATCATTGCCACAAAGCATCATCACAGCTTACTACCACAACTTAACCGGATCTTACCTTTCCATTCATTTCCCTCACAGCATCTTTTGCATCACCAGGATTCTCATAAGTCACAAAAGCAAACCCTCTGGACTTATTGGTCTCACGATCCTTCATCAACAGAACTGTTAAGTGCGGGGGAAAAAAAATGCAAAAAGTGTTAGCGCAAACCTTTTACATTTCAACACGACAGCAACTGCATTTATGCAAGCTCAGAACTTCTCAGAGGTATTGATTTAATTATTTTCATTTTGTGGATCAATTCCAAAATTGTTCATCACAGCTTGCAAGGCACCTACTAGACATTGTCTATGATGCCCAAGTACAAAAGTAAATTCAATAGCCAGCTCTGTATCATGTCCCTTTCTAATCGACAGTTTCATTTTGTACCATAACATCAGACACCATCTCAGAATCAACAGCAATGTCAGACTAAAAATACTTCTGCTGCTTGTGTTACTATCTCGTCAACACTACTTAGTAATCACTGAACGTCTTGACTAAATGTTCAGCAGCTTGTTTCACTTTGAAATCATGCATTATTGGTTCTTAATTTCAGTAATTACCTTCAGATATCCGGCCGAATTTGCTGAAATAGCTTTCAAGAGCTTTCTCTGTAGTTTCAGTGTTCAAGCCACCTATGAAAAGCTTTCCAGGTCTGTCTGCCTCTGCCATAGTCAACTATGAAAACCGAGAAAAAGGAGAGAGAGAGGAAAAAAAAAAAGAGAGCTTCATTATAAAGTTTGCATGTAGCAGACTGAAAAATGGTTGTGGGAGTTATAATTCATAGCCCTTTTTAATGATGAGCTATAGTAAGATTGGATGATTAGATAAAATAGTAGAAACACAGAGAATTTAAAGTTCTTATTTTAAGAACTCAGTGCTTTTGAATAGAGGTGCATAAAACACAGCATGCACGGGTTGCACACACACACAGTACACAATGTCATCTTTTGCAAAGGACCGCATAAAACGTACTAAACGGACTTTTCTAATATTAATTTTAGAGCTTCTATGGCTTTCAAAGCATCCAGTTCGCCTACCAGCTGCATCTGTTACTGCACAAGCTAGCGACTTAGCTAACATGTTAGCCTGGACCAAACTACAGAGCGCTCACAGCAAGTAACGTTAACTAAACATCCTACCTAATATTAGCGATGAGAGCAACACAGCATACAACGATTTCCGAGGCGATGAAACCTAGAATGCTCGCCAACAAGACCCTCTTTAGTTAAATTAGCAAGCTAACGACACCTAGCTTTAGTCAGTTGTTTGGTTAACGTGAGTCACAAAATGGCGGATGCTGCTAGCGATTTGAGAGCCTTCTCACACGCCATGGCCATTGTGGCTACATTGCTTGGTTTGCTACCTAACTACAACCATTATGAGCAGTGTGTTAATGGCTTTAAGTCGTGTTCACCTGTTAAATTATACATGTTAACAATAATAACGTTTGTGACATTGTGTAGCTGCTATCTAGCGTCCAGCCGCGCAGACAGGTTTGTTAGAGAGGCACTGAAAAATGTGTTGCTTGTTCAATAGTAACATTTTTAAACAACTTTAAACTAATATTTGCAAAAGTCTTTATTACTTAAGATAATAAGGTAGATTAAACCTAACCAGAATAACAAATTGCGGTCATATATATATATATATATATATATATACTCCTTTACTAACCACTCACCTGAAAACGTCGGACACTCAACAGGAGAACGGAAGAAAGACCTCACGTTGCTTTGAATCATTCAGATGTCCCACCCGGGGAACGAAAATAGTTGACGTCGTGAAAGATTGACGCACCAAACTTAAACACGCATGCGCAAGTGATGGCGCATGCGCTGTGTTCGGCGAGTGGTCTCGCATAAAAATTGATACCTGCAATGCACTCTGGGAATCAGTTTATCATGCAAACGGGATGAAAGCGGATCAAAACTTTGAAGAAGCCCACGTTTTGTAAACATGACGTAGTTAATGTATCACAATTGCAAATATGTAGCTACTACAACAATTTTTATATGTTTTTTAATCTTTACATTTTTAATCAAGGTACTACATATGTTATCCTTCCATTTTTGCATAAACTGCTCTGATTCCAGTTAGACTGTTTAATTTTATTGAATAACATATTTTGGTTTGCAAGACACCATTTTACCTTTTGTTTTAGGTCTTCAAAATTGCACAGTTCTGAAGTTTGCTTTTATCCATCCATCAATTTTTCCACTTATCCTATTCAGGGTCATAGGGAGCCTGGAGCCTATCCTCAGGGCACAAGGCAGGGACATCATCACAGGACACAATCACACACACACACACTATGGACAATTCAGAGATGCCAGTCAGCCTACAATGCAGGTCTTTGGTGGAGAAAACCGGGGTACCCAGAGGAAACCCTCAAAGCATGGGGAGAACATGCAAAGTCCATCCACTAGGGGTGGGAGGTGGGGCAGGAAGTGAACCCCCAACCCCAGGGGTGTGAGGCAAAGGTGCTAACCACTAAGCCACCATCCCATCCCCTGAGTTTGCTTTTATATATATCTTAAAAATGATTTAGTGACATAACTGCATATTAAAGGAGTAGATAGTATGGAATATCTTTTGCAGGAATATACCATTTGAGCTTTGTTTCTAACCTCAAAGACATACTACTATATCAGTATTTCTACTTCTTGCAGAGCAATTTTTTCACATTAAAGAACAGTAGAGTAGCTTTTTCTACCAGCGCCTGGTGGATACCGTAAAACACCACACGTGCAAAAAAAACCACTGAAGCCTTCCAAAACTACAGAGGTCTGGACATGGATGTCCTCATAGCTAGTTACAATCATGCATGTAAAGTATTTTATACAGTACTATACATATTATAAAAAAATACATTTAAACTACTGAAAAATGTAGTTAGGTGAACTAGAGATTCGAGGCTAAACATCAAGACACAATGAACCTCTGCACGGCATCAAGTTTGTACGATGCCAACTTTTAATGTTTACAGTTGAGAACTTGTGAGATGTTGATCGTGCAAGAATCTTGCATCAACTTTTCACAGCGTCGACTATAATCATTACATCAGAAGTTATAGTGAACGCCACAGTGTTAAGAAAACGTCAATCGACTCTGGCTACTTAAAAGCAGATCATTTTTGGAGTACATGATTCTAGTTTTATAAATATATCAGCTTAGGTTATTTAAAAAAAATCCCTTAGAAATGGAAGACAGGCACCAGCTATGTGCTCACTGCCTTGATGTTGACCATCTTAAGGACATGGTGTCTGACTTGGATATTAGCTGTGCTGACTGCACAGTGCTGAAGTCAACACAATGTGTTCAGCTGGCAGATTTAGACCCTGCATACTTCAGAGACAAATCTAGCCCAAGAACCACAGCCTAAACATCTTGTTAGGCACAAACGCTCATGTCCTGCAACAACTAATAAACACAACAAGAAGCCAAGAAAGCAGTCTGAGCCAGAACTCAGTGGCATGCGTTCTGGCTAATATGATTAATAACAAGCAGATCGAGAGCTGTTGATGCCAGTGTTGCTTCGCTAGTGGAAGCGCTACACCCACATATGTGCTGCCCAAATGCTTAATACAGATACACTGATGATGTCCTGGTGAGGATATTGCATTGCATGTGGCACACACTTGCAATAAATTAGCCATTGCAAGCTACTGCTAGCAGCGGAGTAGTCCTGCCAACTGGCAGAAATTGATCCTGCTATAAGTGATCTGGTCAATACCTCACTCCTAGTGATGAGTTATACCTGATAGGTGGAGTAACATGTGTCACTCCACATAAAGTGTTTGACTGGTTGAAGCATATAGACCCAGAATAAATGGGCAATGTCATTTTCAGGTGCAGCAATAAGTGGTATATTTGATTACTGATGTTTAGCATGAGAAGGATGAAAATAAGAAATGCATTAATAAACAACTTGCCTAGTTGGGTTTATATTTTCAAGTAAATGATTTTGTAAAATGATGTAACAGGACATCCATGAAATACTTTGAAGCTGTCCTTCATATGTTGTCTGTATAATTACATACAGTATAATGCACATATGGTGTGCAAATATGTTAGCTTTTAAACTATAGCTTATAGTTTATAAACTGCTTTTACTTATAAATTAGCTTAGCATCAGATATAGTTAACTTAGCTTGTCTTATAATTTCCCATCAACTGCCTAACATTATGTAGACACATAGCTTGATATTCTTGTCATGAACATAAACACACCACCCATTCATGGATTATTTTCCTATAAATGCATGCCCCGTCACTGTTTAAATTTGAAATACACTGACAAGAAAGTGGTAAAAATCATCAAATCATATGAACCTACATACATACACACACACACACACACACACACATTATATATATATATATATATATATATATTATATATATATATGTCAATAAACATACAACTAGAAATAAATGGGTTGTTAAATGCATGGTCATGTCTTTATTCATGTCCTCAGAACCCTGGACCTGGGGTGTAACCTGTCCTGCACATTTTAGTGTTTCCTTCCTCTTACATACCCACTTCAATTTAGGAAGGGCTATCTGATTAGTTGGATCAGGTGTGTTGGGAGCAGAAAAAACACTAAAAAGTATAGGACAGGACCATATATATAGCCAATTTAAAAAAAAAAAAAAAAAAAAATATATATATATATATATATATATATATATATATATGTGTATATATAGATATACAAAAAAAAAACAATTTTTAAGCGTTCAACAGCAACGAGTCAAACAGCCAATCAAAATAGTTGTGGGCGGGATTACACGTGGTTCTCCGTCCCCTATGTGTAACCCCGCCCCAAGCTCCAGGACGCAGTGAGAGGCGTTTACTTTACTAATGATGCAGCTCTCTGCGCGAGCCGTCAGCAACAAGCCCCGCCCTATCATTTACTAAATACAAATACTGCTCTTCGGCCACGCCCAATAGCGCCGTGATTGGCAGGAAGAAATGTCCAACGTCCCTCATTCGCCATAGGCGATTTCACGATTTGAGTTGAAGCTGTGGCTTATGGAAACGGAGGTTAGTAGTCTGTCTAAACGGTTAGTTTCACAACGGAAGTAGAAACTCTTAGGCTCTATTTCTGACAAAGTGACTAAGAAACGAAGTCGAAACGAAGCCAGTTGGAGTTTGTCAGTACAATGAAGCCCCTGGACTTATGCTTTAGACTTGTGTGCAATTTGATTGCTATTAGCACAGTCTGTGGATTCTACCTTCCGGGTTTAGCTCCGGTTAATTTCTGCGAAGAGGACACGAAAACCAGAGACTGTCAGGTAACGGTATCACTTTCTGCCTACATGTTTGTCTCACAGCCAGTTTGCAGAACGGACAGAAAGCGCTGTATAGTTAAAGTGAACAGGGCTAGCATTCCCAGCCGCATCCTGCTGTAACTTAGCTCAAGAGCTAGCTGGTTAGCTGAGTGAAGCTAGCTTACTTTCTGTGCAAGTCACGCTACATTAGATTGTAGAAACATAAAGGCAAACAAGGTTAGACAAGATCTTTGCTAATTACCACTCCCATGCATTAATTAGGCGTGGCAGTTTATAGAAAAACTGAACTTTCCATTCTGTATCTAGGGCAATTGGATAGCTATAGCTAGTCTGACATCTTGGTCAAAAGAAAAGTCACATTACTAAAACAGAATCACCATTTGAACAGTAAGATTGTGTAAGTTGACATCAGGTCTGTGTCACTTCTATAGAATGAGATCCAGCTGTTTGTAAACCGGTTGGATTCTGTGGAATCTGTCCTGCCCTACGAGTATGACGTGTAAGTGGGACCAAGCCTTCACTACAACCTAACAAGTGATACCTGCTTACCCGGATCTACTTATACATGATCGATTTGTGATTGCAGGTTTGATTTTTGCAAAGATGACCAGGAGAAGAGGCCCTCAGAAAACCTTGGCCAGGTGCTATTTGGGGAGAGAATTGAGACATCACCTTACAAGGTAGAGTTCAGTCAGAGATCTGTTTTAACTCCTCTGTGTGAAGAAATCATACCTAACTATATACTAGATCACTTTGCATAAGATGTTCATTACTTTTGGGAACTCTTATGTGACTTTGAGTGTCAGCTGCTTAATCTTTTTTCTATTTTTGGTTCTACAGTACCTTCCAGAATTCTTAAAAATGAGCAGATATGACTGTATAATATAAACATTACCCTCAATAATAAAACTTTTCAGCAGGCACTATTTATCTTTGTTCTAACAAAAATAATGCTCATTAAAACTTTTTTTAAAGAATCATTTTTTTCTCTCTCAAAAGTCAGAAATCTCCTCAGAAATACTTCTAAATAAATGCAAACTTGAAAACTTGCCAAAAAGTTTCACGTCTGAAACATACGGAAGTTTGCCAGGAACTGGACTCATGAGCGGAGTCCTCCCACACAGTGAGGAGGGAAAAATTATAACTGATAGTTTTGTGGAATTATTGCTTTGGAGTATTTAAAAAGCCTTGTTTAATACAACTAAAATACAACTAAACATTGACCCTTATTGCATGTGTTTTTCTTTTTGTATAATATTTTTTTTTTTCTCATTTTCATGAAGGGTGCCGATAATTCTGGAGGGCAGCGTTTTACATTGATTGACTTTCACACATTTTTTTAATCTGTTGCTATCATAAACTTTCTTTTTCAGTTAAGATTCAGGAAAGATGAGCCTTGCCATAACGTGTGCACCAAATTGTATGATACATCTAAACAAGAAGATAAAGCTAAATTGGACTTTCTTAAGAGAGGCATGGAGCTGAATTACCAGCATCACTGGTGAGTGGGTCTGAATTAACTGTTGATGAATATTTATTTAGTTGCTAAGAAACATGTGCAGGCAGATTTACAGATGTATAGATTAGCGGAGGCTGTTTTCCATTTTGATTTGAATAGTCAATGCATTTTGTCATATTAATAAAAATCGTATGTCGTTTGCAGGATTGTTGACAACATGCCTGTAACGTGGTGCTATGATGTGGAGGACAGTCAAAAGTACTGCAATCCTGGCTTTCCCATTGGTTGCTTAGTAACCCTTGATGGACGATCTAAAGACGCCTGCGTCATCAATGTGAGTAAGCTGTTTGCTAAACTGTGGAGTCTAAATGCTAATGATAAAGAATAAAAAGTGTAGTCTGAGTTCGGTTTGTGCTAGCTTCTGTTGCCTTAATTTCTGTGTTGTGATAACGCTGTCTCTTTTTGCTTTAAGTCTGAGTTCAACAAGAAAAATACTTACTACCTCTTCAACCATGTGGATATCACCATAACTTACCACAGTGGGGAAAATGAGAGTTGGAGAGGTGCTCGGCTGGTTGGTGCTAGACTGGAGCCAAAAAGGTTAGTCAAAGTCTTCTCAAGATGGAAAATTCCTATTGTAAAAACTATGCAAATCTGTGTTGTAAATAACAGAGTCCAAAGAAAATTGTGCTTGTCTTGTTTTTTTTTTGTTTTTTTTAAATCAAAAAGAAAGGCTAAAATGTGATGAGTTGATTGAAATGATGAAGAATGACAACGAAAAAGTCATTCTCTTAAAAAAAAAATCAAAACGCCTCTGCTGTCAGGTGATTCTCAAGAGCATGGTCGGTGTTCCCTTCTCTCGCTCTGCTGCTTTCGTAACTAATCAAATAACATAAAGGAGCTAAAGGAGTCAAATCATAATTGATGACTTGCTTTTATTTCAGCATTAAACACAGTGAGGAAAACAGCCAGTCATGTGAAGGGCCGCCAATGGACATACCAAAAGAGTTCACTGGTAATCTGAAAGTGACCTACTCTTATTCAGTCAAGTTTGAGGTGAGTTCACTGATGTATTGTAGAAACCTTTATAAACACAAGTGTATCCAGAGAGTCTGACTCTTTAAGTTTTTTTCAGCACACAGATCAGATCAAATGGGCTTCAAGGTGGGATTACATTTTGGTGTCCATGCCTCATACAAACATCCAGTGGTTTAGGTGAGGACTCTCTCACTCACTCACTCACTCACTCACTCACTCACTCACTCACTCTCTCTCTCTCTCTCTCTCTCTCTCTCTCTCTCTCTTTTAAACCTGTCTTAGAGTGTAAGTATTCTCAGGTGTCCACATGCATATTAATGACCTTTCCCTCTGCATTCTGCGAAGCATCATGAACTCCCTGGTCATTGTGCTCTTCCTCTCTGGTATGGTGGCCATGATTATGCTGAGAACACTGCACAAGGACATCGCCAGGTACAACCAGGTGGACCAGGTACAGGACCTCTCTCCTTATTTCCTATTAACTGCATTAATAACATCTTTAAACAGCTGCATTCTCACCATCTATTAAAATCACATATGTATAAAAAAAAAAAAGCTTATCTGGCTTTATAATAATAAATGGATAGTCCCTTGTCTTGTAGAACTGCCGCAGTAAGTTAGTTCTTAGTTTGTGAAGACTACTAGAGAATGAGAAAGAAAGTGGTGAATGTTTTTTTTATTTTTTTTTTATTAACCTTTATTGTTGAATACAGAATATACAGTATGGCTGTCCCTTGAGCAATTCATAGTATTACCCTGAACTTACAGCGGCTAGCTATAACATCAGGTCATCACTATTGTGTCGCACAAAAATGAATTTCTGACATAAGCTAAATATAATCTATATGGCCTATAAATTTATTTTAATATTGTTAACCATGTGTTCTACGTTTTTAGGAGTAATCTTGAAAGTAATGTAGTAAAGTAAGGTTTCTCTAAACGTTGAATCTAAACATATACTTTCACCTGGATGCATAATTAGTTGCTTTGAAAGCAGAAAGCAGAATTCAGAGTGAAAGAAAGCGATTGCAGTTTCTTTGCCTTGTCTGTATTAGCATTGTGTGTTCAGCCATGGGAATGCCAGTCACTGAAATCTCGTTTGTAACATTTGCAGGCAGACTTGGTTAAGATCCACCTACAGTCAGGCCTTGCATATGTAAGCCTATTCCCAGGCCCTGTTTGCATATCTTCTCAGGGTGATCTGTTTATTTTTTTTGGTGACTGCTGAATGAGTAATTGGGGGGGAGGGTTTCTTTATGTGATAAAACATGGTGTATTGGTCGTATCTCTCTGACAGGAATCGTGGTAAAGATTAAAATAAATGCATACTCATTTCTGCAGGATTTCTGCAAATGTCTGCTGACTGAAATTTACTGCCATATCAGCACATTTATTCACTGCACCATATTTTATCATGTCTCAGATGTATCATCTTGCTTGCGCTTGGCAAGCGAAACCTGATGAAAGCACTTAGTACCCAATGTCTGATAAACATTTATTATTTTACTGGGGTCTGAGAAATGGTTCTGCTATCAGTAAGAATATGCTGATTGAAGTACCTGTCTTTCCTTTTTTGCTTATGATTAGCTTCTATTTTAAATGCGGCAAAGTTTCGTCATTGTGATCGGATGTGTTTTTGTGCTCTGCGGTGCAGGAGGATGCCCAGGAGGAGTCAGGGTGGAAGCAGGTACATGGGGATGTGTTCAGACCCCCCAGGAGTGGCATGCTGCTGTCTGTCTTTCTAGGGCAGGGCACACAGATTTTCATCATGACCTTCATCACGCTTTGTAAGGAAAACCTGAAGCAACTACTCGAGAAATTTCTGTTCTACTCTTTTTAAGGAAGGTCAATGCATTGTGTCTATGATTTTAATGCAAGGTCTTTGTGGACTCCTGCTTTTGGTCTGTTTATAGTATTTATTTCAGCTCTTCTTTTTCAGTTCTAGCATGCCTTGGATTTTTGTCTCCAGCGAACAGAGGAGCCCTTATGACCTGTGCAGTGGTGCTGTGGGTCCTGCTGGGCACACCTGCTGGATATGTATCAGCCAGAATGTATAAGAGTAAGAATATTAGCTATCAAAAGGACTGGCACATTGCTAATTGTGATAATAACGAACAAATGTTACAGGGCATTTAACATTAACAAACTCTTCACATGGTGGAATATCGACATTGTCTACTATAAATAGTTCTGAAAACCACAGGGTTTTCTGAAATTAAATATTTATTTTTTGCATGTATCTCAAACACAAGTAAAGGTAAAGCATACGTTGAATGTATGTTATAGGCAGAAACACAATTTTGATCAAAAACTGATTTTTTTGGTCCTTTTTTTTTTTTTTGGCTGTTTGCCAGAATTCAGCTGCAGTGACACACATTGAATTATATAATATATTATATAATTATATATATAATTATATAATATTGAACCTACTATTCGGATCTCACCTACTTTGTGTAATTGTTTACCTTGCTGTTAATTTATATAACCAACACTAATGTTGTAAAAGTAAAATATTTTCTTATATTATACATGAGATTATTTAGAAATTTTTTTAGTAGAAGTCAGTAAAAGGCTTGAGTTTTTGGCAAATTGTTTTAATTCTAAATCATTTTTAAAACTTACTTGTATAATTTTGGCCTGGAGTGTATCTGTGTGGATTCATATAGAGGATTATTTGCTCAATAATCCACTTAATCATAATGCTTTCTTTTATAAAACAGCAAAAAAGGAAAAAAAATACGTACGTGACCAGTGACTGTCATTATGTAAATGAACAATAGTTGTTTGTTCTTCTTTTGTTCTTCTTCAGGCTTTGGTGGTGAAAAATGGAAAACAAACGTTTTATTGACAGCACTTTTGTGTCCTGGGTATGTTGACTTTTATTGTATTATTGTGATAAATGTAGTCTATAATGAGATGGGCCTTTAAGATTCACATTGTAACACTATGTCCTTGGTAGCATTGTGTTTGCGGATTTCTTCTTGATGAATCTGATTCTGTGGGTGGAGGGCTCGTCTGCTGCCATCCCATTCGGCACACTGGTAGCTATCCTGGCACTGTGGTTTGGCATTTCCGTTCCTCTCACCTTTGTAGGTGCATACGTTGGCTTCAAAAAAACGGTGAGTTATTGCTCTGACTTTAGTACAACTTTTAGGATTGACACACGGATTGTTTCTTTTTTTTTTGTAGCGTACTAATTTTGTTGAATACTGTTAAGGTTTCGGATTAAGATGTAGGCTTTTTTCAATTTAGGCAGAAGGATACGTGAATCCTTGTAGAGAATACATCAGTGACCTTGAATGGGTTTAACGCAAGTCACTATATCTTGTGGAATGAGAGTTGCGCTCTGACAGTAATGCATAAATGCTTAAAAGGGACCAGCACCTGGTTCCACCAGTACCACCAGAAATTCTGTGTACAATTTCTATTGTGACACAGGCAGAGCACATTGTAACGAGCTGTGAATAAAGTGTTTGCCATCAGCAAACAAACAGTAACATGATCTGATAATGGAGTCAACATTTCCTATTTCTGTGTGAGGCCTCTCTGACAAATGAGTCTTATATAACTATAAATACAGGGTTTTCCCTAGATTTTCGAAGGAAATTTAAAGTTATTTAAAGTCATGTTGTTTTCGACCATTATTCACCACGTTTGTGAAGGAAAGCTGGCAACACTTATTGTTCTTACAGTCAAAAGTCTATTCATGTTACCAAGGAACATGCTTGAGTATATGTGGACCCATAAAAATATGTATCACCTTTAAATAATGTTTCAACCAAATTTAATATATATATACACTATATTACCAAAAGTATTCGGTCACCTGCCTTGACTCACATATGAACTTAAGTGCCATCCCAT
>CM075009.1:15124286-15214872 GCA_037576675.1 Pangasius sanitwongsei | reverse complement strand
CATCTAGTGCACCTGTTGTTAATTTCATTAACACCAAAGCAGCTGAAACTGATTAACAACCCCCTCTGCTACTTAACAGACCAGATCAATATCCCAGGAGTTTAATTGACTTGATGCTATACTCTGATTAAAAAGTGTTAATTTTTTTGAGCTGTGTGTGTGTGTGTGTGTGTGTGTGTATGTATGTATATGTATGTATGTATGTATGTATGTATGTATATGAACAGCACACTGACTTAGCATTGGGTTCCAAAAACGTCCTCGGTCTCAGGCTCTCTCCTCTGTTATTGAATAGCTTCGGCCACAAGCTACTCTAATGCTGAATCCTAGCCTCTTGGTTTCCATCTTGAAATGGTAATGGTCTTCCAAAATGCTGATAGTTTGTGTAGATAATAGAGGCCTAGAGCATTTACGGTCATTACTGAATCAATTGGCCATTACATAGAGCACTCTTTACGATCACATTTGATTGCAGGACTCTGTATGGCTTGGCCTAGTCTTAGATTTGGCACCACTGTTTTCATAATGAATATCACGCTCCCAGTTTATATGTTGCCATGGCATCTAATAGATGCTTCAGAAACCCTGGCTAAGGCACTTATGACAATTACCTCACATTTAAGATATAAAAACAAGAATCCAAAGAAACAAAGCATGTTACAGCCTACAATACACACTTCCCAGAGTGCTTGTATTTTCTAGGTAGAGGTGGTCTGAAGTTGACATGGTAACAGCACGATCTAGCTGTTCCTGGTTGAAAACACCCACACATGCCAATATGTGGGACGCATTAAACCTGTACAGACTTCTAATATCTGTGGTTCATAATTTCCGTTCTCTCCCTCTCTGTATGTATAATGTAGCCTCATTGAGCCTGGTAAAGTTCTTAGGTCGAACTGCACTTAAAATACCAGCAGATTTAGAAATGTTAAATCTGTTGATAAAACAGATTGTTGATACACGTCAATCACCCATAAGGTACCAAACACGTTCACGGCACAGCTGATTTATATTTAGTAACATGCATAAATGGCAAAGCTCAACTAAATGGAGAAAAAGTGCTTCATAATCAACATTGCAGTGCATAGGTTATCTCTTCCTCCTTTTAGAAAGTGCTGTTTCTTTTGTCTTAATTGAAGGGCTAATCTTACTGATCTTAATTTTATAAATTTATTTTGGACTGCTTTTTTTTTTTTTTTTTCTTCAAATCATTAACATTAATTTTTTTTCATTAACATTAAATGTTTTTATTAAATGCATGTGTGCAATTGAAATACATAAGCTGTTTTTAAATGAGATAATGTAATCTTGGTAAAATACTCAGGAGCTCTTGTGGTATACGATCATTTTACTAACTGGATTTTCATGAATACCACATTTTCTTGTCTAAATGCTTCAAATGATTCACGAATGAATTTGTTCATCCAGCTTGTCTCATCTGTCTGTCTTTCCACAGGCACCATTGGCTTTTTTGCCTGTTTCTGGTTTGTAAATAAAATCTACAGTGTGGTGAAGGTGGACTAAGGTGGGAATCTCAGCTCTGGACTCTCTGAACAATGTGAGGAAATCTCTTCAGTATTCATCTTTGATTGGCAGACTGTTGCGGAGAGATGTCCTTCTTTGCTTGTACACTAGCGAGTTTTACTCTCATAATTCTGTTTCTACTGTATGTAGTTTGGTTGATTAGTTTGCACAATTAACATGTTTGAACATTATGAATGTGATGGACAAGCTGGCTGGAGAGAAAAGCAGAACTGAGCAGGCTCAAATATTTGCACGTGAAAGGGTTAACTTGTCATTGACAGTTGTGGAACGGAACTAGAAACTGTAAAAGAATGAGGGAACACATTGTGATCAAATAAATCTATATGGGAGGTTATGTGCTACCTGAACCTTAAGCACAAAATGATATCAGTCTATATCGAATTTCTTATATATAATGGTTTTATATTGATCTCCAAATATTCATTCCTTTTTTTTTTTTTTTTTTTTTTTTTTTAAACCTGTTCTGCTGTAAGTTTTATCATTTGAATGTTAAAACATGGAATCTGTTATCATTTTTATTTTATTTTTATTATAAAATAGTTTTAGCCAAAAGGTGAAAAGGTTTGTAAATAAAAAGGGATTGTTCATGATATCACTAATAATTGGATATTAAAACGATTGTATCTTTAGTCAACAACCTGTTAAATTTTTATGGATATCAAACATTGAGTTTCATATAAAACAAAGAAAGGAGTTGATTTAATAAGTGACAGAGAGTTTGGCATTAGAGCAATAAGAAATAGCATAAATACTGGAAAGCTTTGTTTGAAGAACTTTAATTGAAATGCTCACAGCTGATTCAGAAAATCATGAGGTATACCTAAAGGTTCTTGTATCATGAAACAAAAATAAAGCACAATATAAATCATTACAGTACTTATCTACATAGTTTAAAACGATTCCGTTCTTAATACAAGTACAAATTTTAAAAAAATGCCTTGAATTATAAGGATCTTAATAGTTTACTCATTAAATGTTTGATTTACTACAGAGGAACAAATGTCGGTTGAACTGAGTCATCAGATGACTGTCATGTCTTAACATTCACATGAAAATGGCGGGCTATAACCTTGTTGAAAACACATAAATGTTGAACAATTCAAATATTCAAACCAGTCTAGATGAATAGGTAGTAGTAATAATAATAATAATAATAATAATAATAATAGATACAATGTTTATAACTTTAATTCTTCAAGTTATTCCTATAATCCTTTGCTAGAAAATGGTTTAATTTAGAACTTGTCTACATTAGGGTTGGTTTGGGCTTAGTATACTGTTTTTGATGCATTTCCCTGCTCTCACATAAGCTCAACACAACAAAGTCTTTTTAAGCTCATGAGTTGTATGTATTGGAAAATGAAAAAAAAACCCAAAAATATACAGTGCAAGATGTTCCCAGGACCAGGGACTGGGGAACCACTGGCTTAAATCAACTATTCATTTTCAAGTTTCGGAGGTACTAACTTATTTCATCAGTTAACCAGATTTCAACTGCAGTCTGTTTAAAAACACACCTTCAAAATGTCTTTATTCTGTCTACATTCGCTTGACTGTAAGCTTAACAGTCTGGTTGATGATGCATACAAAACAAAAACAGCAGACACACTATTGACTGCATTGTGAAGGACAGGTGATATGTCCTAAGGCTATGAAACTTTACAAATAGAGACAGACATGTCAGACAATTAAAAAACTAATATACTAATATAGACTGTTTTTTTTTTTTTAGTGTTTCTGTAAGGGAGGACATGTTTCCAGTGTTTTAATTCACTAGCCAGTAGTGAAAGTCTATCAGTGTTTTGTTCTCCCAGTTTCATCGCTTAGTATGAATGAATATTGCTCCAGACCTTGTCACGTGTTAAGTAGGACTGCACAATATATTGTTTGTTAATCATTACTGTGATATTGGCTTCTGCAGTGTGCAAATAAATACACTGATGAATCATGAAATATGCCGTAAGCATTTTAAACAGGGTCAGAAGCATGTGTGGGTATTATGTCATAACGTCAGTAATAACTTAGTCTATTGTACAGTATTTCAGTGTAAGGCAATCAAATCTTAACATATTTTGACTATATTGTGCAGCCCTATGAGTGTATTACGGGAAAAATCTGAATACAGAAACGAAAGAGGTTGCTCCTCCTGATGTGGTCCACTCCAGAACATTTAAGTGCCCATGGGGATTGTCACCCCTTTGAACGTTTGGTGGGCATACCAATTTAATTATGTCTCTCTTAAAGGCAGTGAGATGCTATACAGCTCTCTTAGAGAAACACTCTAAAACAGAGCTGACTGCTTTAGCGCCAGCAAAGCATTTCAGTAGTCAAGAAGTAAGACAATACACACACTGTACTACACTTTGAGAGGCTTTGCACACTGGATGCTCTCATGAGGAACACCAGTGACCTCCACATGAAGCCAGTCTTCCAGGTAAAGTGTAATTGTGGGTTAGGATATCTTCCAGCATTGTTTACTTTTAAAATGTTAATAAATGCCTTGTCAAAATTTTGCTTGTTGCTCACCTGCAATTTTGATGTCCACCTGCTTTTGAAATCGTTAAAAAACCTATTATTTATTTTTCATGAAAGTGTATGTTCTCCATCCATGCATTTGAGGAACCACAGCAAGATTTATGTCACGATGTTTAAATTTATGTTTAAACATCAGGGATTCTCCCTGTCTTTGCAACTTTTTGGACCCAAAATATGGTTGAATTTACAAATATTGCATCACAAAATGACACATGTAAATCGCTACTATATCAAAAAATAGTAAAAAATATACTATGTTTAACATACCTATAACTTCATAATAACTCAACATCAACAGGCCATCAGATACACTACTTCCTGCATCAGGAACACTAGAATAGCATTTTTGCAATGTGCAACCACACATGATTTAGGTGCTTATAGGAATATCAGAGATACATGAGCTTTCTGTGTATTTGACCCTTTGAATTTCACTTTTAAGAAACTGACAAATAATAACTACTAACCACTATACTGGCCAATAACCACTCACCATCTGTAAAGGTTTTCAATCACCCAGGCCATTTTGAAACTCCAGTATAACAAGGTAAAACTGATGAAACCTCTTGGATGAACAATCAGACATCTTTAAGACACAAACCTAGTCGCCTGGACTAATTACTACTGACCCTGTCATGCAAATTGATGTCTTCATTTGCCTCAAGAACATTACAAATAGAAAACAATCATTTCATTTGGTGCTATGCAGCGTAAGCTCCCTATCAGAACTCAGGCTCACAGACGTCGTCTCTTTGTGGCTCTCCCTTGACCTCCGGTCTATAGGTGAGGATGATGTTGTCCCTTCCTCCCAAGTCTGGAGGGAACACATGCGGGTCATATGGCTGGGGATATGCATCTGTGCTGACCGCCCATCTGTCACTGTGAAACAGCTCTCCACAGCCGAACCTCGCCCTGGACGGGCCTGTCCACATCGTGGCCCGCAGAGCAGTGCCAAGAACTCCTTGCGCACACTGCGATGCATGTAGCCGTAGATGTATGGGTGCAGGCAGCACTGCAGGAAAAAGAGGACAAGCGCCAGTGAGGCCAACCATGGTGGCACAGCAGCGCTGGAACGTATGGAAATGGTGCTCAAAACACAGTACGGGCCCATGCTGAGCACATAGGAGGCCATAATGACGAAAACCACCCTTGCTGCCTTGCAGTGGTAGTGGAAGCGTCGGTGCCTGTTCCTGGCAGGATTCGTGGCTGAGAAAGCGCCTTCTTGTTGGAGCTGCTGCTGCCTGTGGGGACTGGAGCCTGAGTCTGGAGGGTGGCTCGTTTGAACAGGGTGCACCAAAGCATTCTGCCGCCGGGCTGCCCTAAACACCATCCAGTAGCAGCCAAGCATGATGGCCACAGGCAGCCAGAAGGAAAGAGTGGCCACCAGAGCTGAGTATGAGTGGCTGGAGGACCATACCATGGTGCAGGCATTATGGTGACGGTCGAAATCGATAGCTCCCCAGCCGTAGAGAGGTGGGGTGCTCTGCAGCAGGCTCAACAGCCAGGTAAGAGCGATCAGGTTAGTTCCCAGGTGAGGCGTCATGCGTGTAGGATATGACAGCGGGTGGATAATGGCCAGGTAGCGGTCCACTGACACGACGATAATAGTGTTTACTCCAGTGAAAGCAAAAAGGTGCATGAGCACCACTAAGGCTTGACACAGACGAGCGTCCAGTGGCCAGACCTCAGGTACGGTGGCAGCAATAACAAACGGCATGACGAGCACCGTTTGTAGCAGGTCGGCTAGCAGTAGGTTGAGCACGAAGCGGTTGGCCACATGCAGTAGCTGTGGCTTTCTTTGGAACACCAGCAGTACCACCACATTGCCAAAGAGAGACATGCACACAATAGCTGATATGGCCACCATCTTCACAGCACTGTTTGTCAGCGAGGGTGGCTGGAGGGAACCAGGGTCCCAGGGCAGTGCACTCGAGTTATAATTCATGCCAAGATCCTGCATTGTGGGCATGGTGATGCTGATTAAGTGGGTGATGATGCATGTGGCTGCCTCTAACACCCCAGCAACATCACCTGACAATCTGTACAAGCCTCCTCGCTGTCTCTGTCTTCACCTAGAGCATTATACACAATGGAAGTGCACTGAGTGTCTAGATTCAACAGTGTGACAGTCCTCGTTTTCACAGAATCTATTATTTGTGCAGCTATTTCTACAATGAATATTCAGTATGGATCACCAGATCCGACTTATATTCTTAGATCAGATCTATTAGAGCATGAATCACCTATGAATACAGTGCCACAATATGTTCATCTTCTTAATATTTCTTCAGCATATCTTACAGCTCCCACGGTTGACTGAGCTAATGCCACTTTGGTCAGTCTGTAAGCCGTTTTCTCCTTCAGAACGGTGACAAAACAGCTGGAAAGCACAGCTGTCAAAATTCCATTGTTAACCCAGGCGCGGATTCTCTGGACACAAAGAAGCTGTCGCTCTCGTCGCTGTCCAAATCGTTTAAAAAACCGTGGAATTATTATTTCTATTACCTTGCGATTGCCACCCTTATAAGAAGAGATGAATCTTCTGTATCTTCAGTGCCATGCCCAAGGCTGTGCTGTGTTTTCAGTCGTGCGTCCTCCGTTGAGAGAGTGCCCATTGACGGCGCTGTGCTCCGCTCGCGACGCTGCGCTCCCATTTTAGTGATAATCAATGGCCGCGTTGTGCTTTTGCATGCAGCGCACGTCTCTGATCATCACTGACAGCCTTGCTTTCTCTCTCCTCTTCTCGTTCTCGCTCATTCAGGTCGGAATTCGACGGTCATAACACACATCAGTTGCTACAACGGCTGTCCATGTCCCCTATATACAGCATGCACCTGCTATATGTGCAGCTGCAGAGCTGCTTTTCACTCTGGAGCATAAATACACCTCAGATGAAAACATGATGGTCATGAGATAAAATATTACCAAATGCAAGCTAATGATGAACAAATATATATTAAAAAGACACAAACAAACAGTTGTGTAAATAATACAAGTAAAAACCAATAATAAAACACGGACATGTTTTTTTCTTTGTGTCTAATATCAAATTTGTTAATGTAACAACTTACATTAACACTCTATACATTATTAAATGTTGGAGTGCATAAATAAAAGTAACCCAGTACTAGCACCTTATATACAGTAAATATCATTTTTGGACATCCTTTAAGCATACCTTTAGGTCTATAGTTACAGTATACAATTAGTTCTTCTTATTGTAAAGGTGTATATTTACTGTATTCAAACAATCATTATTTATTCAGCTTGAGTAACTGCTTTATCCTGGTAGCGATGGATCCGGAGCATATCCCAGGAACACTGGGTGCTAGGTGGGAATACATACTGAATGGGATGCCAGTCCATTGCAAGGCACCATACGCACATGTTCACTCCTAGGGGCAATCTAGAGTAGCCAATCCACCTACTGGCATGTTTTTGTGAGCTGGAGGGGGAAACCCATGCAGACATGGGGAGAACATGCAGAAAATGCAGAACATGCAAAACTCCACAGGAACAGACAGTAACCAGAGCCCAGGATCAAATCAGAGATCCTGGTGCTGTGAGATGGCAATGTTACCTGCTGCACGACTGCTAGCTGTAATTATATTCTACAGTAATCTGCAATTTAGTGTGATAATTTACTTACCATTTTTCATACTGTACAGATTTTTTTTTTTTAAATGTATATTGCATACTTCATCATTGGTCACCCTGTAGTTCTATTCACAATCACAGATACCCAAAAAGGTAATCTAATAAACAATCTAATAAGCCGAAAAGAAAATCAGTTCAAGTTGCGACTTGTATCAAGTATTTTCAATATTTCAGATTCAGATTTTTTGAAATTAAAATATACTGTATGTAACAATGTAAAAATATGATAAAAGATTCCCTGGACATGATCCATGATTGTTTAATTATCATCACTTCATTTATCATTAACCTCATTACAGCCTGTAGCTATCACAATTTAAGATGAAGGATAATGTTATGGAGCTAACAGTTCACAGCCTTTGGTGTAGAAAACACAGTAACATCACGGGACAAAATAACAACTCATTAGCTAACGATTACAAGAAAGATACTTAGCCAACACTGTTTTTGCATTTAAAAATGCTTGCTAAATTCAGCTCTCTGTTTTCAACAAAAAATGAGATCTATATCAACAACGGCTGACCTTGACTGCAGCAAAAGCAAATATGTAGTTAGCTTTTGTTTACTTACTGTATGTCTGTATAATAAACCTGTCAAAAAATTTTAACAGTTTGTTGGTTTTGCTCTGCCATCTACAAATGTTTCGCCATTGAGAGTCTTATCCAGTTTAATGGCAGGCATCTGTCATCTGGTGGTTTACTGGGCAGGGTAAATGTCAGTCTGGTTTGTAGAATTTTAATTACCTTCCGTCTTCTCCATGTTGAAAAGGATCTCTTGTGCAATCCTTTCCTATTTGGTCTTAAGGCTCACTCATTCCTTAGTCTTGACCTATAAACAATGTAAAGCTATTTATAAACGTATAGGCAATGCTATAGCACCTATAAACTGTCTAAGCAATTACCAGATGTTCTTCTTTGCTAGTATAAATAGTGCTTGTTGTTTCTCTTATTTAACTATTGCACTTGAAATATTTCTTGCATCCAGTACAGCTAGGAAATGATTTGTTTCTTCAAGCAAATTCTTTCATATTCGTTGTGAATTTTTATCACCTTGCCTTCTACACAGTAGAAGTGTATGATAAGATCAATGAACAAAACTAATGTTCCATTAATAATTACAATTGCAATGTCCCCTGCACCAAAAATATACAATGCAGGGGCATGCACAGATAGGGGGCTCCCTTATAGGCCTACACAAACAATACTGTAACTGTACCGTGAATGTAATCTGATACCCAATCGAGGTCTTTAAAAGAGAAACCATATCTCTGATCTCAATTGAATCCAATTCAATTCAGTGAGCTTTCTTATCAACCAAGGGTCATTGTTCATACTTGGCTGTGCAGCAAGACTAAATTCATTCATTGCTTTCAATCCATACATTCATTACTTTAACTCTAGCAAGTGTATTCCAGGGGAGCATGGTGTTGCTGCCTCACATGTCTGGGGCTCCCAATTCAATCTCAGGTTACTGTCTTTTTGGAGTTTCTGTGCAGGTTCTCCCTGTGTCCCTGAGTTTCCTCTGGGTTCTCTGGTTTCTGTCCACCTCCCATAAACATGCCAGTAGGGCAATTGTGCATATGTGAATGTGTGTATGATGCCCTGTGATGGACTGGCCTCCCATCCAAGGTATATTCCTGACTTGTATTATCACATGTAATCACAACATTTACTGCAATAAATCACACACTACTGTTGTTATCTTAGATTTGGTGATGGCTATTACGCATTTTACTGAAAATGATCCAATCAGGATTTTTCTCAGTGGCATACAGCCAAGAGACCCTGTCATTGGTTAGGAGGTTGACAGAAAGTCTTATGTACTGCCACATTTTGATAATGCGCTCAGACACACTAAACATGTTAGCTAGATAGCTCTAATATCAAAATAATAATTCAGAGAAGGTAGAGAGTGGTGAAGATTTAAAATAGAGTAAAGCAGAGTGGTTTAGAGTTAAATGCATGGGAATCATTGTTATTAAAAAGCACTCACCCTCAGATTTAGTCATGTAACGACAGTTTACATTAGCTAACATGAATATAGCTAGCTATGTCCTTGGCTAAATTGATACCCTTGATAAACGTTATGGATGCTCCTTTTAAGTCATGTGTGCTTTTAAGTCAAGTCAAATACAGACTCCAAATTTTAGTGCTGTTTTGATGCCCATGTAAGTTAATAGTCACAAAAATGGTATCACAGGTAAACAATTAAAACTGATATGCTTTGATATGCAGTGAATGCTTTGGAACAAAAACAATGACTGTATATATGAGTGGACAACATGGCAGCACTTATTCCCATTGTATGATATTGAAGCCGTTTTTGGTCAAAATTGGAGTAGCCATCTTGCTTGGAGCCAGAATTTGTGCAGTAGGTTGGACAGTGGGCCCACCTTTCACCTGCCCATATTGGTGACTCTATACTGGTCATGTTGGGAGCACACATGCAAGATGGTGCATCGGCTAACTCAAAGTGGCAAGTACAGTGTTATTAATTAATATGTAAAATGATAAATTAGCTAGCTGACATTATCCATCATTTTAAGCAGTCAACATTTACATGCAGCACAACCTATTTTTGAGGAAATAAATCACTGCTCTCCATCTAGCTCTGACACCTGCAGCAAGTTACTCATCTGAATGAAGAAGTGTGTGTCTTTAATCGCTTGTTCTGTCGGTGGAGTTCGTTGGAAAAATAGTTTTAGTTTTGGGGGTTTCTCCCTTCAGTCTCCTCTTCAGGAGGTGAAATGCATGCTCAGTTGCTCAGTGACTTGGCCAGTCTAAAACCTTTAACTTTTTCCCCCTGATGAAGTCCTTTGTTGTGATGGAAGTGTGTTTTGGGTCATTGTCTTGCTGCATGATGAAGTTCCTCCCAATTAGATTGGATGCATTTCTGTGTAAATTGGCAAACAGAGTGTTTCTGTAGACTTCTAAATTCATTCTGCTGCTACCATCATGAGTTCCATCATCAATAAAGATTAGTGAGCCCGTTCCAGAAGCAGTCGTGCAAGCCCAAGCCATGACACTAACTCCACTGTGCTTGACCTTGCTTGATTTATCCTTTTTAACAATAAATGCAGTCTTCACAGGTGTAACCCAGGACTCATACCAATACCGGGCACACATAGGCAACAATAAACACCTGTCAGTCATGTGTTCCAATATTTTTGATCACTTGAAAAATGGGTAGGTTCCAACAAAAGGTGCCATGTTCTGAGTTGTTCAACACATCTATATTTAATTACAGGAAATGAAAGCTGAAATTCTGCTCTATTTTCTCATATTCATCTTTTGATCTCAAACCCAATTGTCTTCAGTGTATAGTGAAAACAAATGAATTGGTCTTGCTGTTCTAATACCTTTGTAGGGACTGTACATCACCCCTGCTAATGTCTTTAGTATTTAAAAGTGCAATAAGTGGAAAAGTGATTGACAGGTGAGTGAGCATTTAAATGTGTTTAAATTCGGAATACACCACTCCTGTTGATTTTACATTTTTTATTTAACTATTTTTAAATGTTTCTGGCTTCGGTGCTGTTCATGTGTGCTCCCCATGTTATCTGGCAAATTCTTAGGCACACTATTTGGGGTACTTTCTTGGTGGTTAAACAAATTCTTCGACATGCCAATCTTGCCATTGCATATTTTGGAAACAGCCGTTGTTCGCGCCGTGTACTTTACGTAAAATTCAGCAGTTCCATATCACTGATGTTGAATTTTTTAGGCACCAACTGACAACATGTTGTCAGACATCCAACTGTGTTTCCAAACAATATGAGGAGGATTGAAAGAAATGGTTGCTTTTATCATTTTGCCTTTGATTATTTGCTTAGCTCTATGATTATTGGTTAAGTTAATATTTATTTATGTTTATCTTTGACTTTGTTACTCTATCTTAGGTTCTGCACATGTCTTCTAATGATTACATTGATTGATTAAGAACTTATGGACTATACATTATTTCAATTGTAATTTATATTATGCATGACCGGTTATGCCTAATTTGTTTTTACATATGCTGAATTTTTCCTTCTCTCATTTTCTGGTATGATGTGTCACTGTGACTGAACACACCAAGGTCAGAGGTGATAGCACTCCCAGACATTGGCTGCATTAAGCCTTTTTCATTTTTCATCTTCATTCTCGTTTAGCACCAAGATTCTGAGCACCCTGAACAGCCTTTTTTAGAGATGCTAAAGCTGATCAGGATGATATGGTCACAGTGTTTATAGGTTATGTTCATACAAGATAGGTAGTGATGGGTCACATAAGGGTGGGGCCATTGATCATCACAATTAATCCAGGACAGTTAAATCAGGTGAAATGCAAGGTGCCCCCTAACTTTGGGGAGTAGAAATAAAAAAAAATTCTGGCAACCCAGATCCCAGTCAGGAGCCACACCCACCATGAAGTGACTATTCCAGATTATGTCAATTGCAAAGGTGGTCGAGACAGACCAAGGCAGAGCTACAGAACCAACAAGAAGGGGCACAGTAAACGAGGCTGAGCTGCAAGGTGACTGCTCATCCATCCAGAACCTAGTTCAGGAACTAGTGAGCATACCAGGGGGCCACTGTTGGTTCTCTATCCTAGATTAGAGAAATAGTGTATGGCAGAGGAATTAAGACAACCTAAAGCATTTGTGACCCCATGGAGACTATACAAATGGGTCCATATCCACTTTGGAGTGTCTAATTGACCTGCAGCATTCCAGCACAATGAAGGAGATGCTGGAAACTAGACATGATGAATGCTGCCTCACTTACTTTCATGAGAGTAGGAACATGTAGAAAGGCTGCTTGCTGTCTTCAAGGTCTTGAGAACTCACAGAGTTCTGCACTTGACAAAGTAATTGTTAATTTCTAAACAAAAGTAATATTCTGTTAAACAAAAGAGTTGCCTTATACCCGAGTGAGATATAGGGGCACTGGCTTATTTCATTCCAACGCTGTCAAAACACAGCTTATTGACAGCTAGTCTATCTGATGCAAATGTGCTTTTTAATCACACACAAGTGAAAGAACACTGAAAATCAGGCATTGTAAATGTATTTTTTGTAGATTTACTTTGCTTTCTAAACCTAGTTCAAATACATTTGACATCTGATATCCAGTGTCTTTCTATGGTTGACTCCTCTCTATAGTGATAAAGTCAAGGTGTGGTCCATCCAAAGATACGCCTGGGCCTTGAAAACAAGTGTGTGACAAGTCACATCTCTGCCGTAGTTTCTCTTCCTACAACTGGCTGCCCAGCCAAACTGAGTAAATGAGTGACCAAGACCCTGTAGGTCACACTGATTAAACTCGAGAGGTCCTGTGTATAGATGGGAGAAACAGCAAGAAAGACAACCATCTGTGCAACATTCTGTCAATCAGGCCTTCATGGTAGAGCGGCTAGATGGAAGCTACTCCTCAGTAAAACGTGCATCACGGCTCATTGGAGTTTGCCAGATGATACATGAGGGCTCTCAGGCCATGAGAAACAAGAGCAATGCTCATGCTTTATTCTGTCTTTAATTACCTGTTTAATTCTGTCCCTGCACTTTGGTGGTGACAGCATTATACTGTATGGATTTTAGCAACAATAAGTTACATGATTAAGTGATTATGTAAAGGCATTCAGTAAGGCAGATTGTCTACAGAAAGAAAATGGAGAAAAGCCCCAAATCCATCATCATGATAACATCATATCCTAGGAGCTGAGATCAAAACTGAGATCCTTATCTTTTCATAGACTTGAAGGTGCCTCAGATTTTTGTTGCTGTCTGTAGGTTGGTAGAAGGTGCACCAGACTGTGATCAGAGTGTCCCATAGCTGCCTGGGGGACAGAGCGATATGCGATATTTAGTATGGTGTAGCAGCGATCCATAGTGTTACTGTGTCTGGTGTGACGTAATGTGTTGGTTGTATTTAAGTAGCTCATGGCTGAGGTTAGGTCTATTAAATCTCCCAGGAGGATAAGAATGGAGTCTGGGTTTTGTTGCTCTGCTAATCTGATCAGCCAAGTCAAGTCTGGGTAGTGCCCTGACCAACTCACCACCAAGGTTATCATTTGACAGCTTATTGACAGCTCTGCAGCCCTGTTTACCTGAGTGTCCAATATTATTGGGTTTACATTTCACCCTCACTCTCCCAGATAAATAGATGGGTGATAATCTGGGTTCAGGGATCTGCATCGCATGTAGTTGCCGAGCACCAAAATTAGAAGGGGACTATGGAAAGACGTTGATGATTTTTTTTTTGATTATGGAGTATTTTTTGCAGACTGATGAGGAAAGGGTAATTTAATAAAGCTGTAATATAATGAAATAAGGAAGATTCAGTGCTTGAATTTATGTTGAATCAGGGTGTTTACCAGGCAGGATGTTGATTCCACTATTGTATTCAGAAATGTACATCTGTGGATTGCTACAATCATTTGGGGAAAGCACACTTCACAGCTCCTCGCCTGAGATGAAAAAACACCTAGTACTTAATCACTTAGCCTATCAGATATTATTTCACACCTAATCATAAGACTTTGCACTCACAATGCACCTCATAAAAGACTTGATAATTAGCTGATAAGATGGTTCAGATATGTTGGAAAACTCTTTAAGGCATTGAGTCCTGGAACAGAGGATAGAGAAAACTGCGGAAAAAAAGATTATTATCTCCACCTATAAATGTTATATATTACTGGCCAAAATGGTAAATAAAACACAATGAGATAGTGTGGGGATGGAGATGGGGATTGTGTGGTCTTGTGGAGGGGGTGGAGATGAGGTTGGAATGGAATATGTGGGCATGGGCACTGTATTTTTTTGTATTACAGAAATTATTATCCATATCAATGTTGTGTGAAGTGTCATGGTTTAGACATTTAGTGTTTTTGTTGAACAAAACAACTTATTTTAACAGTTGTGGAGCACATGAGGTTTTACTCTGTGTAAGAACGACCCATAAGCACAACCATAGGCACACACACACACACACTGAACTGCACTCTATGAGCAGATCTCAATGTACTCTGCTAAATAGAAGTATACTATGTACTCTATGAAGCTTAAGGGTAGCATCTAGTGGCTATTATGGGAAATGTCAAGTTGTCAATTTAAACACACGCGCACACACACACACACACACATTGAAACTTGAATCACAGCCAGTTTCTAAACAGGGTGTGGGTACACAAGAGAATGTGGAAAAGAACACACACACACACACACACACAATTTACTATAACATTTGCCATTTTAAGTCATTGTATTTTAAGTCCTGATCTGAAGTTTCTCTTGGACACTAGACTGCTAGAACAAAAAAGTAGTAAAATATTTTTTACTACTAACTTATAATATGAATCAATCATATGCAGTGTTTATTGAAGGGGATGCATGTGCATTTTTCCCCAAAGGAATTTTCCTAATACTACAGGTAAAAATGTACAATAATTGCTTCAGTCTCCCATCAAACCACAAAGTGCTCAATTTGTTTTTTAAACCATCAGTGGAACTATAATGTTCTTGAGCTGTATTCTAGTTTTGAACCACCAAGACCACAGTTGAGTCCAGCATAAAAGAGACCATTCAAGCACAAAGGAACCTAATCTCCATTATATAGCATGCTGGTTGAAAAGTGATTGTTTTGCCTCCAAAGGCATTGGGGCACTTGGGATCCATGACATTTTGGATTCTAAGATTTTTTTAGAGCAAAGTCTGACCTTGCAAGGAGGTGAAATGTAGTTCTTTGTTGGATCTCTGAGGAAAATATTCCAAGGCATTCCTTTTGATCCACAACACAATGACTTTCATCCCAGAAGTAAACTTTTGCAATGGCCACCCTGCTTCAATATATTAATTTTGACAGACATTGCGCAAATTTCTAATTGAAACCAGGAGATATTCTGTATGAAGGAGCAGGGAATGAAGCACAAAGGGATAAGATATTGCTGTTCTCTTCTGTGTACACATTGGAGAACACTTAGTGCTGCTTATTGTGGTTCTGAGGCTGGAAATCATTCAAACAGTACATAAAATATATCCATTATATCTTATATGCATACAGTATGTATATACACTGTATGGCCAAAGTATGTGGACACCTGACCAGAACACCCATATCTGCTCATTCCAAAGCCATGGGCATTAACACGAAGTTGATCCCCCTTTGTTGTTGTAACATCCTCCACTCTTCTGGGAAGGCTTTCCACTAGATTTTGGAATGTGGCTGTGGGAATTTATGCTCTATCAGCCACAGAAGCATCAGTGAGGCTGGGCATAGTCATCTTCCTTGGATAGCCTTAGGACTGCAATTGCTACTCAATTTGCACTCAATTTGTCTCCACCACTGAACAGTTAATGACTTCAGTTTGATACAGTAGACTTTAAGTTAAAACTATAATGAATTCAGAAATGACTCTGATGTTCATACTCATAAGTTGCTCATAAATTCCTGTTAACACAATAGCAATTTTTGACTATATACATAGTATACAGTTATAGAAGAGAAATGATTTATACTATTCGCTGTCACCCAGATGAGGAGGGTGACCTTTTGACTCTGGTTTCTCTAAAGGTTTCCTCATGTCATCTCAGGGAGATTTTCCTTGCCACTGTTGACCTCTGGCTTGCTCATTAGGGATACATTTGTGAATTTAACATTTATATCTGGGAATTATATATTTCTGTACAGCTGCTTTGCAACAGTGTCCATTGTTAAAAGCGTTATAAAAAATAAAATTGAATTGAATTGAGCCATGTCTTTATGGAGCTCACTTTGTGCACAGGTGCATTGTCATGATGGAACAGGTTTGGGCCCTTTAGTTCCAGTTCCAAGGGACATTTTAGACAACTGTCTACTTGTACTTAAGGCCCAGATATGTGTGTGATGTTCAGGGTCCACAAACGTTTAGTCATATAGTGTGTATATATATATATATATTATATCTAGCTCTTTTTAATTGAGAATGCCAATAATTCCAGCAGACACTGTACGGCAAATTATAGAATAGTGTCCCTAAGCATGATGCAAAAACAGATAGTTTCTGTAGTTTCTTAGATAGTTTCTAAGAGCCGATACACTGCAGACAGATAAACACACAGATCGAGTGTCTACTAGAAATTACCGGAGTAGAAACTTTTAAAGGGTTCCTATTCATACAATGATGCTTGTTTTCACTGCTGAAACAGTTTAAAAGTAATTACTTGTTATTTTCTTGGAGCCTCCCATTCATAATAGTGGACCGCCACCACAACAGGCCAAAGTGCTCAATTGATGACCGTCCTCTATGGGCCAAAGAAAGACATTAAAAGTATTTGTACAAGGCTCTTTCAGCAGATTAACTTACTATGAGGGCTACCTGCCATGAATCATATTCATGGAGCCAGCACAAAAGATTTTCCAGTTGAGGCCACAGCTGTGTGAAAACCATCGCTGAATAGGGTAATGGTCACAAAAGACAAACCTCAAGTGTAGAAAAAAAAGTCTTCTTAGATGTTAGTTTCCTATTCATGTGATGATTCTGTCTGTCTTCTATTGAGGATCTGTGGACCAGCCACCAAAGCACCCAGACTAATTAACTTCAGAGGCAGTGTTGAAGCATGGCCTGCAAAGTAAAGACAGCATAAAGGACCAGAGTAGTTGTTAATAAAATCTTTTGCCAGACTTCAATATAGCAGCACACATTACAGAAGTTGAACATGAAATAGGCTGTGCTGAAGCTGAACTATGCTGCAAGCTCATTTGAGTTTTTTTTCATTTGAATCAATTTGCCAACTTAACATAACACAACATGTTTATTGACATGCAGTTAACCCAAAAAGATTTTTTTTTAAACATTGGTGTACTCCTACCATATTATAAGTGTTACATGTACTGGTAGTGTTCTATGTCTGTGTATGTCTATATTGTATATCTCGATTTCTGTTCTTTAAATAGAAGTTACAATATAATACAATTACTCAGGTTTGGAAATACAAGAAAAACGCATGCTACAGAATGGCAAACATGCAGCAATTTGTAAGTGTTGGCTAGGACAGTTATATATTTGGATAAAGTTGTGCCTATGATGCTGTAGCTGAGAGTAATGCAGATATCTGAATATCAAAGAAGTGATCAGCAGGATTATAGCAGGCTTGCCTCCACCTCCCTCACACATAAAAACACTGGGTGTCTTTGTGCTGGGATGCAGCACACCATCAAAACTCCATCTGCCATGTTCATCTTTGCCTCCTGCAGGCCATGTGTGACCGCCCTGACCACAAAGAAAATAGTGCCAGCCACACAAACACACACACACACACACACACACACACACACACACACACACACACACACCCATTGAAACTTGAATCACAGCCAGTTTCTAAACATGGGTATGGGTATGCAAGAGAATGTGGAAAAGAAAACAGATGTATAACAGAGGGAAAGGCAAAAAGATGAAAAAAAAAAACAAATACAAAATGGATTGGGAAAGAACAAAAACGGATGCTCATGTACATGCAAAATTGCCAGTGCCATTATCTCAGGGTTATAACTGAGAAAAGCAATTGAATGGCCCTCTTTCATACACGGGACATGCTGTGCCATATAGAGAGAACCAGAGGGAGGCCCTGGGCGCTTTGCTTGTGCTTACAGAGTGGAAAGGCTCTGACAGGTGTGCCATTATGTGCGTGAGGGTGTGTGTGAAGTAAGAATGTTCCAGGGGAGTTCTGTGACTGCTGGTAATGTGTTTATCAGCCATGAGTCTTTTAAAAGAGACCATTTGAACAGTTGCCTCTCTCTCTGTGTGTATTTCCGCCATTGCCTTCATAACCTTCCTGAAGAGAACAAGCCTCTGGCTCACAGTTGGCTGAACCTTCCTTAATGAGCCTGAGAGCCAGCACCAGTCTCCATTCTGCTACTCAGGCATATCAGAGAAGCAACACAGCAAGAAAAAGAGAGCAGAAAGCGAAAATGCTGTTTAAAAAATTAGGAATCCAATGTTATTAGCTACCACAGTATAGTAAGTGCACAGGGAACTGGTCTCCATCTAGGCATGACTCTGCTGCACCAGTTGATAGGCCTTTTCTCCAACTGGGTAAGGACATTTCCAGTATTTTGTTGACTTGTATTTAATTTGATGTTTGACAACTCATTGTAATTTTCTACTTGTTGTATGTAGGCATTTTTGAGGTACACTGGTTAAAAGCATATGACCATGGAACCACATTGCATTCATTTGAAGCCATAGTATCACAGGACCATTCTCAGCAATTAATTTAATATGTCTTCTGCCACAGCATAAGTCAACTGTATTTAAAAAGCTGTTCATCAGTGTGTCACCATGGCACAGACATCAGCTTTGATGAGTTTGTGTTGCTATCTGTGTGGCATTTCAGTGCACACAGATAGCACAATCCCTGTGTTAGTGTGGGTTTCCTCTGGGTTCTCCTGTTTCCTCCTACTTCCAAAAACATGGAATTTGTGGAAGAGACTCTGGATCCACCATGATCCTTACCAGGATAAAGCAGTCACTGAAGATGTATGAATGAATGAAAGCTGTAGATCATCTGCAGTCTTCATTAAACTTAGTTTCAATCACCTAATCTGTTGACTGCTTAAAGAATTTCTTCAAACTAAATCCACTAGATGTCAGTGTTCACCTGGCTACAGTGTCTATGGTCCCTTGGGGCGCTTTAGCACACACATGGTGTGACCGCTTCCCTAGGAAGCTACCATGACATTTACTTCACTTAATGACACAAGCTAATTAATCATTAGCGATCCCAGAGGTATTCCTGTTAGAGAGCCTTTGTCGAGCCTGCTCCCAGCAGGAGGCCTGAGCCTCAACATGTTATGAATGCATATGTTCATCAGCTTTATTCTGTGCTAAAAATGTCTTAATGTTCGCCTGTTTATGCATTTCAATTTGACTTTAGTTCAAGATCTCGGTTCCAATGAAGTATGCAAAGCTAGTTCAATAATATTCCCTTAACCTTGCTGTGACCACAGAAGACTACAGAGGACCTGTGGATAAAATGTGTGATCAGTTTTGAATGTATGAATAGCAGCAATTATATGATCATAGGCATGTCACAGATTTTAGTCTAATTGCTTCATTTAGAGGTGGTAGTGTTTCTAAATAAACTTCAATGTCACTGGCAGTACAGCACTGCAGTGGGTCTTATTTAATACTCTCAAACTGGGTATGATTTTTTTACGCTAGTCTTTGTCCAAAAAAGATAGTACAGCGTTTGCATGCAACAGACTGTTTTGTTTTGTGTGAGTTCTTTTTGCACATGTCTGGGGTGAGGTGTGACAATATTAAAGAGCTTGTATGTATTGTCAACAGAAATAATCATGGATGCAGGGCAACTAGACTGTGCCTAATTGTCTCTCATGTGGTGGAATCTTTTGCTCTACAACCTGAGTAGAAATATGGTTGTGTGTTTGACTTGCTTGAGAGAGGAAAAGGTCAGTAACCCAGTGACGTTTTGAGCTATATTATGAGCTATAACGTCTTACTGATTTCTAGACTCACATATGGAACTAGAGTGAGCCACTAGGGACCCCTACTAGACACACAGTAGGGGGTTCATTTTCTGGGCATACTGTAAGTTTTCCCTGCCCTACAGATCTCCCTGGCTGTTGGAAGATCATGTCCATCTCCCCCAAGAGAGGAGAACATGTTTCCAAGATGCCTATTCGGCAAAAGCAGCTAAAGCTCTCATCAATAAATTATTTTTTAGCCACATTAGCAAACCCCTCCTACTGATTTGGGCATGCCATGGCCAGCTGTTCCTACCTGAAGAAGTCTTCCAAAATGAGAAATAATAAATCACATTTTCTAATCCACACATCTGACCCCTGGACTGTCTTTCATCTCTCCAGTTCTTTTTCTCACTCACTGCACTGTCCTCAATTTCAGTGAATGTGAGAATGTTTGTGGCTTGTTTTCTCCCTTCTTTTGGCTTGACCTGCCGAATCTTCATGGTGGTACCACACGTCTTGAATGTGATATTGGCTCCATTTGCTGCAGGAGGATGAATTATTCCATTTCATGGCTATCTTGTCAAAGGAGATGCTGTGTCTGTCCCACCCTGCCAGGAACCACTTAAAATTGCTTGGATGTACACGGTATCTTTCATATCCACTTTAATCAAGCTAAAATTTCACTTGAGCAGAGATAAGGATAAGTGTCCTATTCCTAAATAACCTTGCAAGGGCACATGTTACCAAATCACACCAGTTACTGAGGGGTAACCTGTAAAAACAGTTTGTAAATAAGTCTGGTATTGTTCTTTCCCCAACAAATCTCATCACTCAACAAAAAATGAAGTAATTTAACATAATTCTACCATTCGTTCTAAAAAACTACTACTAACAGTTCTCTGCCAAAAGAACTTAATCACAACCATTCACATCCAGTTAATGATTATTGCACAACATTTGCCAAGGAATAACATGGTCAACTCATGGCTCACTTTACTGTTAACAGTACCACCAGTGCTGTAAGTGAGAGGTCTGGAGTTAGAGGTCTAATTGGAGCGTAGTTCAAGAGTTTCCTGCTTAGCATCTGAGTGTGAACATACTCCTCACTGTTGATCAGAACTGGTGCCAGCTGCCTAAGATGCCCTCGGTGTCTGTAGGCCCACCCGTGGTGAGCCGGATGGAGCTGTTCCAAGACGTGCCAATGTGGGAGAGCATGGAACTTTGGCTGCCAACAGCACAGGAACACCTAGATCTCCAGAGAACTCCATCTGTGAGCATTTGGAGCCCCCTCGGTCTTATCACCCATTTGTTGGTCACCTCCAATTAAATGTTAGTCGGTCACACAAAGGTGCAGGGCTTGCTGAGTACCTGCCACATTTTAAACTGTTGGTGCCCAGAAACATATTCAGACTTCCACAGCACATGTGCTTATATCTCAGCAGGAGCTCGCTATGGGAAATATCAAGATGAATAAAGCTTTTCTCTAATAATGCTGCCTATTCGTTCCCTTGCTGAGCAAAGAGGCAACTTATCAATGTCAAATCTACATCATAGGCTATCAATAGTTCAGTTAGAACTTAGAGAAGTAAACAGAGTGTTTGAACATGCAAATAGTTGAAAAGTGAGAGTCATTTTTGAAAATATTTGATACTTACTGGAACATAATCCTTCACCGTGTATTCTAGTATAGTTCCCCATTCACTCTGCAATATCAAGGTCAATGTGTGAAATTGCCTTTTGGAGTCAGCAAGTGGGAGAATTTGTAATGGTGTCCCAAAGGACAGCTTATTTACACCCCTGATTATGGATAATCAAATAACAAGAAAACTTTTTTATTTCTTTGGCACTGGAGCCTTTTAGTGATGGCCTCTTTCATGGCATCATAGGGCGGGGTCAGTGCATTGCATGTGATTCACTATCTCTGCGAACCCTGCAATTACATCTGACATGACTCTCCATGGAGTAACGCTTCATAAGCCTTTGTGTAGCTGAGCTGTAAAGCACCTGGGCCCTGTGCACACCGCCTTTTTTCCCCTGTCTCCCCCTACTCACAATCCCCCCTTTCTCCATTTAGACAGAAGACCAAATGCAACGTGTCGTCTTCTACCCTGTACAAATACCCTATGCATTGGTCACACCTTGGCTGGCACAAAGGATGAAAAGCAAAGCAAGGCTAGCACACGCAGAATGCTGCTGCCAGGCCCGATAAAGATGCTTCAAAAAGCCAAGTGGCAAGAAGCGGCAGCTACATTTTTATTTTTTTCTTGAGTGAATGAGTGAGTGAAAATAAGCAAAAAGTGTGAAAGAAAAATTGAGAGACAATCCGGTCTGCATGATTTGTGCATCAGTATAAATCTAATTGTATGCTGGAAAGCACCAAAACATTAGAATATGTACATGACGTATAGTGGGATCCAAACGTCTGAGACCGCAAGTGAAAATTCTAGTTTGCATTCTTTTCTAATTTAATACAACAATTTTCATTACAAATTATATTACTGACAACAACTTGAGTAAAAATTAGAATCTTTGAAATATTGACATGAATTTCAGAGTTTGTTAGTATTTGGTATGTCTCCTTTTTGCTTTACTGACAGTGTGCACTCGAGCTGGCATGGACTCCACAAGATTGTGCAAAACCTTAAGATCCATTTTTAGATCAAATCCTTCGGAGTTGTCGTCTGAACACATGCTTCAATAGAAGAGATTATTCATGAGGAAAATCTGACCTTTTGTACAAAGAAGTTAACGTGATCAATATCACAAATTTGCTTACATTTAAATAGGGACCTAGAAATAGTGTAGAATCTTCAATATTATATATTCAAGATATTGAACCTTTACTTTCTTTGTTTCAAATATTTAAAATTTCTAAAAACTTCTGTTTATTTGCAATTTTAAATGAAAAAAAAAAAAAAATCCCAGATTTTCAGTGGTCTCAAACTTTTGGACCCCACTGTATATTACACTGAACGTTAGAATACGTATATATGTATATTACACTGAATTTAACATGTTTATTGATGTTCGATAGACCAAAAACAGCATTCACTGTGCATGTGTCTGGAAATCGTGTGTGTTTATATGAATGGAGATATACTTTGTGGAAAGAGTACCATTCAGAAGCACTCCTTTTTACCAATTATATTTGTAGCCGATGTAATACTAGTATATTAAAAATGTAGTGTTAAATTTGCTTCTCGCAGGCGGTTATGATGAAAAACCATATGAATGTTACTGCAGTTTAGTATATTAGTATTACCTCCTACGAGACAGATTTTATTCATTTTTTTAAGTTTGACTTAAACCCACAAAATGTAGATGGATTAAAAATTGAGTGGCTTTTTGCCCATTCTCTCTCTCTCTCTCTCTCTCTCTGCCTCTCTCTCTCCTGCTGAAACAGATGGCGATTTATGCTGAGCACAATCACGACTATTCAGTATGGGGCTGGCAGGCACTCCCCACAGGAGCAGGGCCCAATCAGAGCCCTAATGAACACATTGGGAGCTGTCAGATCCAAATGAGTCCCAGTAGGAGCCAGCCCACAGGTACTCCCTGCCCAGTGGTAGTGCTGCCTGCACACACACACAATGACTTTTCCATAACCCCGTAATTCAATCATTTTTATACCTATCCCTCAGCATTCCATCAGTGGAAAGCGTAACAAGCCTAAGTTGCTTGTAAGGTATGGATTGACAGGTGGCGCAGGTTTGTACAGTATATGTTACCAAAACTGTCAGTGTGCTTAATGTAAGCATGGCTTCACTTCGTGATGACTGTGGTGTAATTGTGATCTGTGTTGGTGCTGAGGGTATAAATCTCACAATTGTTCATATTTTTAAGACCAGGCTTGCTCAGCATTTTCTTATCTAAACTTTGGAGAGAAACTTGACCCATAACTTGCCCAATACACATAATTTTTTAGCACATTGTTTGTGACTTGCTTTAGGCTTGCAAGACAAGTGAGTTTTTGACAATGTGTTACAATGAGTTTAACGTGTTCATTCATGTCTGAGTAACCATTGCATTATCCAATACTCTTTAATATACATCCTTGTACTGTCATCACACTGAGGTACTAAGACTCCATTTAGTACATGAATCTCCAGAATGCAGCCAGCTTCTCCCATCTGTCAGTCTGTCTGTGTGTGTTTGTGTCTGATGCTCATTCAACCACTCAAACCATTGCGCTGTGAATGCAGACCCCAACATGTATCAGCTCCCTGAAAAACATAATTCCTCACAAAGTTACAACCCCCACACAGTTTCCCCTCTAACACTCAACTTTCAGTCAGTGTCTTGCCTCTGTTTTTGTCCATCTGATGCTCAGAGATCTTGACAGGAGCACGGCCCCTTATGCTGCCCTAATCTGCACCTCAAGAGCTGGTGGCCAAAGTCCACAGCCTTCTGCTACATGTCAAAAACCCACCCGGGTCCAGCGGCCCTGAGGAAGTGCAAATATCCTTTAATGGCCTGGATGCAGATGGATGTGCCCATGACAATAGCCCCCGTGCCGGTGCTTTTTTGTCAGCAGCCAGTAGAAAAGGCCATCACAATTACTCAGCAGAATTATGCATGCAGGCAGGAGCCATTCTTATGCTAAAGAACTCTCATAATGAATGTGAACCATTCCAGGGAAGTTGTGGGCCACTTTTTTCCTTCCTAACGTGCCCTTAAAGGACAGACTGGGAGTAGCATAAGGCCTTTTCTGAGACAATGGGTGAAAGACATAATAAGATAAATGGGACATCTTTCAGGGCCCTATCACCTTGTGCCTGCCCATTACATTAACATAAGTTGTATATCTCTCAGAGACAGATCTTTGGTTTTGACCCCTGAAAGTCTTGGCCTAAGATTGACAACATGTCAAAAAAGAGCTGGACGGGCCGGGCAGGCTGGCGACTGCCTATATGGGGGATCTCGGAGCACGTGCTAGCTTTCCTCTTTGGCCTTTGAACCAAGGCAAATGTCAAGGTTTCATTGTGACTAAAGGTTACAAAATGAAAATCACACCTGTGTGTATGAGGCATAAATGGGTTCCCCCTGGATTCACAGTGAAGTTCAGCACTAACATGTTCAATCAGACCAATCTTAATAGCACTCAGTGACTAGTGGACACAGCTAGACATGTATTTGCACAGTAATCTAAAACCAGGAAGCCTTTGAAACCTAATGAAAGCCTCTTGAGGAACAGGTTGGTGGTTCTGTGTCTTTAGGACACTCAAAGCCTTCTGTTCGGACACCCTGGGGCAAGCTTCAGACATGGATTCTCTGTCATTCTGAAGCTGGCGACTTAGCTTAGGACTTAGCTCTGATCTCCCCATTGCACACATTGGACAACATCCATGACCTCAGGGTTAAGCAATGAATTACAACACCCAGACCTTGTTTTACACACCATGTCTTTGAAAGTAAATACATAGGGATAGACAATCTTTGTAATTTCAAGTCTATCCAGAAAGTAAATTACACAGCTAGAAATGTGTTCTACAAATGCATTTTGGGATCCTTTCCTTCCTGCTTTGTATGACACAATTTCTTTATACAACTGGATCTAAAGATCAAATTCCACACAGATTTTGAACATATACACACAGAATGTCCTGGGTAATGCACATATGTTAAAATCATGGGGTAACCTGTTTTGATTCTGATTTGAGATCCAGTTGTGGCAGACTAAGCAGGAAGCAAAGATCCCAAAGTGCGGCTGTAGCACATTTATACAAGCTCACAGCATGTACAAGTTAACGAGATGACTCTTACCATGGTGGCCACACACATAATTAGGATGCTGTTGTATTTGCCGTAAAAATGGAGGGGCAGGGATGTTGTGGAGGCAATTTTGACTTTGAACAGTGGAAAATCCAATCTGTCAAAACCTCAATGGGTTATTTTGTTATAATTCCAAAGTTTATGGATTTTTCCTGTGTGTGTGGCAAAATTCAGTATAAAAGGTTTAAGTAATCCTTGTCTGTGCAGTAGAATAACGGTTGCAGTGTTTGCACAATGTACAATCTCTCATGGGAGGTCTGGCCTCAGGTGATAATTCAGCTAAACCACCTTATTAGCCCACTGTAAATTAGGACCTATTCTTCCTGGATTAGTTTAGTATTCATTTTATTCCCTAAAATGAGGGATGTACTAGATGTACACACACACACACAAGATCTTAATTCAGAAATAAACACTGAATTTATTCCACTGTGTATGCTGCTAAATCTCTTCAGAAGAACAAGATATTTGAAATTATGAAATCTTTGAAAATATGCATTTCAAAGGACTTGGGTCTCAGTTACTCAGTCTAAACCACTACAAATACATTTCTACAGGCCTGCTCTCTATGCAAGGCTAAAACCATATTGAAAAAACCTCATGCAAACAGGTATAGTTCTTGTAGAGTTCTCATACCATACTCTCAATACTCTGAGACAACTCAGTATTGTTTGTTTCAAATCAATCCTTTGGAGCGGGACATCTGCATGTGCACCATGTAACCAGTCACAAATCTATTTTCTATTGAGTGGGCAATCCTCTGTCAAATGATTTCCATAGTGATCTGTGTCTATCTCCAATGATGTGGATAAGAGATCAAATCAACTGTGGCCTGCTGCAGGCCCCCAGGTATCTGTGGAGATTGGGGAGATTCTGGTGGTGGTCTGCTAGTCTCTCAAGATGTCCCCTCATCTCACGCTATCTATGCAAATATAAAATTCCAGTGGGTTGTATGCTCTTCTGGCCACAACTTATCTTATCATCTTATCATGGTTGATGTGTGAGCTGATTCCAGTCTTCTTGACTCTCTCCCAACTTCCAACTGTCTGCTAACTCTAATCCTCTCTTTCTCCTTCTCCTCCACACACCCAGAATGCATAAATCTACTACTGATTACATACTTTCATTATTTGTTTTGCTATGAAGATGGCTTGGTAAAGAACTAGAACTCAAGGTCTCAAACCTTCAAATTAGGTCAAAAGGTTTCTCTTCCCACCCAGCCTTCATTCCACCATAGACTGTAATCTGTAAGCAAGGCAGTGAATTGATTCTAGCTAGACTCCTGACCTCCTCCCCCATAGTCTCTTTGTCTCCACTGAGCCCTGCTATCCCAGCATGATTATTTCTTATCATGTATTTATTTGTTTAATCCACCCCTCCCCCAGCAGCACTCGCCTCCTCATCCCCTTGCATTAGGCGTGACTGTCTGGCAGTGAAGGACACCCTCCTTTATTCAAGATACGGACGAACAACTGCCACCATAGCTCATACTTTAGCATTGCCACAAAACTGGTTGCTTCTCAGCCTGGGACTTCCATCCAGGAGTAAACACTGTTCCCTCCTTCCTTGTCTTTAACATTGGTAGCCCAGCTGTGCAATCACTATAAATAATGGATACATTAGTATGCATGAATCTCTCTTTCTTTTTTTAGGGAAAGCATGTTGGCAGGGGGGTTGCTCTGTGAGGTTAAGATGCCTTAATTCATTATTAATCCCCTTGCCAGGCAAAGAGGGGTCTATAGTCTTCAGTTATACACTATACACATCCTTATAACCAGTCTCTATACTCATTAGCTATCTTTCCACAGAGGAAGACAAGGCAGCAGTTTTTGGCGTGTTTCTGCTGTAGTGCTTCAGCCATAGGAAACATAGATTTGAAACATTTAGAAAGCTGTATATTCAGTTGTAACACCCAAACCGTTGCATAAAAATTGGAGCACGTTCAGGTGGCAAAGTTTTCCTTGCTGCTTATTACTGTATGAATGTCAAAAGAATCAATAATGCCAAACCACTGGACTGTATTTCTGTTTTTTCCCCCTAACCTGTGTTACACACCTACAAATTTGTTTTACTATATATATTACTATATATATTACATATAAACCTAAAGTTTGTGGACACATGACCATCACACCCATTTGTGGGTCTTCCCCAACCTGCTGCCACAAAGTTGGAAGCACAGAATTATATTCAACAGTCTAGAATATCTTTGTATGCTGTAGCATTACAGTTTCCCTTCACTGGACCTAAGGGGCCCAGACCTGTTTCAGCATGACAATGCTCCTGTGTACAAAGCAAGGTCCATGAATACGTAGTTTGTCAAGGTTGAAGTGGAAGAACTCGAGTGGCCTGCACAGAGCTCTGACCTCAACCCCACCGAACACCTTTGGGATGAATTGGAATGCCGACTGTGCACCAGGCCTTCTCACTTGACATAAGTGCCTAACTTCACTAATGCTCTTGTGACTGAATGACCAAATCCCCACAGCCATATTCCAAAATCTAGTGGAAAGACTTCCCAGAAGAGTCGAGGTTATTATAACAGGAAAGGGGGACTAAAACTGGAATATGATGTTCAAAAAGCATATAGGCGCATAATGGTCAGGTGTCAGATGAAAATTGCTGATGTTTTTCTTCAAGTGTCCAATATCAGTGAGCCTTTGCCTACTGTAGGCTCAGATTCCTGTTCTTGGCTGACAGCAGTGGAACCTGAGTGGTCTTCTGCTGTTGTAGCCCATTCACCTCAAGGTTTGAAGTGTTGTGCATTCTGAGATGTTTTCTGCTCACCTTGGTGGTAAAGAGTGCTTATTTGAGTTACCATAGCCTTCTTGTCAGCTCGAACCAGTTTGGACATTCTCCTCTGATCTCTCTCAGATCTGAAATACTCAAATCAACCCATCTGGCTCCAACCACCGTGCCATTGTCAAAGTCAGTGAGATCACATTTTTTCCTAGTTCTGATGTTTGATGTGAACATTAACTGAAGCTTTTGATGTGTATTTGCATAATTTTATGCATTGCACTGCTGCCACAGGATCTGCTGATTGGATAATTGCATGAATGAACAGGGGTACTGGTGTTCCTAATAAAGTGGCTGGTGAGTGTAAATGATTTTTTTTTTAATTAAATACAAATTTTGTCTTATATATTTGCCTTCTGCATTACTGCATTAGTAAAAAGAGCATTTTTCCTTTTTTTCCCCAAAAATCTTTAGATTTTACAAACTTTATTTTTTCCATTTTTTTTTAATGTCAGTGAAGAAAGTTATGGAAATATGTTACATAATAGACCACTTTTCAGTCAACAAACATAATGAAGTCTGTCAGGGATTACCTGCAAAAACAGAAGCAAGTGTGACAGTCAGAGTCTCCAGAAGAACTATGGAACGTGCTTAGAAAAACTCACCAGTCAATGTTTTCAAAAACCTGTTTGAAGTGTACCTGACTACTAATTCATTTTCAAAGTCAAAAGCTTATCACACCAAATATAGACTTTGTTTAGTTTATTACTGTTTATTACTGCTCTTTACAGTAGGTTTTTATTTAGAAAGACGGCATCTTATACAGTATATGTGTGTATTTTTGTTTCAGTCGTTCTCCAAGTTTGTTTAGAATTTTTTTGATGGTGACATGAATCTTCCACAATGAATGAATGAATTGCTAAATTTGTAGAAATAAACATTAAGTAAGCATTGTTAACATAGCTATGGTAACTACTTGGTATTAAGTGTAACGGTTTAGAATTTTGACCCTCAGTGCTGGAGATGACTTGTACTGGCCCTTGGGTTCCTGGTTAAATTTCGTTTAAATCTAACCCAAGCACAGAGAAAAGGGGCCGGAAATCCTGGAACAAAGCTCAAGAGTTTGGCCCCAAGTGGAAGGGGGGACTATTTTGACTATTAAATACCCTCATGCCCCTGTGCTGCTATCCTTACAATTTAATGCCCAACGCATCTGGGAATATGGTTAATTTGGATTTTGTGAAGGGGAACAGGAAGGGAATCAGCAGTTGCTGTACACTGACACCTTATTGACATTTGGCCTTGAATCAGATTTGAGTATTATATTTTGACCACTCTTGTCTTTATCTAAAATCCACTTTTTAAGTAGATACACCTTCAGTTAGGGCCAAAAAGCTATTTTCATATAATTATGTTTCTGATCACTGGGACAAATAAGACAGCAATCATGTGAGCAACACTGACATGAGTGCACACTGGTTTAAACATTAAGAAACACGTATATTGTTGTTTTATAATGAATTCAACTCCAGGCAGATTAAGACATTCTGTCTAGAAGTGTGTAGATACATATTTTCGACTCTCATGGTTGTTTCTGTCATTATATATTTCTGAAAAGTTAATGTTTCTCCCAAACCTTTGGTTTTGTGATATATGATATCTGTGCCACTGTGTATCCGGGGCAGAATACGTGGTTTCAGTGTGGAAAGGGTAAAGTATGATGTGAGACTGCTTGTGTGTACTTAGAGGGAACCTTCAGAGGCTTGTTAGTGTTTGTTTTTGATCCTCCTCCCCACCACTAGGGTGCACTGCATGCCACCAGGCCTCAAATTCACTCAGACCAATCACAGTGCACCAGCTGAAAGGCACACTGCCCTCCCCCCATTCTAAAATCCACAGACAGAAAGAAATACTCATTTCCAGAAAGACATGCACATCTATGTGCACACTTACTGGATATCAGCCTGATTTTGTCACATAAAATGAACATGCATAATCATGTTTTCGAGTAACACCATGATACTCATAAATATAACTGACCCAGATAGCAATGTCAAAATATAAGACGTGCATCACAGTGTGATGCGACTTCATTCCTGCATGTATTTTTGTCTCCTTTTTTAAGCCCCCTTTTTCTCTGTCTCTCTGAACATATTTTGGATGCTTTGGGAAAGAGCACCATGCTGGAGAGGCAGACTCCGAAGTAAAACAACTTGAAAAGCCTAGCTGTATGTCTGTTATGCCAGCAATTAACAATAACATGTTCAGGGCCCTGTTGGCTTCCTGAATTGTGTGACTGTTCACTGCCTTATCACATTTAATCTAAATGTTAACATAAACTACATTACTACTCCCAGCATAATCTGTTACTAAAATGTATTGAAAATGAGGATTATCTTTTTCATAAACCCATTTCATGCTCAGATGTAAGATGTTTGCTTGGGCATATTTAATTTGAGGATAAAATAGAATACAGTGTGCTAGACTGGAATAGATTAGAATTGCTTTATTCTCCTTGTTCAAGTACAATGAAATTAGTGTAAGATACAGCGTGCATTTCTGTTTATATATATCATCCAGAGGAAGTAAAATATTCCACAAAAATGAAGAAGGAACAAATATCCTTCCATAAAAAAGAAAAGCAACATTCTGTCTAGTGTGTGTTATGTCTCATACAGAGTCAGATGGGTTTGTGTCACACTACAAAGCTGGATTGTTTTCACTGACACCAAGAGGGTCTGTGGAATGTGCTGGAAACTTGTGTTTGGGTCTCCAGCACGGGCACTGGGGGCGGCTGCTGGCACCATACCGTGCAGCTGAACTCCGCTCAACCTCTGGAGCACCACAGCCCAGGCAGGAAATTGAAATATTGTGCCACATTGGCAGACCAACGGCCATCTATCAATGCCGGCTGGCTCATGGTGATCCACCTCATAGGTTCAAAGGTAAAAATGTCAGAGAGAGAGCCAGAAACGCGTAACAAAATACCGCACCTTGTAGGGGTCCTATCTGTAACTAGCTCTAACACTTACCACCCACTCTGTCCATCGAAAAAGACAGCAGTGCAGCAGGGATAGAGTGAAGTATACATTGCTTTACTTAGCCATTATTAAAGGATCACAATTTTCCACTAACGAAGGCACACTGACCAATAATACAGAATTATACATAAAAAGCACACGAAAAAAGTCACAGAAATTTTCTTTTTTTTTTTTCTGTAACATTGTATAACCCTTCATACCTTTTGGGCAGTTGTACAGAAGCCCTGAACCTCAAAACAAAATAAAAACAAACAAACAAACAAACAAACAAACCTGAAGAGAGCTTGCATATCAGTAATTGGTTACAGTGTGCATCAACTGTGGCATAAAATATGAAAAGTTCTTCTTTTGCAGTGCTACTACATAAAGCTACAATTTACATTCTTTCTAAAGAAAACCATGGATCCATTCATTATAGATCTGATTCTTAGGTACTGGTCCGTCTCTGCCTCTTTCTATTATGTTGTATTATGCTGTCTATAGAAAATGACATTCTTCATGCTTCATTTTTCTCATTCTATAGCAGTGGTATGGAAAATGTTATTTGGTGTTTGTTCTTTTAGTGATATCTAGTGTATGTTCTCTATTTATGTGACTTGTATTTTGTGCAAGCCTTTGTTGCTAACCTCTAAGCACATTTTACTGGAGTTCATTCGTGTTAACGCTGATGATTTTCCCTATACTGTGAGCAGCATTGTATGTTGACAGACTTCTCTGCCTGCACAGTTTTATTTCTCTTTGTGCTCTCCTAAATATTTGGGTTTACATTGCATTCTTATTTCTCAAATTATATATTTTGTGGTCACTTATATTACATTATTGGTTACTTTTCTATACAGTTGTCTCCACTAGAAGCATAGATGTAGGCACATAGAATTGGGCAGTGTGAAAAAAAACTGGTTTGTTGTATAAATTCACATAAGTGTATATGGCATTTTGACATTAAAGAGAATAATGTTCATGGTTTCAGATTTTACAGTGAATGAGAATTTTTCAAAACATGTGTGTAGTTTTGAAAAAGGCATTTAAGGCATTTAGGAGCATATAGTCACTCTTTCCTTAAATAAGCAAGTGAGGGGGAAAAAAGACGAGTGTTCCCAAAGACAAAATACTTCGTGCACATTTTGTGCAATTGTGAGTGCATTGATTGAAGTGAAATAAATCTGTAATATTCTTGCGTTTTCATATTTTCCCCCAAAATATTTTCCAATATTGTTTGTATCTTCAGGCTTGTTTTTTGTGGTGTGTTTTTTTTTTTTGGGGGGGGGTTTTGATTTGCAGTTGTGCTTTGGGGTTTGCTGCTGTGTTTTTGATTTGTGTCTGTTCTTGGTTTTGCTGTTCTCTTTTTGGATTTGACCTCATGCTTTTTTGTGCGGATCTGCGGTTGTATTTTTTCTTATTTGCTGTTGGGATTTTCCTGGTTTATTTATTTGCTATGTCATGACAGTAAATCTGAAAAGTCTCCAAAAATAATGCAAGTCACTCTCTGTCAGTATTGTTTCCCTATCAACTAATGCACTATACAGTTCTCTTAGAGTTATTTAGACCTAGAGAGCTATGTGATTAACTTATACATGAGATGGACTGACAGTGAGAAACTTGGTATGAGCCTTCAATTTTTACCACGTTCATTTTTTTTCATCCTTTGCAGTCTTTCCTAGACTTAAGATGGTGCGTCTGGTGAAAGTCACTCACGTTGATTTAAAGGTAAATGCGCTTCAGGGATGCAGGGTGAATGAAGCAGGATGATTTTTTTTTTTTTTTTTGCACACACAGTTTTTTGACGTCCAGCATCACAGGTTTCTCTTCGCCGCACACCGACGTTCTCTGCTGACCTTGTGAACTCGTGCGCCAAGGCGTTTTTTGGAAGTATCACGCGCTCATGAAGGTATTTTGGAGCTGAAAAGAGGTTACACTGCGTGTTACTCATACAGGAAATGACATCAATGGGTCAAAAGTAAAAAAAAACCATAATAACTAGTAGAACGGACAAGTGGGAGATGCCCTAAACCTGAGTGTGCAGAGCAGGATACAGAATACGGGATGCTTTGCGGCAGGTTTACATGGATGGATGCTGAGAGGACAAACCGCGCAAACAAGCAGCCAAGTAGGAGTCACACCCTGAGTGTTTTTTTTTTTTTTTTTTTGCATGACTTTTCATCCACGTCAAGTGCGACGTCGCAGACTTATCGTTTTCTCTCTGATGCCGGGTGCGCAGCAGTGTCCGCTCACATGCCAGACGACTGGGGCTCTGGTTTGAAACGCATCCACTATTTCACTCTGGCGGGTATCAGAATGATCTGGCCGTCACCAGGAGAAGAGAATGCGCCTGAGATTTCAGTCTCAGCCCGGTGTCTGTCAGCAGGTGCGGTAGTCTGGAAACAATCAGGAGAGTAAAGCGGAAGGACTGCGCTGCTGACATTGTAGCGAAACGTCGTTTTATGTGGGTTGGGTAGTGCATCGTGTCATGTTTTCTTCCCGTTGCGGCTTTCTCGAGTCAAGCGTCGCTCGATAACGTGCGAAATTTACCTGCGGCGACTCGCGCAGCGGGACGCCTCTAAGCGCATCCCAGCCGGAGCTCCTGCGAGACACAAGCGCGAGCCAATCACCGAGCGAGCGCGTGTCTTTTTCATGCGCGCTGCATCACGTGTTGTTTGTTGTCGCGCGTCCGGAAGGGTAAATTTAGAGTTTACTCATCTGTGTGCAAGGAGATCCAAGACTGGTGCTGAATCGGGCGCAGGGGACATATTGCATTCCACACACACTTAGCCAGCCCTGCTACATGAACTCACATTTCTATATGAACTGACTTAGTTTAGATCAGAATTAATGAATTCTGTATGTTTTTAAATCACATCCTTTTTCAGACAATAGTTTCCATGCTGTTCTGTACATACATTTTTTTTTAAAGCTTTGCAAGTCATAGTGGCCTGTCTAATATCTTCTGTTCTGACAACTATCCAGTAGTTCCAGCTTTAAGAGTCCTGCACATGGCTTTAAACCTCCAGCCTGTGCTGTCTGCCTGTCCAGAGTGATAACTCTATTCCTAGTGCTGGTGAGTGTACAGCACTCGTTAATCTGTCATCATGTCACAGTGCTTGTGTGTGTGTGTGTGGAGTACCCAGGCCAGAGCAGGGACACACTGGAGCTGTGATGTTGTGGTGCACACAGTGTAATGCAGCCAGACCTCGGGAGCCAGCAGTAATTAGCTGGGTGGGGGCATTCAGCCTGGCCATATATTCAGCATGCTGAAAGGGTGTGGGCAGGGGGTCTATTGATGGGTGACAGGTGCAGCGGCGGAAGGAGTCAGGCAATCGAAACTAGAGCTACAGCACAGTGCAGGGCTGAGTCTGGTCCCCTGGGTCACCTCAGGGGCCCGATTTGGGGTCAAAATAGAACGCAAGTTCAAGATCCACTTCCTCTCCGGCTTTGCTCAGAGTTCATAGTGGCTGATGGAAAGTAAGCATGGTCACAGTTTCTGTCCCATTTTTGTTTATTTCTACCTTAATGTAAAGTGCAAACAATACAAACACTCCATACGTAAGTGTAGTTAACTGATCCATTAACTTTAGATAGACTCTTCAAATTTGAAAAACGTATTATGAAAAACATATAACGCATATTATTATGATGCTTTTTTCCCCTCTGCTAGGGCATTTTTGCTTCAACCAGCTAATCCAGGTTATAACCATTACAAATCCTGCTGTCTTGGTGAGTAATAGCCAGACAGGAGTCTTTCTCTGAAACCTTGCTTTTATTTAGCATTCCTCCAGGTTTATGGCCAGGTGTTTAAAATTATCCAGGATATTTATTAGAAACTTCTGAAGGAAAAAAAAAATTTTTTTTTTGCTTACATCTCAATTAGATGCACACAACCTAAACACATTTAGAGTACACAGGCACACACACACACACACACACACACTGTAACAATGCATGGATACAGCTATTAACCACAAGGACATAAAATGCCAACCTGTCTCAATCTAATCATTAGCTTAGGTTGGTGTGGGCAATAAATGGAAGGCAGGAGAGCATTACTAAACTCTAACTCAAACTCTTGGCTTAGATGGACAAGTGGAGCGTTTGCAGAAGTAAAGGTACAAAGCTATGGCTTTAGAGCCCTGCTCCAGGTCCTGTCTGCAGGCTTTTGGGCCAGAGATATCAAGTGAGAGGCTGGAGAATATAAAATCCCAGATAAAGCCCACAGCCCTAAAAGGTATGAAGTTCTTGTAATGAGCAAAGTGATGGGGTCTTTGCGTGTGCGTGTGTGTGTGTGTGAGAGTGAGAGCTTAAAGAGAGTCTGGGCATGATTGAGATAGCTTCACTGTGACTGCTGTCCACCCTAATCCCAGATTTAGGGAGTAGAAAGACTCACGAAATTTAACAAGGTGAAATCAGTAGTCAGGATAGGCAAAAGAGCAAAACGGGCCTGCAGCCCACAAGGTCTTTTCCACATAATGGCAAAAACATCTAATTTTTTCTTATTACATGGCATGTAGCTTCACTAATGATCATAGTTTGAGGGGCTAATAAGTCAGCAATTCATCTGCCCTGGAAAAGCATTCCAGGTTTTGTGAAGGCCATTATTTCTGGTTCTTAATCACCACCTCAGCTTTTATAACCCCTGAAGCCTCAGTGTGTGGCTTGCAGAAACCACATGTGGGCATAGGCTGGGAAATGCCTTTAAAAATAATGGCCTTTACCAAATGCTTAAGGCAGTCTGCCACTAACCAAACTGTGTTGTGCCTGTACAGTAGTTTATGAGCGATTAGATATGATTAGAAAGATCATGGCGGAAACTGGGGAACTTGTTTTTCTGCATGGTGTTGGTTTTGGAGAATAGTGTCGAGGCTCAGGAGACAGAAATCTCTTAATTGGTCATGCATGAATCTTTTCTCTTTTACTTCGAGACTTTTCATAACTAAGGGAAAGAGTGTTTACTTTCATTGCAAAATCAGCACTTGCTATAAAAATACTCTGTAAAGCTTTATTTGACCAAATATTATGCTTTTAGAACAACTTTCATTAACACTCATGATAATAGGAAAGGAGCAGTGCACCTCCTCTCAGCCGTGGATGAATGAGAGAGATCTTGTCCTTGGCATGGTTCATCAATCAGCTAGCACCAAGGACTTCTCCATCAGAGACCACTGGGTGTGCGGTTGAGATGATGAAGGGGAGTAATTAAGTCATTGTGATGTTTTTGTCTTATGATGGGCCTCGCTCGAAGTTTTCAATAAATCTTATTAGCATGGAGAGTGTTCATAGGAGTCTGGCTGGAGGTGTGAAGTGCTCCGCTGTTTACACTGGGCCTAACAGCTGCACACTTGGGAGAGCTTGAAAAAAAAACACGTCACCACCCTGTGCCGTTGTGACTGGCGTCACACCATCAGTTGATGCCATAATTCAAGTGTGTCATCTGTGCATGGTGTGTTTAAATGTCAGTGTGTGTGTGTAGGGTGGGGGTGGGTCTTTTTCTCCTCCTGTTTACCCACTGCCTGAAGGCCCCCTGCAGAGAGCAACAGCAATTATCACCTTGGAGGAATGTGGGACCCTCGTGTTAAATTCCCTTTGACCCCCATGGAGGAGGAGGTCAGGAGGTGCAGCTCCCCCTGGGGGACAGCATGCAGTTAGGGGTGGAGGGGGTGTGCCATGGATGGGTGCGTTTGCGAAGTTCTTCTTTTTTCTCACAGAAACTTTGAATCTGGCACAGGTTTTGAGCATGGTGCACTTACAACACAAATGGGTGTCTTGTCTCTTTAATTTAATTCTTGGACACCATAACAACATGCCTCACACCTTAAATAAAGGTGTAGAAGGTTATCACATCCACCAGATTAGTCACACATACATATTTACTTTTATTTGCAAATACTGCTGCAAATTACAATTTTATAAAATTTTAGGGACTTTAAGATCTTTGAGGTTCAAGAATGTGTCTCTCACTGAACTTACTTTTTATGTTATTTTTGTCAAGCTGGTTTTAGTGAAAATATGAATCTTTGTTTCACAAAATACAAGTACACCATCAATTCATGGGCACTGGTTGATTAAACAGGGTTGGACCGCTAACCTCTAAATGCAGTGGCATCAATGCATTCTTTAAATTGTGTAATTTTCAATATTCTTTTTGTTTTGATGATTTATGATAAGACCCATAATGAAATAACGGCTAGCCTGTTTGATCAAATGTATCATTTTAGGGGAAAAAAACTCAACATTGTTGTATTTCATAGAGTAATGGCTGATCTTCCCATGTTGTTTGAGCTAGATTGATTTGTATATCATTAATTGTTTTGTTTTATAAGCCTATTAAAACATATGGCACCTTTTACCAGGTGAAAACAATGAATACTGTGTCAAGATCTCAATATTGCACATGATCTTATTCATCCAGTAAATAATAAAAGCAAGGAAAAGGATGTTTCAAGTTTCTATTGCTTCCCTTGGCAGTTGGCAGTGGCATGGGATTTGGGTTTGATAGGGTTTATACTCTGAAGTACTTATGAATGATGGGCAGAAAGGGAGTAGCTATCTCATAAGGTTACTGAGGCTGATCATATGCTATTAGTGTCAGATGGTGAAAACTGACTTTTATGTTTTCTCTCTACAGAGGCTCTGAACCTGCCCACACAAGACTTATATCAAGTCTGATTGAGCTCTCTGAGAGGTAAGACGCTATATCGATCCATTCTATTGATGGAATGTGTTCCCCATTTTGATGGCTCTGAGTCATAAGAGTTTTTGTTCTAGTTTTTTCTTCTACAAAGGAAATTCTTGAAAACCTACTGTCATACTGATTTGTTCTGTAATTCTACTGCTTTAGAGAACTTTGCACTCCGCACAGGTAAAGGTTAAGGTTGGTTTTTGAACTTGGTTGGTATCTGTGACCCTCTGGTCTGTGAGTTGCATTCTGTCCTCACCAGTTTGCGTTAAACTGTGCATTAATTCAGGCTGAAGTGAGTGCGATCATGCTTAAAAATGGATGCTTTACTAATTGTGACAAAGCAGAGTATTCCTACAGCTTCAACAGATCATCTCACCATTTCCAATTAGTGCCAGGCCAAGGCCAACTTCCTGTGGACACAAGGGGTCCTTTACTCCATGATTTATTTAATAACATCAGGTCTGTACCCAGTTGTTAGTCTTGAAACAGAATCACACACACACACACACACACACACACACACACACACACACACACACACACACAGACTTTGAGCCTGAACCTCTATGTTTGTTGTGTTCATGATTGTGTTTTGGACATTTGCTTTCAAACCCTACTCTTGCTAAAACACAGTTTAAAATGTAATCTATAGGTGTCTTGTCACGTCAGAGCAGTATGCCCTTAGCATTGAAAAGAGCACATCATCCTATTTGAAACAGAGAAAAGAAATACTGATGAACATGTTTTCAGTATGCTTGCAACCATTTTATAAAAAACAGTCTAAGAAAATTTAAATGGGAAAAATCATTCATACTCATTAACTCTGTCAATTGGTGCAAGAAATGTTAATTATATTGCATTGAATGACAACATTTAACTAACACGGTGAATGTTGTTTATATGTAACCTTACATTTATAGTGAGGTGACAGATTTTCATTTTTTTGCAAGTAGACCAGCTTCTTTGGACCAGCTAGATAAAGATGAAAATCGTGTGTTTGATCTGCGATGTGCTGTTAATTTACACCGTGTAGAAAAAAAGTTTAGATGTATTTATAACATATAAGAATATAGGAGTCTCAGTGGAACAGAAGCACGTCCTCAATTCCCAAAATGTCTTGAATAGCATGGTGACCAGACATTAAACTGATATGAAATATTAACATTTTGTTCTGACATTCTTAGTATTAATGCAAGTGTCACTTCTCAAGTGCTCCTCACTTCATGTAGAAAATATCATGTGGGACAGACAGCAGAATTATGTAATTGAGATGCCTCTCTCTCTCTCTCTCTCTCTCTCTCTCTGAGATGCCTATTACGATGTAATTTGTAAGAATTTGCATGTGCCACATTATATGAAAAGTTATGGTTGTTGTTAGGACAAGGGTTGGAGTTAACATGCATAGCATTTCTTACAAAATAATTTATATGAAATCCAAGGAAATTGTTCTCATTAATTAAAAGACCTTCAAACACACACAGACACACACACACACACAGAGCACACTGTGGTGCTCCACATGCTCACAGACTCATGCACTAGATTCACACAGCCTGCAGGGAAAACACCGCCAAAAAGAGAGAGAAGGAGAAGAGAGAGAGAGAGAGAGGGTGGGTAGAGAGGATTTCTGAATGAATGATAGAGTGGCTGCAGCTTACTCTCAATTCTGTGCAGTAGTTTTGGGGAAGCTAGCTTCCCATAGTAGCAGACGGAAATTTTGCCACTCTCTGGCTTACACAGAATGCATCTGCTTGAATGTTCCAGCACCACACATCCGCAGTCTTTGTTTTTATCTTAAAGGAAATCTTCTGCAAATTTGGAATTGATGAAGCGTTTCCATGTATGTTGAGGAAAGTGCAAACTACACAGGCCTCTCTCATCTTTGTCCAACAACTCCCCAAATTCATACCTTTGTGTAGAGTTCATGAAGCATCCTGAAGGATTGAAAAGTGACTGGTGATTATTTTGAAACAGATTTTGATTGGTCAAAAACTAATCTTAAAACCTTAGCTTTTAGTTAGCTTTGGCATTATTAAATTTTATCACAAAATGTTTGTCTATTTTTCTTCCCTAAAGCAGTGAGGAAATTATACAAGAACAGATCATGCTTGTTTGCATTTTAATTAGTTACCTGAATTAAATTTTTTTTTTTTATTTTGACTATGTGCACAAAACAAATGTACACCGCTACAACTGAAGTTACAAGAATTTGCCAGTTTCAGTGTTAGACCTGGCCAGTCCTCCTGATTTTTAGGCTTCATCTCAAATGAACTGAGCCTGCCAGACACTGGGACATCAGCCTTAGAGAAGCGACAGAGATCAAGTCAATTAAGGCGAAGCAAACAAACACATGCCCAGGAAGAAAGACACAAAGGGTCTGAGGAGAGAGGAGGGTACTGAGAGTCTAAATCAGTTAGGGGCCTAGGCTTTGTGGACTCCCTGTCTCTAGGGGCTGGTTGGGTAATTATTGACGACGGTGCACGTGTGGGAGTAGGTGAATGTAGCCCTTGCATGGGTGTCCAGCACACACTGTTTGCATTCTCGTTGCTCCCTGTCAATGGGCGGCCTTGGACCATGGGGAACACCCTTAACACTGAGTCCAACCCCCTCACAATCAGAGTGCATCCTGTCTCCACTCCTCCCCTCAGTCCCTGTCTTCCTCATCTTCTCCCTGAGGAGAATGGGAGCAGGCTGAGAAGGCGGTAAAGACCCATCTTTGACATGTTTGATGGGGGCCCTGCTGGACAAAGCCCTCTTTGCTGCTCGTCCATGTGGAAAATGGCGGTGGTGGAAAAGGGGGAACAATTAGCGGGATCTGCTAATCATGCAGGCAGCACTCGTGTAATTGATGTGAAAATTTTGTTTAATCTAACATGTCGATAGGCAATATGACAATGGACTGGAAATAAAAAAAAGCAAGGCCTTAAGGCCAAGAGCTTGACAGATTATTATTATTGAAGGACATCCTTTGTTAGCTTGTGTCTGTGTGTCTGTCTTTGTAGAGTTAGCCAGAGTGAGAGCAGACGTGGAAGGATTAAATGCTCTTATTGCCATAATACTGCTGGGCAAATCTCTTGGCCTTCTTCTTTGTATCTGATTTGATGTTTTCTTGTGTTTTTGTTTGTTGTTTATTGGAGAAGAAAGTAAAATGATTTCATTATTGTGATGCTTGTGATCTGAATGGTTTGGAAAGTAAAACAAAATAAGAAACAGGATGTGGCACAATAAATCCTAGACATGTGAAATGAAATATAGGAAAGATATGGGGGTAAATAAGTCTTTAGAAGTAGGAAAATTATAATGTAGCACTAAAAAGACAGCATGTTAATTCTTTGTTGAATAGGTTGTGCAGTGAAGGCTTTATAAAAGCAAACAATTATTATATGCTATTCTCCCATCAGCAGTTCAAAAGCATTTAAAGGCCTTGAAAAATATGATCAAAGATTTGTACACAGCATACCTCATCTCAGGTTTGGGTAGTAGGTTCTTTCAAAAGGACTATCACACACCCTAATTTTTAAAATTTATTTTCCTTTTTGTGCATCATGTCTGCAAAATCACATTCTACAGCTCAGTCACATATCATTGAAAGGTAGCACACATGGGTTAACGTACAGCTTGCTATTGAAAACACTAACATATTTCCTGCCTATCCATGGATTTATGTACTCAATGCACAATGGTCATGGGCTGACATGATTTTACTCTGTCTGCAGTCTTTGGAAGAGCTGGCACTAGACCCATGGAGTCTGAAGCTCAGCTGGAGCTCTCACAGAATCCAGGATTATAACTAGACGGGAGGTAGGCCTAACCACTCCAATGTGTATTAGTGTCTGTTTAACTGAGTAGGTGTTTGGGTGTTTGTGTGTTTCAGGGAAGACGAGGACTAAAAGACATTATTCTGTAACTGGACTCTTGTTAGCATGTGGTGTAACCTATGCGGTGTAACTTTACAAGGAGTTGAAAGTTGAAAAGGGAATTTATTTTAACCAAAATAGTTCCGGTTTATGGACAGTATGATTGTGCAACGGGTAGCATTGACACCTCACAACTCCAGGGTCCCCAGTTTGATCCTAAGCTCAGAATACTGTTACTCTGTGGAGTTTGGTATGTTCTCCTCATGTCTGCATGGGTTTCCTTTGGGTTATTCAGTTTCATCCCAGATCCCAAAAACATGCTTATAGGTGAATTGGCTTCTGAGGATAGACTCCGGATACGCCGTGACCCTGACCAAGATATAAGCGGTTACTGAAGATGACATGGTTCAAATAGATTTAGAGCCAGCTCTGCTACAGTGTGCAACTGCTTTCAAATAGTGGAGTAGGTCTAGTGTGTATATGTGTACGAAGTTCAGATGTGTAAGACATCTTAATTCTTCCATGGACAATAGCAAAAAAAAAAAAAAAGAAAAAAAAAAGACATGGTCATGATTTCCTCATACAATCATTGTATTTTTAATCTGCTTTGCTCAGACAGAAAATTAAATATTGATGGCAATTCATTCACTGGGAGTCCTTACATCCGCTCTAGCTCTAGCTCCAGCCGAATCAGCTGTACCTGGGTTTCTATTTTTTGTAATCTAATTTCTTTTAATTTATCTGTGCCACTGAGTTCCATCCTGATACTCTGCAGCTTAAATGCCTTTTGCATATACTCTACTGCTGTTTGATGCAGGAGAAGGAATCTGCCTCACTTAAATCCCAATCAGTCCTCATCAATTAAAATACTACCACAGGGGATGTTCATGCATAAGCTTAAGCAGCCAGTGGGAGCTGAGCCAAGACCAGCCTGTTGAGGAAGAAGGAGGAAGGGGTTTACTGCAGTGCAAGCTCACTACCCACTGCCTCCCCACCCAAAAAAATTCCCCTCTGCTTACCCCAGCGGAGGGTCCGCTCCAGCTCCGCCACTCTGCCCTGACAACTGACTGCTTGAACGAGTACACCAAAATAGGTGCCTTGCCATTCTCCATGACAGGCTGCGCATAATCAGCGTCAGTGGTGTGTAATTATGGCTGTCAGGCTCATCCGCTGTAATTGATGCGAATGTGAGCGGACTTGGCGGCCAGGGCGGCCCCGCCAGCACACATGGCAGCACCACTGGCACCACACTGAAAAAGCTGGTGAGGAAAAAAACATTACCTGTCTGGTGGCTCAGTAGTACTGCGTTGTTAAACTCTGCCACCCGACTTGGCGACACTGGCACACTCTACTACACAGAACAGTGTCCCCTTCATGTACATCAGCTTTTCTCTCAATTTTTCCTCCTGGCTCTGGATTCTCAGGATTAGTTTGATGTTGCCTGGGCACATTCGCAGATGGCAAAGTGGGTGGTAGGCATGATGAAAAATTATGTCAAAGCCATAGCTGCTTAGGTGTCTCCGTGGCGAGGTGGTCTGTCTGTGGGGTGCATTTAGCTTATCGCTCCTGGCTTTTTTATGCGCTTCAATTCCTGGCTTCCTGGAGAACATGCAGTGCAGCTTCGGAAAGAAATAATTACTTAACTTCAGGGGTGCTATTTAACTTGACGTTTTTATGCTAGTGCATACAAGAGGGAGAGGGGCAAATGAAGGGGCAAACGCTTGGCATTTAAGAGCTTACCCAGAGGCTTCGAACAAATGGCCTGATATCTACTATGTGTTGTGGTCTCAGGTGTTTTCCCTCTCCTCAACTGCTCTAGTGCTGATTTGAGGGAAAAGTCCTAATATTGTATATTTTAGTGAAGATTGTGCATGAAATGAAACCATTGCAAGAATATGCACTGATGCGATATTAGATGAATACAGGAAACCTTATGAATAGACTCTACAATGATTGTGCTCAAGTGTGTGCTCTTGAGTGTGTGATCATGGTAGCAAAATCCCTGTATTTGTCTGTTTAGCTGTCAGCCATTTTATCAGCTCCTGCTGAAACTGGTCATTTGCTGCGACATCAGGGCTCCCATTTGCTAACATGTTTCACATTTACATTTTTGTAGTAGGACCAAAAAATTGCGATGGGGACAATACTTCATCTGTCGAAAATGCCGACTGCCATTGGCCATGTTATGCAGCCTTTGAAATTTTGTTAGAATATAGCACTATTTTGAAGAAGACTTTGCCAATAAGCATAGCAGCACATCTTTATTTTAGGTACACTATATTTACTATATAGTGCCTACTACATAGGCATACTACCTGTTGTTCTCTTAACATGAAGGCCTTTAGAAGTAATAATGATGCTGTTGATTATGGTGTTTCATTGTATTGTATTAAATTGCACTTAATCACATAGACTACACCTCATCTCCACTGACTTGTACAGTGGTGGCTGTTAGTTTATTTGCTGCATGGATCTCCCAGAGTAGCGTATCCTAATAACAACCATAGGAAAAGTTGGTAACCCTTGTGGTAACTGATTGGGGAAGAGTAGGTGAGATTGATGGCTGAGCCTCTTCACCCCATCAGTCCCCTCTCATGCCCATATGCTCAGCCTGCCAGAAACAGACTGTAGAGAATCTCATCAGACATTCAAATTGACAGCAATTTCCCCCACTTTTTAAGGATGGGCTACCACAGGGGTTTATGTATTGAGATGATGTTGTTTGTTAAAAATGCTTGTTGCTTTTTTACAGAATGTTAGTTTATGAGCATAATTGTTGAGACAAATGCAGTGCTGATTGGTTGCCTAAAGTTCAGTAACTTTCCTTTCTGTTGAGGCGTTTTTTATTCTATTACTTAAACATATATTTACATCAAGTCAAGTCAAGTCAAGTGGCTTTATTGTCATTTTAACCATATACAGCTAGATAGTACACAGTGAAACGAAACAAAGTTCCTCCATGGTGCTACATAAAACAACACAGAACTACAAGAAACTACACATTACTACATAAAGTGCATGTGCAAATGTGTGCAAACGGTACAAGACAGTACTATAACTACTAAAACAGTACAATAGGTAAGACAGTACAATAGGCACAGGAAGAGACAGTTCTAGTATGAAAGTGTTAGATATAACAGTAGTGCAAAAGAATAATAATATAATGAATTGCTGTGAATGTAAACATAACATACTATGGCATAGTATTCTGCAGATAAGCTTATACTATATATGGACATAGCAGTTATTGGTGTCGCAGTCAGGTAGAGAGTATAGTAATGACAAGAAATTATATACAAAATTATATACACATGATTCTCCTTTGCATATGACATTTTATTTAAAAAATCTAATTTGTTCTCTATAACCACTTTTTGTCTCTTGACACCTTGCTTGGCAGGAAGCAAGGGTTGTCAATTGGATTAGTGTTAATTAAATGTATATGTGCACACACAGGTAGAATCAACAACGCGAGGTGTCATTTTGTACGTGTTTGAGTGCCATCGCCATTAGCATGCAGTCTGTCACTTATGTTCTGAGGCCAGAGCCGTGCTAGCAGTGCTGCAGCAACACAAGGTGAAGTGTGAAACTTTTGAGAGCGCAAAGCTAATCATTGTGCAATTATATCAACCAAAAGGGAGCCATTAGCTAAGTGCTAACTGCTGATGGTGGATGCTTTTGCGGTGGGTGAGGATGGGATGGCTGAGGCTGTTGACAGTGCATGAATAGGTCTCTGAGGCCCTGTGATTTGGACGATCAGCTTCACTGTTTTACTGGCATTCATTAGCAGCATCATTTAATGTACTGAAATGACATAATCATAGCCAGATGTTATTAAACATGTCACAACAGCCTTTGAAAAATCGCCCCGGCTTGTCTTGCAGAAGTGGGGCACTCAGTGTCTTGTATATTCTGTGTACTTTGGGCAAAAAGCACATTTAGAGAAAGTCTAATCTGGGTACGATGCATTCATGGCAATGAATGTGAAAATATAAGATTTGTTTGCGGATATATAAGGATATATTATATTATATTTAGAAATATTTGTGTGTGTGAGGGTGGAGGGTGGTGTGTGTTTATGTTTTTATTTCTTGGTGGGTACCAAATGTCCCCTTAAGGATAGGAATATCTGACAGTTTTAAATTTGTGGGAACATTTGGCTGGACCTCACATGGACAAATGCTAATATATACAAAAACTGCAGCGTTTATTTAAAAAAGTAAAAGATCCAAAAGGCTACCTTTTGGTTACTGAGGTTAAGGTTAAGTTTAATGTGTAGGCATAGCATTAATTAGCTATGGGTAGGCTGTGGCTGAATTCTGGCAAACAGCCAACAATGACCAAAAAAAAAAACAAAAACAGGTTTTGAACAAAATTGTTTTTTAATATCTATAACATATATTAACACCTCTATTTAAAAAATACAATTATATTCCACGAAACATTTTCGAACGATGATACATTTTTTCTTTTCTTTATAACCTTGCCTAGGCATTAGGTGAATAAGGAGCCAGTTTAACGAATGCATTGGTAGCAACACCCAGTCTGTGTAAAGAAGATGGTTTAATTGCTAGCTTCCTGGGAGTAGCGATGGTGCATTTTTTTATTTTTATTTTTTTAAATGTATTTTGTTGTTGACTAATTGAGTGACCTGCCTGATTCTGTAGTAATGTGCCAGGGTTAGGAGGGTCAGAGTCTGGGAATCACGTGTCACAGGTTCTGTGACCTGAGTCAGCTGGAGCAGAGATGGAGAGGAGTGTGCTCTCTCCCTATCCCATCCCTATCCCATGTGTATGTGTACTTCATATGGCATGTTTCTTCACTTCAGAACCCAGGTTTTCAGTAGGGTTCTGGGAGACTGTGCTCCTCCAACCATTTCTTTAGGCCCATAAACTTTTTTGGAAAACTATTTACTATCTAGTCTTAACCTTCTGGCAGAAGCATCCAGGGGGTTAAAATATACTGGTGCTTAGTAGAATTTATCATGCCATCGATCTTCACAAAAGACCATGAGCCACTATGTATTTCGTTAGTCATCAGGGTAGGTTTCCTTGGTTCAACCTTCCCAAACCGCTTGTTGTTATGAGAGCATCTATGACTGTATTTTGAAAATTGATAACCCCAAGAATCAACTAAACTATGCAATTCTTAAACAGTATTTCTTTGAAGGGTGGGGTGGGTATTATGTATATTACTTTATATTTTATATTAATTTAAATTTAGGCATGTCATCATCCATCTGCCCTTTTAGATATTGAAGGTTCTTTTGTTTTCCCCCTTGTTGATGGATGACAAAGAGATTTTACCCTGTATATGTGCAACCCCATATTATAGCACGGGGAAACAGGACATGTGCTAATCAAAGGTAACAATAGAGTTCCTGAAACAATTTTAAAAAGTAGTTTTTATACAATTGTTGTGAATGTTTTAGATTTCCTGCCAATAGTTAACTCAATAGAGTGATTGAGATGGGGTTCTATAATAATCTATTCTGCACAAGGGGATTGTGTGAAATGACAAGAATACAAGGAATGGCCTGATTATTAAATCCTTTTGTTTTTCTTGTTCATCACTTGTACAAAATGGCAGCTTTTTGTTGATTGCCAACCCAAAATATCTTTCTTTATTCAAGAAAGTCATTCATGCCATGCTGCCTACTGGCATGATGACACCCAATCAGATAATTATATTTCAACCCTTTCTTGTTCTGGAGTTTTCCATATTTTAATGCCATTTTACTGCAACACCAGTACATATACTTTCGTGCAGTATAAGATCTGCTATACTTGAGAAAAATTATATACAAACCTGTAGACACTCAGACGCATACATGGATTAGACTGATGCAGTGCACACTGAGTGTGTGCAACTAGGTAGGAAGAGTAGTCAGAGCAGACAACGAGCAAACCTTTCAGGTCACTAAAGCACTCTGTTGAACTGTTTGCAACGTTTCATATTAACTTCATATTGACAGATCTGGCGTGTACATGAAATTGTGTTTTCCTCCAAGGTACTACCTACACAAAAACACAAAAGGCTTGTTTGTAGTTCTGTAGTAATAGATAGGTTATAGATTATTTTCAGTTTTTTTTTTATTGGATGTTGTTTTTTCTTTTGAGACTTAATTGTGTCAAGATTCATTGATTTAAAACAAAACAAGTCATATTTTAGAATGAGTTTTATGGCTACAATTGTATCTGGATTGTTTTAATCCCAGAAAACTGGTGAAATTTGGAGAAAATGCTTAACACTTAAACAGTGTTTTTTAAAAGTAGCTACATTTTACAAACATGTTCCATGTGTTTTCTTTCAATGTGAATAACATACACTCAGATGATTTATTATTTTATGTTCTCCCTCCTGATTGGCTGCTCTTCGTTGATTATCAGGGCTGTGGCTGAGAAGCGCCAAAACTAGTTTGGATATGTCTGTAAAAGGGCTCCCCTTAATCTGGTTTATTTACATGGCTACCTCCAAACCATTTGTTGACACACCAATGGCCCATTCCTCCTGCTCCTTCTAGGGATTTAGACTGAAGGTGTAAGAGCCCACAGACAGTAAAAAAAAAAAAAAGCCATCTGGCCATGGGGAGGGTAGGATGGGGGTGAGAGCGAAGGGAGTCGTGCTGGGCAATCAAAATGACAGACAGCGGTGAAAAGTGTTTTGTGGTCTCCCACATATATGTGAAGTAGCCTAACTTGTGAGCCTTTGCAGCTCCCTCTGGTCAGCAGGTAAACACACTAGCTGCGTTTTCAGTGGGTGTCCTGAATGTATATTCAGCTCAACTGTTGTATGAGCTTCAGTATTTAGTTTGGCCTTGGTACTTTCATTTGACAGTAAAAGATGCAAGTGACTGAATAACTATTATATATATATATATATATATATATATATATATATATATAACTATTATATATATAAAACACTTCATCAAAGCCTACTCTCTTTGTAAATTTTATAATCCCTTGTTTTTATGCATCCAGTTTATCCCCCATCCCCCACTGTGGCCCCTTTTTTCCCCCTTCAACAAAAATATGTGGAGGCTTCATTTTTCACCCTTCCCAAGCGGCTCTGTTGTCAGAGAGGAGCCCTTAGGAAGTCTTTATTTCTGCCAGGCAGGGCCTCTCGCGTTCCTCCAGCCTCTCAGGCCGTTCTCATGGCTGTCCCCCCACCTGCTGGGACCCTGATCCGGGGCCTGAGCTGCGCTTCAGCGGGAGACAATTACTACCCCACTCTGCCTTTGATCATCTGACCACATGGAAGCACAACAGCTGACCACATGTTTTAGCTGACAAGGAGACCAAGGCAGAGGAAAGAGAAAAGGAGGAGAAAGAGGAGAAGAAGCTGGGCGAGAAAAAAAATCCCTCGCTTTATATTCTCATTCTTTCTCTTGTGTGTGCAGCGTAGTGAATGAGTCTGTTCCAGGAGCAGTTTATATAGCAGTTGTCTGCTATAATGCTCGTGATTTTCTGTGCATCGTAAACAGTTGGGTTTTTTTTAGTTGGCATGGCTGTCTCTGTAGCTGAGGAGGAGGCTTGTTACAGGCATGGGTTAACCTCATATAAAGTTTCTTTTTGAATTCGCTTGCTGTGTTTAGTGGGGCTGATTTAGCGAGCAGGAGAAAGTCATTTGAGGCTGGGCTAGTAAAAGTGTGTGCTAATGCTTCTGTCATTGTCAGCCAAATTGTCCAAGGGCCAGCTGGGCGTCTGCTCAAATGCCTGTGCTCTTCCACAGAGATAAATCTGTAGCCCATCTTCCAGTCAAGCTTGGACCTACACCCCAGGTCACTGTCAGAATAATGGTACTTAAACAGTGTTGATAAGGTTGATAAAGTTTGTTGAAACATGAAACTTATATTTTGGTATAATAAGAATAAGAATAAAAATAAGAGCAATACAAATAATAATCCAGAATTATTTTGAATATTTTGAATATGAATATATTTTTTTATATTACTACTCAATGATAATTTTACTTTCAGATTTAATGGAACTAGTCAGAACTAGTCAGAGAACTACACTGGCCAATTTCACTGAAATGAACAGTGTGTCTTCATTGTAGGGACATTTTACTAAATGAAAAATAAAAGTAGGACATGCTGTAATATTTTGTGTCTAAATATATCCACATTTTGAAGAGATTTGTCATGTAAAATATTTGACCTGCTATTATGTCTGAAGCACCTGTATGTCTCAGTAAAAGTCAGTCACATGAATGATTGAATGTCAGCAAACGCACTATACATGTTTTACATAATTAAACATCTTTTGACTAATGTATGCTACAATTGGTGTAAAATTGTAAAACACCATTATTATCTAGTAATATTATTAGAAAATTATACTACACTACATTTATGGTGTACAGTATGTTTTTACATTTTCATGGCTTGTTTTCATGGCCTTGGCATGGCATCATTTAAAAAAAAAAAAAAAAATTATTTTTTATATATAATCAGTGGCGGGGTAAATGAAGCATTTTCCCAACATGTTTTTGTCAGGTTTTTGCATGTGTGATATGGATGCATATTGTATCAAATGTCCACGTGATCTGATCAACAGTTTTGCCAACTCGTCTGTTCAGCTGGTCCTACTATGTTACCACTTTATGGTTGCATACATCTCCAAGTTATTGAAATAAATCGGGGTGATGTGTGTATGAGTTCAGGTGTGCAGACTTCATGTATGCTTCCATTTGTGAGTCCGGTGAGACAGGCTAAGTGATAGTGTGATCGGGGGTGAGGCAGAGGGGCCTGGGGGAGCTGTTTGTTTTGGCCTGTTTGCTGGGGATGGCCTCCTTGAGTGTACCTATTGTGCAGAAGATCACTTTACCACGTTAAGAGCGCATGAAAAGAAGCTCTTCACCAGCACTTGGGCCCTGCCTGGAAGAACAGGCAGTGTTTTGACTGGCTGCCACCTTCTATTCTGACTGCTCTGCCGCCCTGTAGACAGCGTCTGCTTTAAAAGAGCCCAGGAGGACACACAGACAAGACCTGCTCACATCCAGCATCCAAACCAGCAACATGTGCAGACTGATACACAACAGTAAATAAGCAAATGATTTTTTAAAATACCTAATTGTGTCATCATTGTGTGTGTGTGTGTGTGTGTGTGTATTGTGTGTATGTGAGGGGAAAAACAATCATATTTGTGCATTCACAAAATTGGTATTTTTTCCCATTTATTTCTAATTATGATTTTTTAAATCTATATTTAATCATGTAATATGAATTATAATGATATAATTCATTATAATTATGAAATATTAGAGCTGCCTTCATTACATTTATTTGCAGTTTACAATTAAAGTATAAATGTTATTTTGCTTAATTAGTAATTAGGTGGAAAATGGAGACGTTTTTTGACAAAGTGACAGATATTTGACGCAAATGTGTGATTATTAAATTATCTATTCATTTAATATTCATTTTAGACAACATTACATTGTCTTCCTTTAATTAAGACACAGTATGTGAAACATTATATTTGAATGATGTTAGTCTCTAAACATAAAGAAATTGGGTCTATAATTGTTGTATCTTACATTACGTTCTGGTGATAGGAATTCAGATTACTTTATTATTATTATGTATCAAAACCTACATAATGAACATAATAAACTATTCAAAGCACTGACATTTTTGCTTTGATCAACTGCAAGCACCATGCTTTTCTCTCTATAAAAAAGTCAGTGATTTCTTTCCTCATGCAGTTCTTATTCCGGTTACTGGCCCTTTGTGTATTTTACCCAGTTCGTAATCATTTTATCCGGCTGTTAAAAATAATTAACAAGTCATGCTCTTTTGTCATTTGCCATTATGAGTCTTCCATCCAGCAATGAAAGGCTTTTCCATAAGCACACTCACATAACAGTGTCAAAATCTATTTTAAAGTGCAGTAATTCAGTGGTTTACAAGACTCCATAAAATCCCAACATGCCCCAGTAATGAGAAGCATGAGTACCTCCCGGCCCCTGTGCGAGGAGACGGCCAAATGCAAGACATACTGCATTTGGGGGGATCTGGCAAAGACTGGACAGGGTGAATAAAGTGCACGGAAGCTTCTTTCTACTTTACTCATAGAGTGATAATCATAAGGGTTGATGCCAGGGGTCAGACAGCGCTCATAACTCTTCCCTTTCACGTTAGACTCACGCTAGGCTGTGCAATCATAATGTGAGAAATGTCACATTTTTCACAAAACTTTCTTTTTGACTCCCTTTTCAGAGCTCACTGTGCAATATGTACCTGAAAACGCCAGTCTATAGAGCACAAGGGGTCTGGAAAAAAGCAACAGTTGAAATGTCACAGTGAGCCTTGCAGTAGTAGCAATGTGTCCTCACCAAATTCACACTTGCTGGAGATCTCATAACTCCCCATGTGGTCTGTGTAGACATTAAATATAAGCCTCTTTTTTTTTTGCACTAGACTCAGGCAGTGTACATAAAATCAGGATAAAGTGATCCAAGGTGTGAATAGTGTAGCAATAGTTATTCACTCTCAGAGGTGTGGTTTATTAATCTGTTCATGGTTTATGACCTATACAAAAATGATTTTATAGTGAATGTCTGTTCCAGGTCAGAATAATCTGGCGCTGACTGCTAGGTTTATCAACAAAGTTTGGAGAGTGACAAATGCTTTGACTGATCACAATCTTATTTAGCTCATTTTGCATGTGCTAAGTGCTTCACTAAATCAGATCCTGAGTGTTAAAGTATGCAGGCAGCTTCATGCTGCGTTTCATGTCCCAAGAGTAGCTCCAGATGCGTACGCTAGTGATTAGCATGTGTGAGAGAATTAAGGAAACTGTGACTGTTTAAAAAAAGAAAATCATTTAACCTGATCGCATGCAAAATTTATAGGATTTCTAATAAGGGAGAGTAATTTTGGTGCAGTTCATATAAATAAAGGCTTTGGACAGCAGTGTAGTGGCTGTATATAGCTGATATAGTCATGGACTCAGAAACAGGTTTCTAGTACTTGCTGTGAAATAGCAGTAGACTTCCAGTTAGCCTAAAAAAGTCAGAGATGGCAGTAAAGTGAGGGTTTGATTTATTCCATACACTATAAATGCTAGGACTTTCAACACTTACAGCCAAGTATAACAAAAGGCTGAACTCCATCAGAAAGAACTTAGGGGTCATAAATGTTTTTATTTTTCTGTTTTGGCTAAGTATTTATTTATTTTTTCTTCAGCTGTGCTCTTTTACCATACCTGTCAGTTACCTGAAAAATCAATGGGCCAGAACAACTATATTACAGAAATAGAAAATTGCATTAATGATACACTTGTGCTATTTACTTAGATTATGCAATGGTATTATTTTATAGTTTCCATCACAGCAGGTTTAAGTGTATAATGTTTCTGTGGATTGTGCAAAGCAATGGAGAATTTATAGTAGACTTCTTGATGTTTTATTGAATCTATTTCATACCAGTACAACAGAAGTGCACTATTCTGTTGCTATTAGGTATATTAAGCTCAGGTTACTGCATGATATTATTTTTAATCTTAAGGCAATGATCTGACGATACGATTGAATCTGATACAATGCAATACAGTATGATTGCCATAGTCTCTGATCGATGTGACCAACTTTGTTCAGATTCTCTTAATGGTGGATGTACACACTTGGGTACCTGATGCCTCCAACTACTTCACCGGTTCCTATCTTGTTGTCTTGGGGTTCAGATGAACCTTTCAGACCAAAGTTCATTCATTCCTAGGAGTTCATTTGCGTCTCCTTCCTGAACATCTATATGGTCCCAAGATTTTTACATTCACATACAGTTGTGTATAGATGCTCATTGTAACTTCAGTTGTTTGAAAATTGCTCCTAAGGAAGAATGGGACCTGTGGAGGTTTTTCTGAGGGTTTGGCTGAGTTGATGGAGCAAACATAAACAAAGTATTTGGCACATAATGTGAAATGTCAGTTACTCAATATTAATTTCTTGTTTATAGAACTGTTGTATAAAAGCAATATCACATTTACAATTGTGCTGTTGTACTGAATATCAGCATGGCTGCGATTACCTGCGACCTCGTGCCGAATCATAGCAATGTGATATTCACCACAACAGCAACACTTGCTCGTGTGGTATCGCTTAATTATTGCACGTGATATAGAGTCTCATAAAGAGCCATTTTGTACAGTGTCAGTAGCGCTGGGTTAAATAAAAGTATACAAGTTCATCCCATATCTTTTCACTGGTGATCAATTTACTTAATTTATTTACTTAATGTACATGTAAAAGGAGAGATGACACTAATGTCCACTGTTTCCATATCCCAGTGGGTTTTAATGTGATGCACTTGAATTTTTGTGCTTCTTGTTTAAGATGTGACTAAAACAGTGTCGTATATGCCAGTAAAAAAAAAACTTCACAGAGTGACATTACGTTGACCTTTTAAAATGTATTTATTTATTTTACTGAACTATCAGTGTGTGGATGTAAAACTTGTGCCCCTCGTTGGGTTGTAAGGGCAGGAGGGATGGCTCTGACTAATCACAGTAATTTTCCATCCACTGTTACAGTGAGGACACAACAAAAGGCCATGACATTAAAATAAATAAATAATTGATTAAATAAGCGACTACATGAGAATTTCTTTTGTTCTGTCAGTCCACCATCACTCAGAAATCATATGAGTGGCCAGATGGAAAAAAGGCCAAATTAAAAGCATAGATGGCGAGATGCTTTTTACTCACCAGTCTTTGATTACTTTTAATTGGAGTGCAATTTTCTGCCAGAAGAGCAGGAGTGTATGCAGTATAGGAGATGACAGGTCTGGTTGTCTGCAAGAAAATGCATCAAACGGAGAGATGGACCATCAGTGTGACTGAGATGGCCTAATAAGATGCAACTATGTAAGGGAAACATTAATGCTCAGGCTCTCTGGGTTGATCTATGCTGTCTATATAACCCATTAACTTGTTAGCTCCCAGTGTTCACTCCAAAAACTTAGTTTCCATGCCTTTCTCTTTTTTTGGAAGCAAAACCTTTCAAGCACCCAGGCTCAGGAAACAGTAGATAAATGAATGGTATTACAAACGTTTGGATTTAGATATTCAGCCACAGGGGTGAAATGATATTTTGTTTTCCCCTTGACTTCAGCTGCAGCAAATGTATGTTACTAAAGGCTACAGTGATTTTTTTTGGGTGCATTTGTGGGCCTGCTTTCACTAATTTATTGGTCACACACATTCGTAACTTGTGCAAAACCAGAAACAAAACCAGTGATTGAGCAAGTTTCTGATTGAGCAAGTTTCTGATTTGGTCAGGGTTGATGTTGTTAAAAAAAAGTCTATTTTCATGACAATGCTTCTAGGTGTTTTTATCATATATAGTCACTACTGTGTAACTAAGTGTACATTCTAAAGTGTAAGTGAATCTAAACACGAAAAAGAATTTCCATATTTCATGCTTAATCTAAAGCGAAACCCTGTCAACTGAGCAATAGTAATTCCTAATCAATATGCTAATTAATAGGCACCTAGCTTATTTTAGTTGATCCTAATAAAATAATTATGTGGCTCTTGTTTGGGTGAAATTTTTATAAAATATATTCACTAAAATCATGGAAATAATACTGGAAAACATAGAAGTTGTTACAAAGCATCCTTTTCCTTTAGCTGGATCTCACTATAAAAATAAGTTGGAATAAGAAGTGGATTAATGATTGTAAACAAAGTTAAACCTTCTTAATGCTGCTTTTCCATCTGCATGTCCTGTGCTGAGACAGTAGTTCATCTGCATGAAATATTCCTCATCATTAAACAAAACAGAACAATTGACTGCGCATTATTTTCTAATGATCACTTCTTCAGCCTTAGCAGCAAAAGGTGTTGAGACAGGTCTTTAGTTGCATGCTTGCGAGGTAGCAACCTGTTCATGCGTATCAGCATATCCCTTAATATGCTGTTTTGGTACTCTACTATTTCCTCTACTTTTGAAAGAGTCATTAAGGTGCTTGAGAAAGGCTTGTGTTTTTGCTCTAATCAAAAAATGGAGGACAGATCTTCACAAAAGCATTTGTGACGTAAGCAACCTTCAACCAGTATTGATCTGCAGCTCCTTCACCTTGTGGAAGTGAATGTGTGTGTGTGTGTGTGTGTGTGCTGGGGATACAGGATGATGGGATGGGGTTCTGCAAAAACACGGCGGCTTGAAGTTATTAATTTAAATTGTTCTTTCTTTTCCCTTGCTGACACGTCAGGGTGCTTGTACATGGCGGGGGGCCCAAATTACAAACCTCACATATCTCCTCTTCCCACCATTTGATTTCCACTTTCTTTCTCTAACTGTGGGCCCTTTGCTTTTAATAAGCATCAGTCCATTTACGTGGGATCTTGCTGAAAGAAAAAGGGCAAATGGGGAAGGCATGAATAGGAATTTGAAACAAGAATGCGAAATGAAACAATGAATTAAAAGGAAAACTGAGCCCAGAATAAATCTATATATTTTTTTCTTTTAATTTAGCCATTACAAAAATGTTCTGTGAATGTAGCAGGAACATTAGCCCCCTTCTGAGCTATTATGCTGGCTGTCTGGTGGTTGCAATTTCACACTTCACTGACTCCGACAGCCAGTCTACTTGAATCTGCCTGCCCTAGATTTCACCTTATTTAGGTAATGTAACAAAATCACTTTTAGGAAACAAGCTAAATTAAACAACATCCTCCAGACATATGCTATTTTAAGTTTTTTTTTTTTTTTTTTAAATTTAAACAGGGATGTCTTCAGATGTACAATATTCATAATCATAGACTATACCTGTCTCTACACGCTAATTTGTGAATACCTACCTGGGAGATCAAAACGTAGTTTGCAAATTTGTAGCCCATATTGGGCAATTATGAAAGCAGAACATGATGTTTGGTTAACATCATGTTAATGTAATATACTTGCTTTCTTTTGCCTGCAGTTCTGACAATTTTGGTTGCTAGTTGGGAAAAGGCCTTGCATATAATCTTTGTCCTGATCTCATAATATCACTTTAACGTTTACTTTAACTTTATCAGTTTGTTGAACACTTGTTCCTTTAACCTTTTTCTAATGCTTAAATGAGAGGCTATTAAATCTGAGGCAGATTGCCAAGGTGAGTAATTAATTTATGAGGTTAGTATTTTCTGACAGGAATTAAATCAAATGGTTTCATGTTGTTGAAGTACATTTGGTGTGTGTGTGTGTGTGTGTGTCTGTGTGTCTTTTTCTCCAAAGAAGCCTCATTGCAGCATATCATTATCTATCATAGATGAATGCAAACAGAGACTGAGGGACTATAGAGCATGATTCAAGTTTCCTTCACTTCCATTTCGAGGGTTTCTTCAAAGACGTGATTATATGTTTTTGTGAATGCTGTAGGGCTGCTTTCGGCAAATATAGTATCTGTTACTGTTCCTACTACTACTACTACTACTAAGATAAGCACTAAGCACTTAAATGAGCATTAATTTAAAAAAACTCTCAACTGTTACTGTTTTATTGCTTTACCAGCTCATTGTGCTAACTCCTCTCTAACAGGCGTTTAGCTTGACAGTTTTTTTTTACCCTGACCTGCCAGAGGATATGTTTTCGATGAAGACTATAAAGCACATCTGTAAGTCGGATCCTAGGATGTCTGTATATTTCTGTAATACGGAAATAATTTTCTATAGCATTTATTTTCATAGTATTCCTGAAACATTACTATTAGTACAAAACAGAACTTCTTATTAATGTAAGATTCATGCCCGCATTGACCACAGAATGGTTGTCAAGACAAGAACAACATCAAGATATACAATCTGTAAGTGGTGTCAAACCCATCTTTTCTTAGTCGCAAGCTGAGGAAAAACAAAGTGAATGACCTTTTATATATATTTTTTCTGGAATGTCCATAGAAAGGAAGATATGAAACAGAGGAAAAGCAATTACTGTGGAGATTGGCCCTGCAACACTGAAAGGCTATCAGCATGTGGGTTGGGACTGACTCAGAAACACCTATGGACCTTGTATTATCCTGGCATGAGGTCGCTTTGGCAATAGTCTGACAATTTCCACTAGGCATCTGGCTTACCCTCCCCTGTGATGGTCAGTCTACCTGTGCCTTCTTCCATCTCATCTCCTGCCCTGCTATAGTCTTCTGCTTTTGAGGGCCTGTTGAGCTTTGTCAAGTCAAACAAAGGAGTAAATGTGAACGTAGAGAGCAAGGACTATACTTATTTAAAGTTCATGAACTGCAGCATGAACCTCCACACTTAAACGAAGAGATGGTGAGTGTCCGAAAACAGTGATTTATATGGAGCCTGCAAGCTGACAAATGTATTTCAATATAAATTACATATATTTGAATTAAATATACCTCAGATGAATTGTATTTTTTTGTATTTAATAAATTTACATTGTTGCAGATATTTTTTCTCTGTTCAAATTTGCTAGGGGTAAGATTTGCCTTTAAAAACATGTCATTTGAAATTACATTTACAGGTTACGGTTTTGAAATTTTTCAAAATCAGAACCCTGAGTGCAAATCTCAAAAATTCAAATCTCAAAAAATACAGATTTCATGTAAATTAGACAAAAGGTGAAGCATCCAGGATTCATAGGGAAAGGTAGATGTCAAACAAATAAAAAAGTGGTCAAACAGAGTGGTCAAACAAATAAAAAAGTTCTACTCAAATAGCTAGTTTTCAACAGTGAAGTTAAACACTTGATGCATAGTACATGTCCAGTGTAACTATATAGGCAACATTCTAGCTAGTTAGACTACTAGACTAACATTAGCTTGCTGGCCATTATTAGCAGCTAACAGCCAAAGCTAGCTGCTTGATAGGAGTTTAGCACTTTCAGTAGAACATAAAAAACTTTAAATGCACTTACCTGATTATGGTTCACATCTTCCATTTTTGACTCCACCGAACTCCATGTCTGATCACTTCACTTCGTAGATGTATGTGTAACAGACAGCTGCGATTGGCTCCTTTTACTCGGAATCCAGGATGCTTCACCTTTGGCCTAAATTACATAAAATCTGAATTTTTGAGATTTGTGTTTACTGTCGGGTTCTGATTTCTTTTCTTTTTGTTCTTTTAAAATCTCAAACCAATAACCCATAATTTCTAATCATGGTTTTAAAGGCAAATCTTATCCCTAGGTCCAAACATATAAAAAAAAACACTGGCAAAAGTTTGAATTTATTAAATACACTAAATATTAACTATTAAATAAAAAATGGAAATGTATTCAATGTGATGTGTATATAATTCAAATATATACAAAATGTATTGTTAAATCAATATTCAAATATAAAAAATTATATTTAGCTTTCAAGCTCCATAGATTTAATATAAGTAACAATATGGATGGTGTATACTAATTATTACATGTGAAGAGTAACTATGCATATTATAGCATTTTCCTCATGTCACTTGGCTACACGTACAGTATCTCTCTCTCTCTCTCTCTATATATATATATATATGTATAGTCCACTGAAAGCCTGGTCATTAACTTATAACTCACTGGCTAAAGCACATTTATATGGGCCTGATGTTATATAATATGGAATGTTTTGCCTAGTTTAGACACTTATAAAATTTGAGTTAACAGCTAGCCCCGTCTAAATGTTGCCACTGGATTCATATCATCTGCCACTTAAGAATGGAATTTGGGAAGAGCTGAATATTCAGATGAAATCATCTCTGGTAAGGACAATGCATTTTTTTTCAAAGACAATTTCAATGAGTCTGAATAAATAAGACGGTTGGATATTTGTGGTCTAGAGATAATTAATTGTTTTCTCTTTGAATGGCAAAATATTCTATCAGGAATAGGCCCACAGTAACGCTGATGCTTTCCTGACAGGCCGTTTGCACACACGACTTCCCTCTACAAGCAACTCTGTGCTTCTTGCATTCTTGTCTTGTGTGTTAAAGGGAAAGTCAGTTCCATTTTTTTTTTCTGCCAAAGACTCTCCAGGCTTTAGATTGTTGCACATGTTGTTTTCTTTGTTGTAGCTGAAGTCACTAAAATCTCAGAGTGTGTTAGGGTAAGATATATTTTGCAGATTCTTTGGTCTATAAGTACAGTTCTCACTAAATACTGTATAAATACTTTTTAAATATCTAAATGCTGTAGCTACATGTAGCTGTGTGAAATCTGTAATGCACTCTGTGGCTCTGTGGGTCTTTTGTTCCTTCTAAAAGGTGAAACTGTGCATGTATTGTAATGCTCAACCAAACTGGTGGCACCCTTTGCTGAAGATATCAGTGACGTCTCATTTTATGAAGATGATGGTGGATTGCACTGTATCAGTAGTTTTGGGCAAATAACTTTAAAATCAAAGTTAAGCTAAAAGTTCTGCATTCAGCTTGGCTGCATTAAGGCTCACCCCTAGACAAATGTCAGTAGCTTCACTAGAAGCTACATGGCAGTAGAAGCTACACTGACACTATATCCATAACTACGGTCACATCTTTTGATAATTACAAATAATAAATAAAGGAATGCCCCAAAACACCAATTTATCAGGCTTTTATTATAATACACATAACAAAAGAAAAACACTGACTCCATTAGAAACTGCTCCACTGTGTTGAGACAAAGTCCTCCAACCAATAAACACATAAGTTGTTGGATTAAAAATATACATTGTGCACATTAAAATAATAAAACAATTTATCAGTGCTACTAAGCTACTTAGTTAACAATTGTTTAATTCCTAAGTAAGCTACTTGGATTTAAAACAACTCTAACCCCTTGATACTGGTGAACTAATAGTGCTTTTCTGACCTCCGCAAGCCTCTTTCATAGAAATTATTAACCTTAAGTAAGTTTTTTTTTTCTATTTTGGTCATCTTGTAATGAACAGAATTATGATATTCCCTTTGCAAGATTAGATTTAAAAGACTTTCTAATTTTATGTTTCAAAGATTAGGCTACTATAACATGTTAAACTCATGTTAAATTGATATGCTGCATAGCTGCAAAGAGGAAATATTATCCTATCCTTGTGAGCTCAGGTCTCACGTAGCCCGTGTAGCAGGTAGGTGTAGCCTAAACAGATGGTCTCCAATGTTATTTTAGGCACAAGACAAATGGTTGCATATTTTTGTGCAGTAAACACTTTTTTATAGGCTTTTATAGGCTACATTGCTTTTCCGGTTCCATTTGTAGGCTAGTCTTCATTATTGATTAGTTTAGATATATTCTATGCTACAGTCTTAATTTCTGAATTTTCATATCGACTGCTAATGTGATTGATCTATAATGATTAAGCACACTACCAGAGCTCCAACTGTACTCCCCTCAAACAAATTTAGGCTTTAAACAACTGAATAATATCAGTATGCTCTTGGGATTTATTGAAAACATGACATCATTGTATGTACATCCACTGATTTCCTTTTAAAGGCTAAGAGAAACATCATTTCAGTGGTATATCCTCTCCTAAGTGCCAAACAAATTGTGATCAGCATTTCGGTTGCCATCTATGCTGTGAACATGAGGTGAGAACGTGAGAAGTTTTTAAGAGCTTAATATGTCATTTTTGAAATTGGATGTATGTGGTTATATTTAGCTAAAATGATTTATAAGCGATATATAGGAGTTATGAATATGTATACAAAATTAATATCTTTCCTTAGCTAAAATAAAATCTTGCTCTATCTACCTACCTACCTACACATCCCCCCTCTATAAAGATATAGTTTATATAATGTATATATATATATATATATATATATATATATATATATAGAGAGAGAGAGAGAGAGAGAGAGAGAGAGAGAGTTAGAGAGTTTATACACACACATTATATATATATAGATACAAAATTAATACAGTACATTTTTTTTTTACACCTTTCCTTCGGCCTAGGGATGAATATGTCAAAACAGACACCACTGCAAACACGTGCTTTACAGTAAAAAAAACACTACTTTCTCCCAGGAGTGCCATTAACATCCACACCCGGTGAACAGATTCATCAAGAAAGAAAGAAAACCTGCAGCTGTTTAAAGGTGAAAGCTGACTGCCTTTGGACTTGGCGTTGATAACCTCTCGTTACACAACGAAGCAGGCGATGGATCATCACATTAAAATTAGGGTAAGGAGTCTGTAGTATCTATAAAAACAACCATTAAAGCTGAAACAAGTGAAGTATAGCCGTATATAATAAAGTACATACGAAAGTATAGCCACCAAACCACTAGCAAATAACTGAAACTGAACCCGGCTCCTGAACTATATGTTTTCTCCAGAAGAATATCTGTTCTAACTACCATGGGCATATTTAGAAAGTGAGCCTGCGTACATTTTTAGAAAAAAAAACAAAAACAAAAAAAAACAAACAAAAAAAAACAACAACAACAAAGTAAGAGCCATTCAAGAGTTCTTTGGAAAGTGAAAGGTTGTTAGTTTTCTAAATAGAAATAGTTTTCTACACAGAACCTTAAAAGCTTAAAAGAACCCTTAAGAGCTCTAGATTTAACTTATTTTCTAAAAGATGTTAATTATTCTAAAGGATTATTTATTTATTTATTTATTTATTTATTTATTTGTTTATTATTTATTTATTTCGCCTTTTATGGTTGATTTTGTCGGTCAATATAAATATATATTTTAGATTTTACTAATATATTTTGTTATTAGCCTGCTTATATCAAATAATGCCAAATAAAATGTAAATAATCTTCAGTTTAAGAGACACCGATGCGACCTAGGCTACATAAGCACTGTAATTCAGATTTGCCATTAAAATGGGCTTTCATTACCTCCGCCATTCAGTGGGGACTTTTGCCTGGTCAGCACTTTTCTTGTAGCTGAATATAGGCATCAATAATAAATAAAGCGAAATAAAGCAGGTTAAGCCTTTCAACTCTCATGACCCATCGGAGGGTTCAGACTATATTTCCTCACCCTCTTACCAATAGACCTTTCTAATTAAATTTGCTGTGCATACCGAGTAATTCATAATAATATGAGTAATATTTAAAAACAATTATCGATAATAACTGAATAACAAGGTGGGGCATTAAGGGCTCAGCTGATTCAAAGCTGTGTTCATTGTGTGGAAGTCTAAATAGGTCAGTCGAGGTTACTAGTCTAGTCTAAACAGCTTTTACATATGCACCTGGATGAGAGCTAAAACTTTGACAGTTCAGGCAAAAAATCGTATGTGATGAACTCTATATCCTTAAATTATCATGTCATAAACATATGCAACAGCCTATATGTAAACAAATGTATTATTCAGTTTAAGCCCAGATATTTTGTCATAGCATTCTTTGGCATTGTTTTTTTCCCCCCCTTCTTTAAATAATAGGTTAGTAAAATGACTTCTAGATTATAATAGGCTGCTTTGGATAAATTAAGGGACTGAAGTCAGACACTCCAGTGCCAGTGGAGCAGACCCAGTATGCCCCTGTCACTGCTCCGGGTGTGTGTTCACTACGGTGTGTGTGCACTTGGATGGGTTAAATGCAGAGCACAAATTCCGAGTATGGGTCACCATGCTTGGCCACAAGTCACTTCACTTCACTATATGAAACGCCCTCATATCAAAAACACATGACATCACTGTATCATATAAGGGAGTGTGCGCGCGCGCTTCACAGGGGGTTAAAGAGAGAGAGTTGGAGCACTGGAGGAAACTGGGTTAGTGTATGGCATGAAATGCGTGTAGAAATGAATAGCAGAGCATGTTTAACCAGGTCATTTAGATAGCTTGTACTGACTGAGAGCGCAAAATGAGTTTCGTGACACACGTGCTTGTGTGGTTTATCCTCTTACACTACGCTTCCTTAGGCAGCAACTCTGCAGGATTGAGTGAGGTTTCAGAGAAGCAGAAAGCTGTAGCTGGTAAGCTATTTTCGGGGGTGTTAATAAAACTTTTTTTTTTCATAAGGATCTTATGAATCTTATGGAATAAGGATCTCTAGGAAATTATTTTGATCATGAAATCATGCAACCTAATTTTAAAACAGATTATTATTTAATTACAGTTAGCTGCATATTTAGTGTAGGCCTACTATACTGTTCTTTAAAATGCATTGCTCTACATGACCTCTGTCTAGCAACTGCTTCGCTAGTGCAAAACTCCTACCACGTGATTACCAAAGCTTTCTAATCCTTTTGAGAAGCCACAGAAAGCGGGGTTTCGTGTTTTTTTTTTTTTTTCTTTTTCTTTTTGCGGCATGAGGCGAAATCTAGGCCTTTTCATGTCCCCGCCGACGTGTTTTTGTTCATATTTCGTACAGTTTTCACCACCAGATGCATAGCCTACACAAGAGTCTGCTTGCTCAGATCCGGCACTAGTGTCTGTTGGTCAAGTTCAGTCGGCACGTGAAACTCAGCGGCGTCGACGGCGCCATGTTATGACGTCATTGTGCCTGCACACGAATCTCTCTCTCTCTTTCTCACTGTCTCTCTCTCTCTCTCTCTTTTTTTAAATCGGGTACAAATATGATTGGGATGGAGTAGAATAAAAGTGTGCGCTTGCAAAAGAGGAAAAAAAAACATGCAGCTGTATACTGAATACTAAAAACGATTAATAGTGGGCCTTGAGAGGGGTTTGCATAAAGCAAGTTGTTACAGTAATGCACAGAAGGAAGAACTTGATACCTCTGCTTTTGTTTTGCTCCATTAACTGTTTTCATGTGGTACATGTGTATGGGGGAAAAATGCTTTGGCATAATTAATTAAATCCTAGTCCCGGTGTTTTGCAGATTATTATTCAATGAGGTTATGTCATGTTTAGAACTGAAAAACCTTGATTCTGCATGTTTTTATGTGGTCAGTAATTCAGAATACTACTGAAGGCTGAATAAATAATTGTTATGATTCCCCTTTGGTCTCGTGCATTTCTGCTGAAAACACTCCTCATAGGCCACGGTGCCAGAACATTACAGCTCTGGATGAAACTTGTTAAATGTTCCCACATAACCTATTTAAAGGTCTAGGTATGATCTGCACACTTCTCTGTTACAGTCGTGTTAAAGGAAAACTAAAAAAAGGCACTCTGTGTAGACAGAGCAAAAACTTGTTCCACCCCTTTAAGAAGCGAGATGCTAAGATGGCGTCTTACTCAGTGCCAAGTTCAAGTCTACTGCACACTCAGACTCAAACATGGAGCAGAGGGAAGGCTTCTAGAGTAAGATGTAAGATCTGTTACGATCTGATAAAACAAAATCATATAAGAACACATGCATTCAGTCATTTGGTCCATTTGGTAACATTTTTAATCTTAGTCAAAACTTCACATACTCCCCCCCCCCCTTTATAGTTTGTCAGACAAACAAACCCACAAGCAATAGGACTGCTCGAAAATGCCATGACTCTCATGGTTTTGCTAAATGACTAACCGGCTCTGTGAAATCGCATTGCTTGCCCAGATTGTGGTGCAGTGTCACAGTTTATTACTGATACATTTGCTCTTCAGGAATAATGTCTTCAGATGTTCCAAGGTCACATTCAAGGCTCATACAGAGAGGGGAGCTGAAATAAAGGTTAATTTTCTCAAATCAAGGTATAGAAAATAGTTTATAAAACATATTTATTACATTATTTAAATAAAAGTATTCAATACATCACTGTACTTTGCGAGGTACTGTATTTAATACAGTTTGTTTTCAAAAGTACTGCTGCTGGTGGTCTGAAGTCGAAAGCACAATAAATCTGTGAATGCATAATATTTCATTCCTAAAAACACACACACACACACACACACACACACATACACACACACAATGCAATGCAATGCTGGAATTCGTGGTGCCACGAAACAAAATTGGCCCCTTAAAACACTTTTTAACTTCTTCAGACTAAAATGTTGCACACATCATTCAACTGGAAATGTTAATCACGTAAAACGAGCAAATGTGTACTGGTTCATATGTAACACGACAGTACTCATGACGAACACTCTTCTATTCACATAAGAACTAGCCTACATTTAAAGCAATGCAAACTGCCAGACAGGAAAAAAATTAAAAAGTTTTATTTGCGATTAATCTGTTGTGACAGTTTTTTTTTTCTTTCTTTCTTTCTTTTTTTTTTTTTTTTGCTGGAAACATAAAACATAACAGTACTGCAACCCTCAAAAGTGGAATACTATATTGACTCAAATGGCTAGGCTTTGCCCTGGGAAGCTGGTGTTTTAACACTTCTGGTTAATGTTAATGGATGAAATCTAAATGCTGTTGCATAACACAGCTGAAAATCTTATCGAAATGTGAGGAGCCAGTGAATAACTGGCTAATGGGCCTCTCCTTATGGTAATGTAATATCCTCTCTACTAAGAGTTTAAAAAAATGCACAAAAGTATTTAACGCTTTATATCTATTTATCAGTCACTTAAGACATTTTTGCCTGTTTGCTCGCTCTGTCAGTTCCCTTAAGAGCTCAAAGTACTGGAATAATCTATACAATACTATAAACTTTAGAAAAAAGAGTTAATTCATTATATTCATAGTTGATATTTTTGATCCAGATAAGACACGTTTATTGGTTAAAAAAAAAAAAAAGAAGTTACAATCGCGTCAAGGAAGCTTTTAGAGTCCTTATGACCTTGTTTCAATGTTAAGCTGGTCAATTTGTGACTCAACACTGTACAATCTTGTTAGAAAACATTTCCATAAATATCATTTAAGATTCGGCTCTTTGCCGATAATTAAATTACAAATCGATAAATATGGCATCATGGATATGTATTTACATCGTTATCAACAAAAGGCAATATTATAGTCAAAGGTAACAATCGTACTAGCACATTTCTCCAGTTCAAAACAGACGTGGACAACAGATTCGACTCCATCAAACAAGGAAATACATTCACGATTAGGCTATATACTTCTTTTTCTTTTTCTTGCTGCTGCTCTTGTTCAAGTTCAAGACAAAGACTTTGGCACATTTTGTAAGACTGTCTGAAGTTTTAACAATCACAAGGCGACACGGACGCCGCCGATATAAAAACACCGTGAAATATTATTTCAGTTTTGTTTATTTTTAAAATAAACTTTTGATAAAATACATAAAATTAAAAATAAAATAATTATCTGTAATCTGAAAACTAACCCGAAAACATTTTTTTTTTAAATTGATTCATAGAAAGTGTAACTATTTATTGTTTTTTTTTGTTTGTTTTTTTTCCCCCTTCGATCTCGGAATAAAAGTCAGATTTTGGGTCCTGAGAACGGACGAGGCCCGCTGTGGCGACCTCTCAGCTCTTCGTGTTGTTCCACTGGCATTTTGTTCACCGTGGTGTGAATAGTGTTTTGTGGTTTTTAAAGGTTGCCTGAACCTTTTGGTCCGCAATAAGAGTCTACTCGGATCTTCAAACGTACCATTCGTTGAAGTTGGGCGCTAATGCGTCGCTGTGTGCTGGTGCGCTTTGCACGCTTGTATCAGGCGTTTTGGTTGGATCTTCTGAGTTGGTTGAAACCAGCACAGGCGGCGTGGAGGACTCGTACCCGGAGCTGGCTGCTGGAGACGACTCCGAACCTTGTGATTCGTGGACCTTTCAGGACGACATTTATTAAAAAAAAAAAAAAAAGTGGTATAAATGCAAAGTGCATGCATAGCTTGCATTGCAAAAATACATGCATGTGTCATTTAGGCTTGAGATTTCCGGGTATAGCATAATCGTTCAGCTATATTAGAAATATATATGTCCAATATAAAGCCAATAACGAATAAATGAAGGAATGAAGCTCTCAGTATAAGCCTGTTTAATATGGCAAGCTGAACAGCTTCATCATCTGTACTAATAATACTCTTAGATAGAAGGATCAATAGTCAGTTACCTTCATGTGTTTCCTGAGTGAGCTTGGGTGCGTGTAGGACTTGTCGCATACTTTGCAGATGTAGGGCTTGTCAGAAGTATGCACGTGCATGTGCTTTTTTCTGTCGCTGCTGTTTGCGAAGCGCCTGTCGCAGCCCTCGAACTCACACTTAAACGGCTTCTCGCCTAAAACACAGAGTAAACAATGGGATTTCAGAGTGGCCTATACATTACAGGAGGCTGTTTATGTTGCAAATTACAACTTGTAATATGCAATCCGTGTGAACAGGCTATCGCTTTCACACCCTGGTATTGTGACTCGCAAGTATTGTTACATCAGAAGCCTGATTTTTATTATTCATCAATAGTAAATTGTTTCCTAGGCTAATTAAATTGTTTTTTTTAACAGTGCATAACACTTACATTAATGTTCTGCTGTATAATATTTTCTCATAGCTAAACAGGGACCCGGTGTAATCTAATTGCCAACTGTAGCCATTTCCAACAGCTTGCTTTACATTGCGTGTGATTCTCAGAAGTAACGGGTCATTGATTCTGACACATATCCATCCAGGGGCCATCAGACTAAATATAATTTGTCTACTTCGCACATTTTTTTTTCTTTTCATGGACTGACCAAACAGACATTCTGTTGACAACTTTCAGCCACAAACGTCAGGGGTAGCTGTGTAAATAACAAGACAACCATTCACAAATTCCCTGCCAACTTAAGCCATTTGGCTATATCCTATATCAATGTTACAATTCTTATTTAATATTTACGCACATTAATTCAGCACTTCTCATGTATATAAGGAGAATATATACTGACAAATATATATATACATATATATATATTTATATATGCACACACACACTCACGTTTTTCAAACAGTTGCTCAACCCAAATATTGTCTTCAAGTAATTCACTCTGCTTCTCAAGACAAAAATAATGCGGCCTTGTAGGCCGAAGTGTTGTGCCATGAATTAATGGGACTGGGGTTGGGGTTGGGGTTTTGGGGGGGGGGGGGGGGGGGTTACCCTCAGAACTTTCACTTAATGTACCCCCTTTGCTCAAAATGTAGCGCTTCTAAGCAGAATAAAGAAGAATGGAAACCTACCAGTATGAGTCCTCTTGTGAATTTTTAAATTTTCTGATCTTGCAAAAATTTTCCCGCAACCAGGGAAAGGACAAGGGAACGGTTTCTCCCCGGTGTGCACTCTGATGTGGTTCACTAGTTTGTATTTGGCCTTAAACGATTTCCCTTCTCTTGGGCAGTCTTCCCAATAGCAAACGTGGTTGCTCTGCTCGGGCCCGCCGACGTGCTCCATGGACACATGCGTGACCATCTCGTGCATGGTGCTGAAAGTTCTGTCGCAAGTTTTTTTGGGCCTGTTTATTTGGGTCTCATCTATCCACTTGCAGGACAGCTCTTGTTTTATGGGCTGCCGCATGTAGCGGAAGAAGGCGCCTGGCCCGTGGTGCGTGGGCACGTTCATCCCCACGTTCATGTTGATGGGGTGATTGTAATTGTGGAGCGGCGCGGCGCCGTACGGATCAGCGCGCGGACTGGGAACAGGGCGATACGGATCCGGCCGCCCGAAAAGGTCCCCACGCAAACCGATGTGCATTTGTCCGTTCACTACGTGTCCTCCAGGAGAACTATGGCTTACGCCTTGCTCGTGAAGTCCCGGGAACAGGAGGTGGCTCGGGTTGTCCGAGATTCCAGGGGGTGCGTGGAGACTCCCGGCAGAAGCGGCGAAGATCCCGTGCTGCGCGCTTGTGGCCGTCGTGTCGCTCCGGTTTCGGAACAAGAAATCTCGCGTGGAGTTGAACGCGCCTCCGCCGTAAGAACCGACCTGCCCTCCGTGATGGTGGTGTCCGAGCGCAGCTGCATATCCGGTAGCTTGCGGGGTGAAAGCCGATGTCTGGCTCGGGGCGATATCGTGTGTAACGGAGCTAATTTTAAACGCAGCTGAATGGGACGAGTCCGCGAAGGGATTGAGCCCCAGTCCGGGCTCTCGGTTCCCGAGCTCATGGTGTCTCGGCGTTCCGAAGCCTCCAACTCCAAGCGATGGAAACTGGGGACCACTATCGAGGAGCATAGTGATGAGGCTCGGCCAACGAAATTAAACGCAGAAGAAGAGGGATGGAGATTTGAAACCCCAGGTTTAGCAGAGGAAAGTTCAATCACGCACGCAGTAAAAGCAAAATTTCGCCTAAACTCACACAGAACATCTAATAAACTAGATACGTCACGTTAAAAATAATGAAAACGTCAGGTAATAGTCCCAGGCTCGGCGAGCAGGGGGTGAAAAACTCCCGTTAGTGGGATCCGTGAGAAAGAGGATCAAACTTCCCCCCCTTTGCAGATGAATGATGTCCTTGGACTGATAAAGTCAATCACTCACTCCTTGCACATAAATGAGTTCGGGAGGCAGGTCTACGCTATCCAATGAGAATACGACTCCCTCTTGGTCACGTGGCAGCCATGGAAGAAGTTCATTGGTTGGATGGCGGATGATTGGCACCGTTTGGTATTGAAAATAGCGGTTGGTTTCAGCGGGTAAATGTGATTGGTCAGTTTTGCTGTTATTTGCAGGTAAATCAGCGCGGCATTATTTCGGTTGATTTTCGGAGCATTGTTTATTTCCAGCTCTCAGCGCGCCACATTTACAGAAATACACCGTGCTCCAGTGTTTGGTGAGGTTTTGTTTGGGATGTGAAACACTTTTAATACAACCACGAATTTAACTCTCCTAAAAACTACTAAGTAACATTTTATCATTTATAACTCCATTATGAAAATGTGTGGAGGCCACTTGGAGTTTAAGCTTTAGGGTTAGGCTTTAACTAGTTTTTACCCTTATAAAAGATTTTAAGGAATTTACGCACTCCTTGTTTACTGACAAACAAATATAGCCCCACTACACTGACAAACAATCAAGTAAATGGAAGTTAAATGGAAGTTAATAAGCATTTTTATTTTAGGTCATTTTAATTGTGGTCTAAAATTTGTTTATTTATTAATTAATAAATAAATAAGATAGAACTAACTGTTCGGGCAGTTCTAAAAGTTTGTCTATCTATCTATCTATCTATCTGTCTGTCTGTCTGTCTGTCTGTCTGTCTGTCTATCTATCTATCTATCTATCTATCTATCTATCTATCTATCTAATTACATTTAATTACGTTCTGGCAGTATTCCGAATGTTGCCTTTCCTGGAGGCGCATGGGAAAGGGGCGATTTAAGCAGCACAGGCCGTAGGACGCAGGAAAAAAAAAAGACAGAAAGAAAGATGGCAGTAATTGTAATATGTACGGAGATTTTTTTTTTTTTGCTCTGCCAGAAAACCGTGCTATTCAGCGAGTTTCACAGGGTTGCTGCTGACACGCTGCAGGACACAAAATCTGATCAAGTTCAGAGACGCGTTGAGTGCTTCAAGCAGCGCTTTATAACGCCAAGCCTTTTCTTATTCTCTCTCCCCCCTCAGTCTGTCTCCAAAAGCAGCTCACATTTTTGTATTTTAGAGATCTTTAAAAAGAAAAATCTTCAAATCAGTCTCTCATTCTGCTCTAGTTGCCCGTCCACTCGCACGCAACACACTATTTTCAAGAAAGAACAGGGTAGCCAAATTTGCTCTGAAGGTGAGTCTTTTTTTGTGATATTGTGGAAGATGTGAAAGTTATGTGTAGTTAATATGTAGAGATGTGTGTGTTCAGTCCCCTAAAGTATAACATTATCAAAAGGTATTTGATTAAAAAAAGAAAGTGGGGTATTATATATTGCATTATTTTAATTTAAACAAAATCAGAGTCAGTGATTTTATTCGCCATATACATTTACATGTATTAGGAATTTTTCTTGGTGTTTGGTCACAACATGATACATTCAACACACACACACACACAAATCTCGGACAACACAGTTAACATCCTAATATACAAATATTGCATCTTAGGCGGAAATGGTAGGCTCAGATGTAATTTAAAATAAAATAATTATAAAAATATTTTAATAATTTCTTATTAGTGTTAGTAAATTATTATTCATATAGGCATACATATAGCCTAAAGTAAGTACGTCCTGTGCGTATATCAATATAGCAAGCACAACATCCTCCTTCCGCTCAGTTTAATCTCTCTTAAACCCCTCCTCCTCTTCCTCCTCCTCCTCCTTCTTCTTCCTCTCTCTCTCTCTCTCTCTCTCACACACACACACACACAGTGACAGACTGTAACTTTCCCTTCTGGTTACTCGTTATTTTACTGGCCTAGACTGTCATATTTTCTTACCTCATTTTCGTCACAAATGTATGTAGACTTTGTTCTTTGTGTACTCTCTATACAAACGCAAAGTAAGTATATATTAGATATATATGAGAAACATTGTATACCTTTGACTGCAGTGTAAAAATAGATTTCTTCTTCTTCTTCCTCTTCTTCAAATAATAATAATAATAATAATAATAATAATAATAATAATAATAATAATACCACCAAAAACAACAATAATCTATTATTATAAAGTATTATAGTATATTATTATAATAAAAGAAACAAAAAAAGCAACATTTTATTGAAGAATTGCCACAATACAATTTCTATATTCTTCTTGTATTATTATTATTATTATTATTATTATTATTATTATTATTATTGTGTCTGTTGAAATGTTATTTATATATTAATATTGTGGCCTGGGGCTCCCCATGCCTCAGATCATATTTATTATGGACATGCGCATATAAGACGATAAGTAATGCTTGTAGCCATATTTACTACTCTATTGCTCAAATCCATCAATACATTAGGCCAGGTTTAAGTTGTTCCCCTTTACTTTTACCCTTTATTTATTTTCTTTACCAATTAATTAACTATCTGGGAAATTGGTATTAATTCCTGTGTATTTACGATCTGTCAGTTAGGGTTAACAATATCCTCTGCTTGTATGCTGCTGAGGCTATGGCTTAACTGCTTATTCACCAAACATTTGATCTGATATGTGACCTACCTAGCTCCTTCAGTTAGCTAAATGCTAATCATGATTTAACATTTAGCCTATAGTCGCCCTTTGCCAAATGAAAACGTCTCCTCATCTTAAAATAGGTTGTGGTTAGTAATATAGTGTACCAGATCCAGTGGTCCAGCAATTCATATTCAATTCTGTTTTTATTCTGCTGTATTCTACAGCATTCATTTTTAGCAGATGATTCTGAACTACATCATTCACTCTAGCCTACAGCCACTCAGGAGGAAAATCAGTCATGTAGCTTGTCATTAGTTAACAAGCTAAGCTTCCTGAGAGCATGTAACTAAACTAACAGCAACAGCCCATAAACGAACCCTAACACTGCATCAGCAAGGTAAAGAATGATAGCTTTGATAGGCAGATAGACCTTATCCGTATTAGATAAAATGTAGCACACTGTGAGATAATTTAGGTTTTTTTTTTTATTTAGGATACTCACAATAATGCCTGCTTACTGGTTACTTGGTTAGAAAACCATTATAAGACGCAAGTCGTTTTCAATAGCCCTATATATTAGGGTATGAGCTGGGGGTAGGGTGTCGTGTTCTGCGTTGGTTCTGTTGCTCTGTCTCATTTTTGGAGAAGATCTATCCACTGTGCTATTGCAACCGAATTATCATATACAAAATAAACTACTTCCAAACATTACAGGGTTCAAAGGGTGAGAGGACACGTGCCCCATTAGTCTGAATACTTATGACACGCCAGGTCATAACCGTTTTGCAGCTAGGATGCTTGCAGAGAAGAACATGACCTTTCAGTTTGCTCCCTCACTTTTATATTTACAGGCGTATTATAGAGACAATTCTGAGGCAAATATGTTTTAGTTTAGACAGTCATGGGGCATGGCAGTCATGGCAATGGCAAGCGCACTGTGCTACAATTAAGGTTTTCATAGCATTTGGGACCTTGGCCAAAATAGTCCATATATAATGCTTGTGGCATTTCAGGTTTGGGACAAGACTATGCTGTAGCCTGTATCACACTCAGATCGCCAGGTTCACAAGATTTAATCGCCATCACTCATTTGCTATCTGCAATGGATGCAAAACAAATCTTTTCTTTGGAAAAGACTAATGATTTTTTTCCATGCTTGTCTTCACACACACACACACACACACACACACCTGTTTAAAATTGATACGTGTTGTGAACGTATAGTCTAATATACATCTCACACATAAGGGGATAGGTTGTCTTGTTTAAATGGAGAAACAGGTGGAACTCACTCACACACACACACACACACACACACACACACAACACGCAAAACGCTATAAGCCAGTCTGCGCTAATGCATCTGAATGCGCACTGCTTCGGTAAATGCGTGCAGTTTATCAAGTTCTGAAGTTTATACGAATGGATGCAGGACCAAAGTTTAAGGTACTTCGTGAACATGACAGATAAAGCACGCGTTTGATCTGAATTAATCCAAACGCCTAGTTGTTATTTAAATTATTGCATTTATTTAGCATTCATCAGTGAATATACAGTCACCTTATTCTCATTCGTCCTCTTTCATATACATAGTAGAAATATAATACACATGCATAAATCACACATGTATCTGGGCTTGGGCGACTTTTCAGTTTAATGTTCATGCGTATATGTAAAAGGTGCGATAAGGCTGCGAATAAGCAACATTCAGCATTCAGTGCAACTCCACAAAAGAAAACGCACCACAAAACAGACAAGTGTAAAGTAAGTCAAGTGTGATGGGGGACCAAAGTGTTATTAGAACGTTTCTATATAGTTAAAAATATCAGTTTTGGAAAAATCAGTTCTCTTTGAATTTGTTAATTGCAGCCATATTGCACGAGGATTCATTTAGGGTAAAAATCCACATGTAGCTTGATCTCAGTCATGTCATTCCGACAGATCATGGACTTGACATGAAAAATTATATATATATATATATATATATATATATATATATATATATATATATACTTTATACACATTATCCAGATGTAACACACTTGCAGGGATTCTAGACAAAAATTGTGTAAAATAAAAATAAATAAATAAAACGTGAAATACTTTATCAAACCTGCATGTTTTTATTTTATTATTTTTTTTAACGAAACATTCAATCTTAAGGCTTGTTTATCGTTTCTTGTCGCCTAAACAACGTTGGAAAAAGGCCCGTTACAGTCAGAAATATCATATCATCTCCCGCTTACTAATTTAATTCTTGCAGGTGAAACTGTACAGTAATCACTTTAGATACTGGGATATAAACTGCGTTACACGAGAATCTGAAACATCCCTTCATGACTTGAAACAACATGTCGCCCTACTAGATTAACATCAATAATTTTATTTGTAGCCTATTTAAAGTAATACACAAGTGGAGAGGTGGGGTGGTGAATGGTGACAGAAGTGAAAGATTTATGAACAGCCATACACTTTGCAGTTACAGAGAAAAAAATACGTTTTTTTCCCTTTAAATAGCTCAAAACACTATTATTCCAAGCCCTTCATCGTCCCTTCGACAGATTGCTGGTCTAAAATGACATTGAGGGGAAAAAAAGCACACACACACACACACACGGTATCGGTGCGCACTCTGACTAAATCAGATGACTAAATGTTATTCCTGGCATGATCAATGTGACGGGGGCGTTTCAGGATCCTTATTTGTCAAAAAACCTTTAGTGTGTAGTGTTTTACTGCACTGTCACCTAACTGAGATGAAGAATCCGGTCATTTAGGCCTACATAAGATCATTTTTACTCGCAATTTTTTGGGATATGAAACCAGTCTCCCTTAAAGATAAATCATAATTAATTAGGTTGATGTTTTGTCTATATTTCCCTATGGGAGACGACAAAGTCTCGTCGGTGTCATCGTTGTTGTGACGTCACTGGCGCGTTGTGATTTAAAAAAAAAAAAAAAAAAAAAAAAATCCACGGCAATATGTCCAAACCCTTTGAGTTCCGCTCTCAGTAGTGAAAAACCACCTGGAAATAAAACAAGTGTCATTATATTGTCGCTTGTTATGAACCTATGCCAAGTATAGTTTACTTCAAACATTTTCGCTTACCAAATTGATTGTTGTTAGGATTTTAGATCTATTTAATCATATATGAGAACTTTTTAAAAATGATTTTAGGCATATTCGGATCATATTTCTGCGCAGAACGTTTGAACAGAAGCACTCAGGAGAGTAGGCTATCTGAGCACACTGTATGTAAAAAGTGAATAATCACCGACCATTTTAATTTCGCTTGTGCTGCATTGTAGAAAAATGCTTATTATGGTCCAAAATCTTAGCACAAGCCAGACTGAATAGTCTAATGCCTATAGATGAATGTCTAGTTTCATCCTGAGACGTTTTTGTGAGTTGTAATCAGACGCTCTGAAGCCGAAAGAGCCAACAATATTTGTCAGAGCAAAAGCGGCATATATCAAAGCATTTTTTACTGCAAGATTGAAAACGGAGTCGTGCGGTGAAACGCCTGCGTGTCCCTTTTAAAACAAACCCAGTCGCTGTCAATCATCGGGCATTCCGACCAATCCCTGAACGCCCTTTTTTCAAAACCAGGTTTGCCCGCTGTGCTTTTATATTGCAGCCCGGCCTGGTTCGGAGCATTTTACTACCACGGTTATTGCCACAAATCAAGAGGGTGAAGTGAACGGCATGGGACGCGCACCAACTTTCACGAACTTGCGTCCGCTTCATGGGACCGCGAGGTTGACGGCCAAGACCGGCACGTGCAGATGATACATGGCGGTGCAATGGGGACAAAATTAGTCGGTAAATCTTGAGCGGTTGCACACTTACAACAACAACTACAAAAAAAAAAAAAAAAAAAAATCATGACAACCCTTTCAAGGTTTAGTGGCTGCCCTCTGTCTTGCGTAAACCCTGGAGAGAGCAATACTGAACCCAGTGTGGTGCTGCCACCTTTGGCAGGGGAGCACATGGGGCACCCCACTGGCACTTCCTTAAAACTCTGCCCCTCGCACAATTTGCTAGACTACCCCGAGACAAGGGCCACCGCATATGTGGACCACTCGTTGCCTCACTTTCCAGACACGGGATACACCAGCCATCGCCTAGACGCCAGCCCTAGAGGCATTATCATTGGGACAAACCTGTCAGGACCGGGCATGCCACCAGTCACAGACCAGCTGGCACCAAGACCTAACCAACATGGCGCTATTGGAAGGTACCGTGACCTCCACGGCTACAGGGATGGCCGAAGCCATGCTTTTTTCACTACGTATCCGGAGCAGGCCCACAGCTCTGTTGATGCCAACCGAGACTTGAATGGCCAGGTGATGTTGGGTCTTCCAGGAGATCTCCTCTCAAGGGCACATCCATACGGACAAACCCACAGCGGCCCTCGGGCCAACAGCCAACAGCTTGTTACTCAGTTTCTGGGACTCTATAAGCCCCTGAACATGGCCATGCAGCGAGGAGGGGGCGATGCATTCCTCAGGTGCTCCAGACAGACTTTAACGCACGAGTTGGTGTGCAAGTGGAGTGATGGCCAAGAAGGCGCTGGCAAGCTGCCATGCTCCAGGACTTTTGGGACTATGTATGAACTTGTCACTCATGTGACGATCGAGCATGTTGGGGGACCTGAGCATTCTGACTACGTGTGCCACTGGGAGAATTGTCCCAGGGACAGAAAGCCATTTAAAGCCAAATACAAGCTGGTCAACCACGTCAGAGTGCACACGGGAGAAAAGCCCTTTCCCTGCCCCTTTCACGGATGTGAAAAAGTTTTCGCCAGATCCGAAAACCTCAAGATTCACAAGAGAACCCACACAGGTTGGTGAAACAATAATAATAATAATAATAATAATAATAATAATAATAATACTTTTACCTTATTTTTGTGTGTTTAAAAATATTATCGTGTTGCCAGACTCCAGAAAACACATCCTTTTAGTAAAAATTACAACTTTAAGTTATAATTTTAGCTACCTCGCCTGCATTTATATACAAAATTTAATAGTTCTGCTGCTTAAGAGATTGGCCATCAAATATTTATTACATCAATAAATATTTTATAGGTGCACTTTATAGCGAATATTTTATTAACTTTATATAGATGTAGTATACGTTTTAAAGGCTCGGGAAGTGCTTTATTCAGTCTGTGATTGTTATCATGTTAGCCCATTATTTTCCACCAAACGAAATTACTTAGCACTTATCCCTAAGTTCTGTGTCCTATTTTTTTTTTTTTTATGATTATAAATGTACGTGCGTTAAATATTTGCTGTTACTCAACAATAGGCTGTTGTTATCTGTATTAGTCCGAACAGTTGGCAGTGTAGTTAAAGCAGTAGTGGTGGTAAAAATAAATCAGTTGTTAGACGCAGTTGTTTGGGTGCCTCTCATTACGGGAGTGAAATAAATAAATAAAGCTCGGGACACCGGAGAGGTGTGACGTAGCGCTGACGCAGTGGCCAGCTGAAGCCCCAGTAGGACTGGATGCGCGCTCGCAGCATGCTTCAGACTCAGCAATCCAGCGGGCCTCACCACCTCACCTAGAACTGACGTCATATAATTCATCTAACCTTACGTTTTTATTTGCGCCGGCCTATCCTACTTAGCAATAACATTTGCTAAATAAACAATGCATGCATCAACATCTTTTTTGATCCCAGGATAGCCTTCGTGGTTCTCCTGCAGCTTGTAAGTGAATAAAAGCCATGTTTATTTCCTTTAGAGTCAGTCTGAGCTACTTCCAAATTTCAAATGAAGCGCCCTACATATAAATTAAAATAACTTTTAGATTTTATGGAAGGTTGTTAGAGCTACGTCTAGAAGCTGAAACAGAAGGGCGAAATCGCACAAGACTGTGTGTAACGGAGTTTGTGTTGTATTTGTGTCATTGTCTCTATTTTCCAACAGATCCGTGGTACTTCCAAAAATTACACCAGCCGACTTACAGATATATTGTATAAAATAAAAAATAAAAAAATATGAAAGGAAAATTAACAGTCGTCATATTCGACTTATTTCTAATGCTATAAGCTCTGGTCAGATTGAATGAGTGACTTCCGCTGTTTGGTCCCAGGCCTGTGTGTTAGGCTTGGAGGAAAAAGGAGAGTCAGACACACTCCACGTCCTCGTGGCGCAGTGAAGACTTAATGAGGGCTAGACTTACAATTTGATTCAACTAATAATCCTGCCCGAATTATCCTTCAGCTCGTTTGTAACAGCACTCAGACGTGATGAAGAGTGCCTTGACCTCTCCCATAACTCGAGGTTCATTTTTCCCTTCCTTTAGGTGAGAAACCGTTCAAATGCGAGTTCGAGGGCTGCAACCGGCGGTTTGCAAACAGCAGCGACCGGAAGAAGCACTCGCACGTCCACTCGAGCGACAAGCCGTACATGTGCAAGGTCAGAGGCTGTGAGAAATGTTACACGCACCCGAGCTCGCTGCGCAAACACATGAAGCTCCATTGCAAGGCCGACACGGCCAAACCGGGCGAGGACGGTGAGCCTGGGTCTCCCGAGGTGGCGGGAGAGCAAGTCCCATCATCCCCTGCGGCGGTGACGCGGTCCTTGCCGCCTGCCCCCTCTCAGGACTCCCCCGAGACTCTGAGGTCACGCTTTCATCACACTTTTGACAGCAGTTTGGACTATACGGCGCACAGGCCGCAGTCCCTTTTGGATCCTCTGTTACTACACCGGGGCAGTTACAGAGGCGAAACGGCGCAGTACGCGTGTAGCCAAGCAAGTCCCACTTTTGCTCATAGCCACAGGAATTTTGCATCAAACTCACCTTTCCAAAAAAGCCTTGTAAACGGCTGGTACACATGTCACAACGGCGCCCAGCCTTTCTCGTCTAAGCCGTGTAACAATGATTAATAATTGTTCATGATGGCGTCAAGGAGAGGTAATCAAGAGGGCACAGGACAGGTTGTGTAATTTAGACTTGTCTTTTGAAACGATTTTTGTATTTTCTCGATGCATTTCTCGATGTCCTATTTATGATCTGGCTGAACAGTTTATGCCTGAGAGCTGACGTTATTGTGCTGGTGATATTCTTTAACTGAAAATATATTATAACCTACATTGTGCTGGTGAGATTCCTTAACTGAAAATACACTTATGACCAACGTACTACAATACATTGGTCATCAGTGTATGTTTCTGTATATAGAAATGATAAAAAAAAAAAAAATACATAACTACATAATTTGAAAGCGTTTTAATTAGTGACAGGATCATGTGAGAAGCTGCTGAGGCCTACTCTGCTTAAAAGAGCAACAAGAACATTTTACTCTTGTAATTCTCTGTTTTCTGACTCATTTTTGGTAATACAGTGCTTGCTTGTAGAACCCATCAATGTTACTTCATGCACGTTTCTAAGGGAAAGAAATGTTATTCGCTTTGTTGTCATTAACCCCGAGTGGCCGAGTTTTTGCTTTCTTGTTGTGAGAATATTCAGCCTGTGTTCAGTTCAGAGAAGAGAAGCTGTGTACTACCACAAGGCCCTTGCTTCCATTCCCTTTGTATATCCCAGTTCAGGTCTCCCAAATGTTTAATTAAAACTCCACTGTATATAGCCTACTGTACAATTAATTGTGCATTCAATATTCAACATTAAAGTGTCTTTATTCCCTTTGATCAGGTTGAGTGTGATTAAATTCACTCATTTTTAAAGAAAACGTGGTGGTGTTGAAGTCAAGATTCACACTTCAGTTATGTGTGTTACCTCACAAGAAGATATATATTAAAGTGAATTGCACGAAAACCAGGTATTTCCGATAGTAGCAATCAGTTAACCTTTTTTGACTAGAACAGTAGCTTACTGTCCAAAAGTGTCAATCACTGAAGTTATTCCAAACTGATTATAACAAGTTTAATTAAACAGAAGGTCGGACTAGTTGCATACTAAGAACCTAGAAAATGTCTTTCTAAATGTCTTCGCCATCTGCTGATTGCAGAGAGATGCTGCAGTTGATGCTAAAAGTCAGAATGTGTTGGCTGTAGTAGTTTCTTATTACAAACCGTAGCCTATGTCTTCCAGAATAATCAGATGTTCACAGATCATTCTAGATGATCTGTCCTAACAGGTACTGAAAGGGAAATCCTGCCTCACTGTTTTATGTACACCTTGGGTTCACTGGAAAGCAAATGGCATTGCCTAGGGAGACTGTAAATACCACGTCCAGTGTGGTTTAAGACATTAGTGCAGCTTTAATATGCCTAATCGTCTGTAAATTGTCTATGAATGTGCTTCACTAAATAGTTACTGGGTTGGTCATTAGAGCTTAATGTGAGCTGGTTTAATGGACTATGCTCAACTCATTAAGTAATTAACCAAGTGTTTCAACTAATTTGCTCTTGTACAAATTTAAGTCACATATCTATGATTAATGTATTAATTGGTAGGAACAGTGTTTTTTTTTTATATTAAATTCTGAAAAATTAAATTCTAAAGATGAAAAATGAGTTTAGAAATGTTTGGCATATGGCTTGAACTAGCTTTTGTGGAAGTAGTCCAGCATTACTACACTGGATGGGGTGAGTAGCTGTAAAGTTGGTTTGCCTCCCTTTCAATACTTTGTTAAATATTTCTTCACTTAAATGGGCATTTTATGTTCAGGATAGACTGTTTAAATCTAATATGTTCATTACTGCCTGGCTGGTTATTACTATAGTTGGTCACAATCATTATTTCAATACACTGAATGTAGTGCCCACAGACAGACGCAAATGTTTTAGGAAGTGAGGCATTAAGTATTTGTTAACTGTCCCCACCTTATTTTCCTGAAATGGCAAGGGTTTCTCCTACATAGAACTCCTCTAAAAGTATACTTTTCAGTCTGACTTTAAGTTTATTTATGCTTTATGCTATTTATGCTGAGTGCGAGTGATTAATGAATGTGGGTGATTGGTTGGATTTCATTTTGGATTTGTAACCAGTGTAAGAATGCTAACTCAGGCCCTAACTCTATGCTAACTCTAATCTTAACCTTAATAACTTCCTATAAATTGACTTGTGTAAATAATTACGAATTTGCAAGTGTAAAACCATGCTGGCATTTATTTATGTCTTGAGGCCTAGATATGATAAATTCATAAGTGGCCATTAATTGTAGCTAATATTATAAACCAGAAGCCCTTTTGAATATGGACAGAATTTAGGCCTTTTAAAGCTGCGTTTGGTAAACTGTAAGGGGTCCTATAAGGAATCTTAGGGCATAGCCCTGTTGCATTTAATGATAGTCCTCAAAACATAGTATTTGAGTTTCCATTAATGTTTTGATGATGGTGGTGGAGAATGATCATTATTTAAACGTGTTTTTTTTTTTAAACACCTTTTTATTTAATATGTACATAATTTATGTCCACATGGATAATTCAGCCTTACCTTTTGCTACTGGCCTTCTGATCTCTGTAAATTTTCTGAGCACCAATATCTACAGTCTTAGATCAGAAGCCACAAATATATTTTGCCAACATAAATCTGAGCCTCACTACTTACAAAAATCCTAAGATAATATAAGTGTAGCTACAAGAGTAGAATATGTCTAGGCCTGTATGAAATTCTTTAAAGGTGTCCTTTTCAAAAAGTAGCAACTGATTTGCCTACCCAGCTCACTTACATTGATTTGTATGAATTACCGTAAGCATCAGGTTAAGAAAAGACTTAAAAGGGCATTCAGTGGTTTTAAACCATCTGTTTCCAGTTCTGTCAATCAGACATAATGGGCATCTCTCTCATCTGTAGTTTGAGTTGCTTTGCTGGAGAACAGGAGTGTTCTCAGGGGACATACAGTACACTCACTATACATTATAGAGTTTGTATTCTTGTGACTTTTCCTCTGCTTTATATTCAGTAGCTATGATCTCTGATTAAAATGATGTTAAATAAAAATAACACCTACATGATCAGACAACCAGCTAGTAAAATGAACACTATTTTAGCCACTGAAATCCTCAGGTACTGCTAGTGTGACTGGTAATAAAAGAACAATCATTTCAGTATTTCAGATGCAGTTATATTGTGTATGCATCATTTTTTTGATGAGGAGTGAAAGTATGTTTGTAATTTGGTATACTCTGCATAGATATCATAATGTCACTATGGGTGTGAAGGTATGGAAAACTCTTGGCCTTCAATTTTTTTTTACCAAAACAATGTAGAAATTTTTTTTCTTCACTTTTTGTATTAAAAAACCTGCATTAAATTCTTAAAATGTATATTTTTATGCAATGTCAATATCAGTCATATTATCATACCAATATGATGTCACACTCAATATTCTAACGTAGAGACAGACTTTTTTTAAACTTGTCCTCATACATGGTATATTTACTTCCTGAAGATTTCTGCAGATATTGGTATTGCTACATGGAAAAGTGCTCTGGACAAATATTTTCACTTGAGAAGAATAACCTAGGCTACTCTAGATCTGACTTGCTGGTGCTGTGGAGACATATACACTGTGTGTGCGCACCCCCAATTGAGATTTATCCTCCTTCCCTCCACATAGTTGAATTCCCACTTTATTTATTCTGAAAGCGTTTGCTTTTTCTTCCAAATGGTAAATCTATGAATAATGTTCCATAAATAGCTGCCCAGCCACACCCTTGCCCCATTTCTTTTTTTTTTTAATGTAATTTTTAACTTTATCTGGAAGTTCGTACCTCAGTCTGCCCAATGCAACCTCTGCACTTTTTCCTAGCAACACTGCTATGGCATACATTCAGTTGCAGATTCAAAATTATATGCATGTTTGCAGAGTATGTGACTCTCACGACCTATTATTCCTCTCTACACAACATGGTGCATCCTCCCTTTTGTTTTGGGAAGGGTTTACTGCCACCATGAGTGTGATATTTCATTACTGACACATACAGTTCAAGTGCAAGTAGCTTTAGAGATCTCCACGCCCTTTGCTTTTTGACTGCCTCAAAAAAAGCACTCATCTAACAGAAGCAGTGTGAGGTTGCATCAGCCTGGGGTAGGAGTGGTAGCTATATAGGCTGATGGGGTGCTATTTTAATTGGATTCCAGCTTCTCTCCAGCATCCCCAGGTCAAGTTACTGGTGTTGGTGCTCTGGCTGGAGGTTTATTTCATCCATGACTGCCCAACCTCCTTTCCGGTGGAGCTCATCATTCCCTTCTCTCATCTCTGTGCCACTCTGCACTCCTGGCTACTCACATCACTCCCATCCTTGCATCTCTCACACTGGCCCCTTAATCTGTGTGTTTATTTAGTGTAGGACTGTAGCAGGTGGAAGTTCTAAGCCACAGCCCACATGCTTTCTGAAGCTCTACTCCTAAAAGCTTGCCTTGTTCTTTTCAGTTTTCCACCAGATAATTTTCAATATCACTTTATCACAATATCACAAGTGCACACAAAAAGATGCATGTGCACGTGTGCGCACCCACCCACCCACGCTTAGTCTTGCACTTATACAAACACATCATCCAATCTCGAGACCTTTCCTGCCTTATATAGTTGCATCTGAGCTTAGCCCTCCCAAATCGCTGCCCAACCACACCATTAGTGTAGTTTTCATTTATCTATTTCCAAACGGGCTATGTGCCGCTTTGAAATCTCGCATCCGTCTGATGCTAACTGTGTGTAATGAGAATGATGCTAGTGATGCTGGCAAATTGATTTTAGAGGTGAGATTGTAATGAGCCCATCAAAGAGATGAAATGTAGAACAGTAGTGAGAACTGCAACTCAATTAAAGTGTTGTCTCATTGAATGCCATGTAATCTGTGTGAGGTAATTTATCTTGCATATGTCAGAAAAACACAACAGATAATTAAGACATTTTTAAAAATGCATCAGCAATATAAGTATTCGTTTGTAAATCACTGCACATTTTAGGAGTGAACTGAAAACGTCTGTATAGATATGGTATCTATTTTACAAGCAAAATGACAAATGAGAGCTGTTTATTGTGCCTCAGCCCGGAGTTGATGACATTTTCTCTCATCTTCGCCAGTAGGTCAGTTTTCTTGTGTTAGTGGTGGTGCCAGTACATTGTGTAGCTCAGCCAGTAGCAGATTATTAAAAAGTAGCCTATTCATTTGGTGAATATTCAGCTCTGTTGTCAAACCATGCCTGTGTTTTTTTTTTTTTTTCTTTTTTTCTTTTGTATTTTTGCCCCTGCTTTCCTATTCGTTTTTTGACCCTTTTGTGCATTTTTTGCTTTTCTATTTACTCTTGTGGACATTGGTGCCAACCTTTCCTGTGTTTGTTATCCATGCCTTACATAAGAGATATATGCCAGGTTCTGATCATGCCTCTTTGGGGAAATGTTAAAAGGACTGTTTTCAAGCAGTCGGTTTGCACTCCTACCTTGCTGTTCACATATGTGATCTTGTGGCAGGATGCAGCAACAGGTTGGGTATGAAATCTCAGCAAAGTCCACATTAGACACAGGAATACAAGGAGCAATGTAAATCCTTTTCCTGATTGTGTGTGAAGGGGAGGTTAACTTGGATGCACCCTGTTCGAAAGGGGGTAACTTTGAGTATGCCATGCTTTCAGATGGGTGCCCACTGCCATAAATCCTTTTCTCTGATCTTCCCTCCAGATCATTTTCATTAGAGAACAGTTCAGTGTCCTCTATGCCTTGGCAAGTTCATGCTGGCAGGCCTTGTGTGTGCTGGAGTCCAGCTGAACATGCTAAAACGGGTGGAGGGGAGAACGGGGCTGCACTGGAGCTGAGTAATCTGTATGTATAGTTCTTAAGGTAATTTACAATTTACTAAATTATTAACTGTTCATTTAATAAAATATAATTTAGAATTTAATAATGATGCAGAATGCTTACAGAAGAATGATAAAGTGCCTTTGATCAAGCAGTCCAAAGCACAGCAACCTTTCAATTAAACAAAGAGGGTCAGGAAATCGTCAGATGCCTATTGTTTTATTTTTCCTCTCCTCAACACTGTCACTGAGATTGTGCTTTGAATCAGGGACTGAACTGATTTTATTTGTAGCAGCATGTATCACAAGGGGGTTGTGTAATCAAACCTGTAAACTCAACATCTAAAGGAAGGGTGGCATCTAATCACTTCCCCTATTGATGTCCGTCCATCCTCTGAGTGTGTTTGTCAACACTTTCAGACTTCCTCTTACTAATGACTGAAATCATGTATACTTTACACAGCCATGTATGTTTTCGGTGCATATGACTTCTACTAGTGTGTGGGTGTCTGGCCTGCAGCAGTTCTGGAAAGTGAACATTGCTGTAGTGTGTCTAGCTGTTAACCTTTTAGCATTACACTTACACCTGGGGCCAAAAACTACTGTGATAGGTACTCATGTGGATGTGGTAGGAGTGAAGTGAAACTCAGAATTTCTCTCTAGGCCCTTTCTATTACAGTCTGAGTAAGCTGTCTATGATATGTGGTTTAAAGGCCATGCCATTAATCGTTGGGACAAATTGGATTTCGTTTGGTGCTGACCCTTCACTCTGAGGAACACAGCTAGGTGCAGGAGTAAAATAGTTATACCAACTCTTCTTGTACTCATTCCAAGGGCATCTTTCTACTGCAGTTGAGTTGCTAAACAGACAGTTTGTTATGTCTAAAAAATAAAAATAGACATATATCCAACCTCCTATCATGTTATCCATTGAAGATTTTCATATAGTGGCAACCTGAATATTGCAGTTTTCAGTCTATACTCAGACGTACAGGTAGTATAAGCTCTGGGAGAGACGGATAAATCTTTGGACTTTTCCTTCATCTCTCATCTAACCAGGAAGCTAATATAATACAAACTAAATAAATCCTGCCACTGGAAATTCAGTAGTGTGAAGTAAAGTATCTAGCCTCTCCTCAAAATATTTCTAATGTCCTGAGCGTAATTCATTATGCAATTAGTGTAACACTAAATACCTTATTCGTCACTTATTTTAGTAGACTTGGTGCTTTAGTAGAATATGATAGTTCTAGTAGACCAGATCCATGTGCTCCCTGACATAAGTATTTCTTCACAAATTAAAGGTCATTACAGAGACAACAAATTAAAAAAATTGCCATGCAATCATGATCATTCAATAGCTGAGCAGAATTATGCAAATCCCTGGCTTTCAAGAGAAAGAACAAAACCTACATGCATTAAACAGAATGTATTTCTTGGGATATATTTGGTCTGTTATTAGAGGGCAAAAAAGCTGCATTATTTAGTGCCTCCGTAGCAGATTTATCCTATTTGTTCTGTATTAACCCATTTGTTGTGAATGTGCTGCATAGTATCTTCATTACTACACAAGTGAAATGGTTATGCAATTGCACCTATGCCCGAAAGGAAGTTCAGAGAAAGAAACAAAACAATATCATGTCTCATGAAAATGTGTGCCTTGCTGCAGAAATCCCCTTTGGCCTGACAATTATATGGACACTGCAGTCCCTCATTCAGATTGGTGGAATGATTTCATATGGGAGGAGTCCAGATTAAATAAAGGAGGTTTTAGTTAATTATGCATTTTTATAAGCAGATGGTTAGGAATTGCAGTCCTTTATGAAGAACAAATGTCCCATTATGATAGGAATACATATACTGTAAAACACCATAATGAGTATAGTCTGATCATATCCACAATGATTGGTTTTGGGAAGAAATTTTTAAGATCATTTTTATAATAAAGCATTAATTATTGTTTTTCCCTAGTACCTTTTAAGGATGTCTTTGAGTAGGACAAATATGGGATGGATATAATTAGGCCTACTTCAGCATGGACATATTTTCTTTCAATCAGTTCAAACAGTGGTAATTAATCTCCCATTCTATTATTCTTCCAAAATAAGTTCCTTAACTGCATTCTTCAGATCTTTATTAAGCACTGTATATTTTACTTTGTTTTCTTTTCCATTTTGGTTTTTGTTCCTCTCACACACTGCTTTATTTTTAGAATTCCCTGTGACCTATATATCAGGCCTTTGTATTTTAGTGCTTGCCTGTAAGGAATACAGTTGTATTCTCTATTATTAGCTGCAATTAAGATGTACATTTCCTTCAGCAGTGACCAAAGCTGGCTGTGTATTCCTCAAATGTACACATCACACCTTATTTGATCCTGAATGAAACTACTACTTCAAAGTTATTTCATTATCACTAAGGCAATGTGCAGTCACACGTCAAGCATTACCTTTTTAAGGTCTCTTACATACATCAATATACCATTGATTGTGCTACTTGTGATTTTGCATCCACTGCGCTTCTCTTTGAATAACCCCCCTCTTTTTTTTTCTTTTACACCTCATTTAGTCTGCCACTCAAGAGGGGACCTTGCAAAATTGATTAGAATATATAACCCAAGGAGCATAAAACATTTGAAGGTTTTTTGTTTTGTTTTTTGTTTTTTTCCTCTATTTAATAGGCAAGAGAGTGTTGAGGAATCAAAAGGGTACTTTTCCCCTTGTAAACTGTTCCCCTAATTCATCTTAAAACAAAGAAGATAAATGCAGGCATACACCATGCTTAAACTGAGATTAAATCACATATACAATGTATATCAATGTTTTTATGTAGGCTATATGACACACATTTGTACAGACTTGAACCCTCTACAGAAGTGCCTAAGTAGTGTTTACTACACCTGTCAGTGCTGAAGTAATTCAGAGACATCACATCTTTTGGTCTCTGAATATCTGCACTTTAAACCTCTCTACACACAACTGTTCCAATCAGTGCAAAATCGTGCCAGATGTCCCATATTTCCGTATGTTTATATGCATGACCCTCTGTTCAATAAAAAGAGCAACAAATTAAAGTTAATTGACAGCAGTGTCTTGTTATTTATATGTCTTTGGTTGTAAAGGGCGTTTAAGGAGTTCCTCTGCTCCTGTGCTTGAACTGCCAAACCTGGTTCTGTGCAGAGGCACTGAAAAAGTGCACATTAATATGGGTCAGTGGGAAATGAATAGTGTCACTGTGTGTGACTGGAAGTAAGGTGTGACAGTTTGGGACAACACTGACTGAGGACGCTATCCTGTAATCAAGCATGAGCTCACTCTAGTGATTACTCACACCAGTGCTCTAATCTCAGGCTGGCATTTTGGACACTTGGGTTGTTTTTTGTAGTTTTCTTTTTTTTTTTGCACACATCTACAAACTCTTCTTTGATTTAACCCAATCATATTTGACTTAACACATGTAGGCCTGCATTTGCATGCTTTGCAAGTACAGCCTATTCTGCTTTTATGCTTGCGTTTTATTCTGTTTCAGTTTATCCACATGTTTATGATCTGCTAGTCCATTGTGGCAACTCTTCTGTTTATTTAATACAATTGTACGGTGAACAAAAATAAACAGAGCGACCAAACAGTCAGTTCTTCTTTTCGTTCTGAAAACTGTGTCCCGACACAAAAGGGGGACGTTTTTCCTGCGCCGGAAAGTAAATTCTTTTGAAGTGGAACTAATCATCTGAGGGATGGTTCCCGTTGTCCTAACAACGCAGTTGAAATGGAAGGGGGCTCTCTTTTTGTTCAATCTATGTTTTCTTTCTTTCATTCAAAACCGAAGATGATAGTAGTTTCACGCCCTGTCCACCCACATTGTCGGCCGAAACCTTTGCTTTCTTTGTCGGTGAGTCTTTACGCGGAGACGCCGTGCACACGGCGGGCGACTCTTGGACGCGTGACGTCAGCCTCGCGCTTCTGCCTCCATAGTTTACGCCTCTTTATACCGTTAAACACAGGAGCGAATCTCACACCACATCCTCCACACCACACTAATGAAGGCGGCAACACCGGTTAAATGTGACGCCTTTTAGACCAGTAGACAGAGGGTGAATCAGGTTTTTAAAGCACTGCTTTGTCTCCTGTGCACCAGTGTTGATATTAAGGCCTGTTTGATCGTTCAGATATGCAACAAATTCAGGAAAATATTTGGCCCCTAAACTGTTCCACACTGTTCTTAGGCGGATAGTGCATTTTTGAACTTTACAAGCCGCAAAGTATTCACTTAGGTATTTTTATTTAATGTTCAAGCACTGTGAATTAGAGCACTGGTCACAGGGTCATTATAGTCTTTTTTCTTTTTCTTTTCTTTCTTTCTTTTTTTTTTTTTTAAGCTTGAAGCAGTAAAGTGTTCCCAGTTTGTCCAATTAAAAGCTCAACAATGTCTTAAAGTAAGCTCGTGAGGACGACCTTGGCAGATATCCCTAATAGGCTATATACCTTATTTCTAAGGTACAGACCCCTTTTAAACTGTATTAGGGTAGAATGAGTATCTCTGGCCTCTGGGACCTTTCAGTCAAGAATCCTATCTCTTAATTGCCATTACTAAATCTTTTCCCTCCCCAACTACCTTTCTTCCTCACGACGTTATAAACACTTGAACCTTCACGGAACGCAGAAGAAGCGAAGCATTTTATTGTCACCGCGGGGTTGCCTATAGAGTTCACAAAGCAGTCACATGCGGGGAAAGTAAACCATTGTGGCTCCAGTCGAAAAGAGCATGGAAGTTTTATTATGGCACAGCCGGCCTAACAACGTTTCAGGGAGTTTTGCAACGTTTTGCAGCATAGGTTAGGTAAAGTGGAGAATAATTTTGAGAGTTTTAAATAATCT
>CM075009.1:15110798-15124186 GCA_037576675.1 Pangasius sanitwongsei | reverse complement strand
CTATCTATCTATCTATCTATCTATCTATCTATCTATCTGTCTGTCTGTCTGTCTGTCTGTCTGTCTGTCTGTCTGTGTGCCTATCTATCTATCTATCTATCTATCTATCTATCTGTCTGTCTGTCTGTCTGTCTGTGTGTGCCTGCCTATCTATCTATCTATCTATCTATCTATCTATCTATCTATCTGTCTGTCTGTCTGTCTGTCTGTCTGTCTGTCCATTTGTCTATCTGCCTTCCTATCTGTCTGTCGTTCTGATGCCCTGCTTGTGAAATATCTTTGTATGCCCCCTCTGCATTGCACCCGTGCCAGTGATTGTCATCAGGTTGATGCCGCTTTAGTGAAAGTGTAGGCAGGTGATGCCACACTCAGGAAGATCCCATCCGTACAGTGTGTGTGTACAGCAACTGGGACAAAAATCAGGCATGATTTTATATAGGCATGAAGTAAACAAATGGAGGTGTTTACTGAAGATTGCAGACTGCGGATGGCACACAATTTGGGATATAAACCAAAGTAAAGATAATAGATTGAAAAACAATCATACTTGTGTGTCTTTTGATCAAGATTTGATTAATCAAGGACTTGATATTAACAAATATCAAAAGCAAATCTGAAGAAGCAAAAAAATCCAACTGTTATTCATTCATGAAGCAGTATTGATGTTGACAGTCCCGAAATCCCTTGGCAAGAGTATTTTTGTCCACCCATTCCGTGCCAACTGGCTCTCCCTCTTCTGAAACAATAGACAGAAGCTACACAATCGTGATAATAATCTTAGCCATCCCAGACATGAAAAGTCATTTTTGATTGGACATTCTTGTGTTCACAACACTGCTTCCATTTCAACTAACCTTATAACATTCAATCCAATTTATAATTTTTTTTTTTAATTTAAAGAAGGGGTTTGGCCCTCACTGTTGATGATTTTGTATTGACTAAGCAGCTTTCTTCGCATTCACACTTAGCATTCAGGAAAGGGCCTATGACCTTAGGTAGCAATCCACATTCTGTTTCACCCATTCTAACCACCGGGGGCACAGCGGATAGCATTGCCCCCTCACAGCTCGAGGGACCTTGGTTTGATCCTGAGATCAGGGAACTGTGCGGAGCTTCACATTTTTATTGGTTTCCTCTGGGTTCTCCAGTTTCTTACAACCTCCCAAACATGCCAATAGGTGGATTAGCTACTCTAATGCTGTGTTTTAAAATGTCTAACTTGGACTAGGAAAAACCCTCCTTCAATCAGGAAGGTCTATCTAGACTAGATCCCTAGTCCCAGCTGAAGAGAAGCAGCCCAATAGCACTATACTGCCACCACCATGTGTCACCATGCATATAGTGTTCTTTGGGTGATAAGCTGTCTTGTTTTTGCACTAAACATATTTTTTTTAGAATTATGCCCAAAAGTTCTTCCTTGGTCTCATCAGACCATAACACATTTTGCCACATGGTTTGGGGGTTAGGCAGGGTTTTTTTCAAGGAATTATTTTTTTTGTGAGAGGGCTTCCGAGGTTATTGTCACATGCAGGACATGACCAGTACTTGCCAAATAGTCCTGCAGCTCTTTTAATGTTGCTGTAAGTCTCTTGGCAGCCTCTCTGATCAGTTTTCTTCTTGTCCTTTCGTCAATTTTGGAGGGATGTTCTGTTCTCGGTAATGTCATTCTGGTGCCCCATTTTCTCCACTTGTTGATGATGGCCTTCATGGTGTTCCATGGTACATCTAATGTTTTGGAAATTGTTTGTACCCCTCTCCTGATTGATACCTTTTGACAATAAGATCCTGTACATGCTTTGTAAGCTCTTTGTGGACCATGGCTTGAGCAGTCAGATGAAGAAGTTGTCAGGAAAATCCTACAGAAACAGCCGATCTTTATTCGGGGTTAATCAGAATCACTTCAATGATGAGGGGTGTATGATAATTACTTTTGAACAAGAGTTTGACTGTGATGCCCAATTATAAAATGGTGTGCACCATTTTTCATAAAAAATGTCTTAAAAGGTGGAAAATATCTGACATGATTTATCTTGATTTCTTTTTTTTTTTACATAACAAAAAACCTACAATTTTAAGAGGAGTGTGTAGACGTCTTATATTCACTGCGATTACAATTGGATTTATAGGTACGCTGTTCCTCAAAGCTAGCGATTGACTCCTATTATCTCCTAATGTCCATTTGTGGTTGTGATATGTGTAATTTTCATACTTTCAGAGTCCATTTGGAGCTCTGCAGCTGGTAGCTTGAGTTACAGTGTTTGCATGTGAACCTTGTTAACTATCGTTGACAACACTGTCAGCAAATAGTGACAAACTGTTCTTTTGCTCATTACAGCACACCTCTCAGTCCCTACCTGTTGAGGTCTCTCTCTCTCCACTCTTAAACCACCTACCATTTGGTGACATGCTGCTAGTATGGTTGAGTGATTCCTCCCTCACTACTGAGTTTGCAAAGTTAGCTATACTCCACTAACATGGAGCTGGAGCGGGTTACCCTCCATTTCCCCTTGAATCTCTGCCGAGTGGGGTGTTCCCCACCACTTCAGCTCAGTCCCACAATCCTGCAGTCTCCTAAGTAGCAGAGATGTGCCTAAGCGTGGCTAATGCGATTGTGTGCATCTCCCTAATTATACCACCTATGCTTACTGCTGAGCCTGCTAAGTTAGCCACACTGCTAATGCACAACACTGGGGCTGTAATGGTGTCTCCCTCCACTGGCTCCCATTCTTCCCTCAAGGGTAGGGTCATCTCTCAGCATCTCCACTCAGACTTAACTCAAACTAAATAGCTTGCTAGTTGTAAACATCCATGTCCAATAACTAGAAAACTATTGGAACTATCTAGCATCAAACATGTCCACCGTCATCACACACCTTATGGTGATCAACATCTCAGCAAACTCAGAAAAGAGCTCCCTAACATGGAGAAAGACCACACAATTCATTGGTGTAAAGCTAGATTAATTGGGAATGCTATCCACCCTGTTATCTCAATGAGAAGCAGACATTATGCTTGCCGTTCAAATACAGGCAGGCCGTTATGTGCAGTACTGGATCCTGTTAAAGACACTAAAGTCACTGGCTGTAGCAGCAGCAGTTGATCCAGTGGGCTTGTTGAAATAAAGGACTTCCAGAAGTGGGTTATCAGCCTGTGAATAAACCCCAAGCTCTACAGGCAGGCAGACAGAGATGCATCCTTGTCTCAGTGAGAGGGTCAAGAGCTTTAGCTTGCCCCATCAATGAGTGTCCTCTCTCAAATGTGCTGCCAAAGAGGTACAAAGGGTGTGTGGCACCTCAGTGTGAGATTGGAACGTACCAACAACTGGAACTGTGGGAGGTCTATCAAGCCCTCAAATTCTTCATACCGGTTTTGATCCATGTCCTTTTGGATATGACACATGGTTTGATAGTGGCTTACATGAAAACTCCCCAGCTGGACTCATGGTTAGCCTCACTGAGAGCAACTTGCTTGCCGGCAATGCATATGCCTGAGAGAGTAATGTGTGCACCCAGAACTGGGAGAGGGTTGACAAGGCATAAGTCATCTGTTTGTTGACTGTGGTTCTCTGTGGTGAAGCCAGACAGTCTGCTGGGACAGGGTGCACTGGCCTATGAATGTATCGGCGATTGGCACCCTTGTTCAGGTTATCTGCACCTGTGGATTTGGTGTCTCAGGTGCTTAAGTGACACAGCAGTCCAGGAAACACTCAATGTAAGATTCTTCTTGTACACTGGCCTTGTATACTCTCAGGTGGAAAATGTTTCACAAATGATGTGCAACCCATCTTTTGGTGCCAGCACACTGCTCAGTTCTTAACTTCCTGCAGTCAGTGCTAGACTGTGGGAAGCTGATATTCACCCCCCTGGTAGTTAGGAAGGGTTATATAGAATGCTAGTTACATATGTAACTGTTGTTCTATGAACCCTAGATAACCACCACTGGTACCCTGCCATTCAGAACCAGCACAGATCTAGAAAGAACTTGTGAGAAATATTCAGGGAAAGATGGTTAAAGGGTAAAAAAAAGGCATTTATTTGGGGAAAACAGAATTGTATCCAATACTGTGTCAAATTCTCTTCATGACTTTGGTGGTAAGTCTCGGAATTTGTGCTTTAATGATCGTATTCAGGTAACCAGGTCTTCACAGAAAATTGCATTTGCATTTGAAAATTGCATTCTTCACAGAATGAATGTCCAAGCTATTTGACAAACACTCTTAGGAAAAAAGCATTCTTCAGGTGTTTTTGGGGTTCACTGATAATTCAGGGTTCCTAGCCTCCAAACAGGGGAACACCTTGTTGTAGGGTTCTACACAGAACCTTTAATGGTTCCCTCAGGGGGACAACCAAATAACTCTTAATGGTTACAAAGAGTGTATTTTAAACATATATATTAATTAAGTGGTCAAAAAGATGTTAAGTAATTGCACCACCTACACTTATTATTTATGCAATTTATTCTCCATGAGCCCAAGTCAGCAGGGTGTGGAAGCAGTATACCTGAATATTTTTTTCTGATCCCAGCCCACCAATCCACACTGTCCATCCTCGAACAAGCCGTCGTCATAATACCCAGGGCTTATTACTAGCACCTCTTGCTCAGTACATTCTGACATTTATTTGAGTGTTACCCTAACAATGACTAATTAGTTCCCAGTGACACACACATCAGTATAATTGTTGCTAGGAATCATAGCTTAAATATATTTTAAGCTATGTTCACACTACCAAATGGTAGTCTGAGCATAGGATTTTAAACATATATATTAATTAAGTGGTCGAAAAAGATGTTAAGTAATTGTAACACCTACACTTATTATTTATGTAATTTATTCACCATGAGCCCAAGTCAGCAGAGTGTGGAAGCAGTATACCTCAATATTCTTTCTGATCCCAGCTCACCAATACACACTGCCCATCCTTAAACAAGCAGTCATGATAATACCCAGGGCTTATTACTAGCACCTCTTGCTCAGTACATTTTGACATTTATTTGAGCGTTACACTAATAATGGCTAATTAGTTCCCAGTGACACACATCAGTATAATTGTTGCTTAAATATATTTTATAATAAAGAAGTATGTCTGTCTGTCTGTGTCTCTCTCTCTCTCTCTCTCTGTGTGTGTGTGTGTGTTTGTTGGGAGTGGGGAGTAGGGGGTGCGTGTTGGGGTTCTAATAACCTCTAAGAAAAAAAAAATTATCTTTGTTTTTTAATACCTAAGAAGTACATGGGACCTTCTCCAATTAGTTGTGGTAGTTTATAATCTAGAAAAACTGACGATTGACAAATCCCCATTTCGGCCAATGGCCAGAATCATGATATAGAGAGATCATTATCTTTAGTTCTTCCCTAGTGAACATTCTCAGTAAATTGCAAGACTAGGCCTCAAACATGGCAGGCTTTAAAATTTATATTTGAAATGTTTTGTTTGATCTTGTAGCTTACTGAAAACACTTTTTGCGTCTAAAAGTCTCCTAGCAACAGCAAACAAAGGCAGGGAATATTTCAAGTTTCCCGCGGTGCAGCCTGTCCACTGGAGTCTTTGATCTTGACTGGGAAAATAGCTGAGTGGGCACTACTGACATTTTTCTTTCATTCAGCGTCCTTTTAGCCCCCTTTGCTTTGCCCAAAGCCCCCCAATACACCCCATCTTCATCTGTCCCCCAAATCCACCCGTGTTAATCACACAATCCAAACACGTCATTCAGTCATTACAGTGCTTTTACTAAGATGTTATGTTTCAGAACAAGGGCCTTTAGTGCATATTTGCTTAAGACAAGTAAATTTGTTATCTTTAAACTTTAAACTTTACAAATCCTAGCACATGTGATTTCATCATAAATCAGTCACAATTTCTGTTCAGTGGTGGCATTACAATAATTTGTTCTCACGTTCTTGCTATATGTATGCTGGTATCTGTTTAATATTCCTCCACCTTACAATACTAAACTACTTAAATCCTAGGAAACATATAGTAAAACAACATTACAATCTAGACTATATTGAGTTAATACTTTGAATAAAATATGCAATTAAGTTAATGTGCAGATAAATAACTGATTTGCACACTCTGTGGGAAGTAATAAAAAAGCCTTTATTATAAACTATATATAAACAGAAGAGATACCAAATATAATATCTGTTGGGTATGGAGGGTTATCACATTCTCAGTTTACTGAGATGATGATTGATTGGCAAAGACCTAGATGTAGGAAGTTACATATAAATGGTGTTACTATGGTTTCTACTATCTATAAACATGCTCCAGTAGTAAATTCTACAAATTTATGATTTGATTGTATATCTTTTGAGATCACGTGAATCATGAACCTTGTAGTTGAACCAGTGTTTTCATTTAACACATTTACTTTGTGCTGCTCCTGTATGTACAGATAGAATAATCACATCAACAGAATTTACAATGATGGTGAATAGTCATGCCATCAGCAGTAACCTTGAATTCTCTAACTGTCTCTGCAAACTCATCTAAGGTGAAAACCAGCATTAACATGCACTTGATACTGATTGATTACCGTTTCCCAAGCATTATTAGTTTTCCATATTCTCATTTAGCACAGGGTCAGAATGTTATGACACAAATTATTGATTTGATTTCTCCAAATATAGCCAGACATTTCTAAAAACAATTATGCTACAGAAGGCATGGGGGTGGGGTGGCATTCATCAATTCTCCCTTTTGGGTTCAAAGTGGGATTTATTGTGCTCATCGTTGTGTCTGTGCCACACATTTTATTTATAAAACTGTGAAATCTGTTCAGGGACCCCAACATTTTTGAACCACCAAGGGTGTCATTTGCCAGAGGAAGCGAAGTGAGACAAACTGCCCACCCCCAGTCCGTCTGGAAACATCTTGTTTTCCAAGCTGCAAGGTAAGCACTATGCTATTGTCAATCAGTTGTCATAATCAAGTGGGAAAATGACCTTTCTCTACTGACCACAAAAAAAAAAAATTCTTATTTGCTTACAGTGGAAAAATGCCCATAATTCTATAGCTAACTAACACTTGTCATCAGTGATGAAGACGTCTTCTGCCGGAGCTGCATATGGTGCATCAGAGACTCAGAGATCATGAGAAAATTGCTCAAGCTGAGGTAGGCTATGTATTACTTCTCAATCTACTATCAAATAGTACCGAACCAATTTTTTTTTATAGATGTCTGAAGTATCTATCAGAAGTAAAGAAAAGGCAATTTTTAAGCAACACACTGTGTATATATATATATGTATGTATCTTAATAATGTTGCATGTATACACTGGTGCCTTTTAAAAGGAAATGCAAATTGTATCCCAATCTACAGAACTTCAGGAGTTTTTGATTCCACTGTCTACAAGCAATACCAATGTAAATAAAGTAAGTATAAAGTTAAAAGATCAAATTACTTGGCAAATTATTGATAATGATGAATGTCTTTTAAATTTAATGTAATACAAAGATATTTCTCCACATCATTGTTCTTAAAAAAAAAAAAAAAGACTTTTGCATATACAGAAACTATCTGAGGCAGGACTGAACATACAGGTGCTATTTTTGTTGTGGAGTCCCCCATCAGTAAGCACCAAATATCCTCACTTGCCAAGCTTTGAAGAGCTTGTGAGGTCAGATTGTCAATTATGGTCTGTGCCAACTTTGCACTTCCTCTCTGCATTCACACAAATCCATTCGCCACACAATGCATTTTAAATCAAAGCCACGTCACCCTAACACGCCTTAGGAAACATTAAGCCATAGTATGTTACTTTCATGTGTGATAGCATGACTCCTGTGGGCTTTGAAGTGCTCCCTTTTTAATGCTTTATTAATAATAACACACTGTGGCTTCCTCTGACTGCATGGATGCTGTTTTGCCTATCTCTCTCTCTCTCTCTCTCTTCCCCAGTCTCTAAAGCAGGTCGTCAGGGGTTTGTTTGTGGGCTTGTGATTAGAAAGCATACAGGTACTTCAGTGATGCCAGAATTCAACCTTGCACTCAGAAAGTGGCTGAAGAACTATGCTGCTATGACACATTCTCTTTTTAACCTGCTGCCCCTCAATGTTCTAGCACCAGCAGCAGGGGGAGCGGCAGGATTACACACCCTACTTAATGTGTGTGCGTGTGCATATGGTGTGTTTCTGTGTAGATAAAGAAAAAAAAAATAAACACCGAAAAAGTTTAGATTATATATGTGTGACTGTATTGTTCTCCACAATTTTATTTCCTATTTTCCAACAAATCAGAGGGAATTCTTACAAAATGATGACTTAGACATCTATTGCAGTACCTCTTGTGATTGTTTTTGAAAGCATTTAAAGATTCCTTATCTAGTCTGTTATTTGTCAAGACCGCAAACGTGTGATGAAAATGGAATAAACAAATACATTTGTAAACCTTTAATATCACAATACTGTGAAATTTTGGGACCACTTTAATTAATTTTTTTTTCTGTGTGTATGAAAAGTCAAAAGGGTTAGAATGTTACAATCCATTTATATTTTCTTTAAATTATATGTTCGAAGGCAACATAGATATATACTATAACAACAAGTGTTATATTTCATTATCTTTTTCTCATTATACTACGATGTCTAATAAACAATAGGACAAATTGTAGCAACCAATCACATAATTGAAGCAGCATCATTTGCAGTAGGGCTTAGCGTTCCTATCCTGTTGGCCAACGAGTCCTCTCTTATGTGCTTGCCATGATGCAAGCTCTCCAATCTGGCTCCTCCAAGAGGTCATGCCCCCTCCAGGCCTGCGCCAGCTTCGCACTTCATCTCAAGCGGCACCAGGGCACCTGGCTCCCCTTCCCACTGTGGAGGGCCAGATCAATGGCACAAGCTATCCGAGCAGAATGACCAGAGGTCGGCATCAAAGACCCTCATTTGGCCACCCAGGCCACCGCTGCCTCCTTTTCCCCTTTAGCTTGCACCTGGGCAGCATGGGCTGCATAGTGAGAGGGCCAAAGGTCAAGCCCGTCTGTCCACGCTGCTTCATCTGATGAAGAGATTGAGTCTGGTTTTAATGAAGTGTTACTGAGCCCACATGTGCATTTATTCCATGTTCCATGCATATTTAAAAAAAAAAAAAAAAAAAAAAAAAAACATCTACAGGATGTCGAGAGCTGTTTCTGGCTCTGCGCTCAGCACCACTTGTCATGTCACGACAGGATCTCAATGTCTCCGAATACGTTTAATTGTTACAGATGTTAAGTTTGTTGACAGGAGTTTTGTCTTTAATGTAAATTATTTTTACATAAGACAAAATAAGCACACAAAAATATTTCATTCCTGTGTTTAATTCCATGTTTTTTTTTTTTTCAGTTTTATTAATTGGCTACTTATTACAGAATAGATAATTTAGCCATCACATTTTAATATAGCAGCCCTGTTCTCCCAAATGTTGGTCATATGGTGAAAAGAAAGGCAATTATTTTCATGCAGCTGTCAATATATGCAGTCTAATTAAACATCCTTTCTTTAGCCACTAATAAAAATGAACATCTCTGAGGGATTTCTCCTGTCTTTACGAAATTCTTCTACTGCCCAGGCCCCCAGTCCATGGCTTGATCCCTCTATGTATCTTAGTTCTGTGAAGGGGGATGAAAGGGGGATGCAACTAGAGAGAAAAGAGAGGGAGCAGAAGAAAAAAAAGGCAAGTTTGGCAAGTGGAGGAGAGAAGGGGGAGACAGATGGCATGAAGTCTGCGGCTCTCTGGCGCTGGGCTCATGGCGCTAAAATCCTCCCTCTCACACATTCCAAGAAATCCAACCAGGGAGGCTCAGGAGTGTGCGCCACCACTCTTGCAATGAAGCATCTGACAAAGATAGGGAAGCTAACACTCTCTCTCCCTATTTCTCTCTCTCTCTCTCTCACACACACACACACACACACACACATACCTATCCACCATTTTAAAATATTTATTAGCTTCTATGTAGCTCATAGCAGGGTTTATTGGCTTGTTAAGGTAGGAGAGCTGAGGCTAAAGAGCACTGGGCCATGTTAGGTAATGTGATGGTTGCAAAAAGCAGAACAAGTGCTACTCAACTGTAAAATCTTATTCACTAAAACTGGACATCGCATAGTGGGGAAAAAAAAAAAAACGCACCATTTTTTTAAACCAAGAAAACATTATAATTTGCATTAGTTTCCCTTTTAGAATTTGTTCTTGATAAAACACCCACAAAACCTGCATTATATTTTGCTGTTATACATTTGTTTTATTCAAATATTATTAAAAAGTATACATCCAAATACTTACACATGTAGGTAAGTCAGTTTCTGCTATGCACCGCACTATGTTTTTCTCCTCTTGGCAATCTCTTAGGTGTCATTTAGCATAAATGTACTTCTAATAGCTGCCGCTCTGAAAGGCCCACATCCTTGCCCTTTTTAAATAAAGCACTTGATAGTAGGCAACAATTAATGTGCATTCTGCAGTGATTTGCAATTGAAAATTGTATTGATTGAAAGCATGGGATCAGTCATGGTTTGTTACTTGTGCCAAATAATTAACAAAATACTTCAGCAGTAATGCGTCCAACCTTCAGGGTTCAGGAACTCCAGTGTGGCACGCTGACTGGGTGCTCTCAAAAACACACACCCTTGCACTCTCCTGGTCTACACACTGTACATACATATATCCTTACGCTCATTGGGTGAAGAACTGCACTGAGCCTTCTGTTTTTGCTGTCATACTAATGAATGACTCAACTGGGAATATGTAATACTATTAAAATGTCAGCTGAGACATGTGTATCACACTACTGTTAGCAAAAATAAAAAAGAACATTCTCTGCAAATCCATATTTGAAGTTACGTTTCCTCCTCCTGAAAGCGATTTTATCTTTTACCCCTTTCATTTTCTTTCCAGGCTTACAGTTTTGGAAAAATATGAAAAAGTTGTATTTAATATATCTGTGTTATAGGGCTTTTCTTCCTTAGGTACCCTGATGAAATGTTTTATCCTGAAGTTTGCTGCAGTGTTCAGTCCTCTCTAGTACAACAGTTGCATGATGTATGCGAGTTCAACATCCGAAGACGAGCAGCACCATAGCATCACCACATACCAATGTTGTGAAGAGAAATTTCAACCAAAAGAACTAATCATTATGCATATTTCACATAAATAACCTACTGTTAAGATTAGCTGAATTATTAGATAATTATAATTATATAATGTGGAAATATATACATAAACATTCATAAAAATGTTCTTACTATTCATGTTTACTAATGGTGCTGCTCAATTTCTTCTTATTGGACAACAACTGGATGAGCATCTGCTCTAGTTTTGTCAGTGTGACAGGTGTACAGTATTTTGATTCCCACCACCATTATTTAACAGATCAAAACAAGGTAATAAACTAAGATTTGTCTGAGCTGTTAAATTTCTTTACCATTACAGCAAGCCCATAAGACAGATTTTTGCTCTTGATGGCCTTTTATTGCATGCCAAATTACCTTTAATAGATATGATGAAAGCAGACACTTTATCAACCAACTCAACTTTCTCTGTCATATCTGACAATTACCTTTACCTTGATAAGAAGAAAAAACAATGATAACACAAAGCTTGCCTCAGCATTGTTACAGTATGGTGCTCCAGGTTGAGTTGAAATAGCTGCCTTCTCATTATTTGTGGCTGTGGAACAGTAATTATATTAAATTGCTTGGCTGAAGCAATCCAGCTGATTTTGGAATGCCATGTTGCATGTGTGTCATACATTTAAGTAGCTGGCCAGTGAATAAGAGGTAATTGTAGTGCTATATACTTCACTAGATGCAGTGAAGGTTGAGGCCTCATCCATCCATCCATCCATCTCTCTCTCTCTCTCTCTCTCTCTCTCTCTCACACACACACACGCTGTCTCATGCTTCTGTTATGGAGTTTTTCCCTCTACAACAGAGGCCTCATCCTGGGAAATTGAGCAATTTCTGATTGAAAACAGTGCCTGTAATTAGAGCACTCACTATTTGTAACGACTTGGCATTACATTAGCATGCAAAGCTGCCAGCCATCTAATCTGGGGAAATACGTTTGTTTCCTTAATTGCCCTCTTAGGACAAAAGTGTGGGTGGATGGAAGAAAATGCTAACATGTCTGCGTGCATGAGGAGGAAGGAAGACTTTAGCACAGAGGTTAAATGTTTAAACACACACACACACACACACACACACACACAGAGGCAACAGCTAAAAATATTTAATGCAATGGCAAAATGTTTTGTTAATTGACTCATGTTAAGGAACAGTAGTTATAATAAGCTGGAATAAAGCAAGAGCAATTATTGGCTAGACCAGTGCACAGAAAGCTAAGCTGAAAAGCTTCATATTGACAAAATGTGGTCATCTGATCAAATGGCATATGGTATATAGGTTGCAAGGCATTTTACTTATAGGAAATTAGATCAGTGATATTAAATATGAAAAAAATATTATTCAGTATAAGGAATAATAGCCATGGGCAAAACCATTTACATATTGTATGACAATCCAGAGTTCATTTTAGTCCACTCTGCCCAGAGCACATAAAAGAGGTCTGTGAGCACTGATTTAACACTGGCGACTTTATCTGCATGGCAACTGGAGATCAGTAGCTATGTGAAATGACAGTACTGTGAAATAAAGAAACACAACTCCTGCTTTCCCCTGCTTACGAAGAAACACAATTTATTGCACATAAAAATCCACCAATGCAAAAATCGATTTAACCATTGGTGTGGGGTGTGTCATGCATCTTTAGTATTCCATCACTTTTCACTTATTGTAGTTTAAGACTGTCCCAATTAATCTGAAGCACGTTTGGTGATTTAGGACATCTTGAAAATGATTAACGTATAACCTAAATATATTTGCATGATTTGAATTAACTTAATGCTCATTTTGTTACAATGGTAAATCTTATGTATACCCATCGTATAGTGTATGTGGAATATATTATGATCTTTAATGACCTTATGAAAAAATACTACCCCAAGCATATGTCATTTTTCCTACCTCAACATTTTTTGGGATCAGCATCCTGTTTAACCCACTGTGATGTCACATGAATTCATTTCTATCAAGCATTTCCACTGCAAGGGCTTAGTAACATAGTTTTTGACTTTCACTCAGGTTTTGACTTTCACTATAGTCTTGGTTTGGGGACATGACGTTTGATGAAGGACATTTCACCAGGGAGTTTGAAATTTCACTTGAAGTGATGGGTTTTAGTATAAGGATATTTAATATAAGGAAGAAACACTAGGTGCATATGTTTGTCAAACTAACAGACAAGTAAACATCAAAATAAGCCATTAAATCAGTCAATCAATCAATCAATCAATCAGTCATCTTTTGCTAAATGCAACTTTTAAACGGAAATGGTCTCTCTGGGAGTATAT
>CM075009.1:15103298-15105798 GCA_037576675.1 Pangasius sanitwongsei | reverse complement strand
CACCTTCACCCTGGACAAATTTCGTTTCCAGAGTTCATCCCGGGGCTTCCCTTTACCCCTTGTCTACTCCTGCCCCTTGACATGTTTCCAACCTGCCCTCTTTCACGGCGCCCCTGCTGGAGCACAGGTAAGCTGCTCTGGGGGATGAAATCCAAACACACGACTCCAAAAACAATTTCTTACCAAGATCTTTTTATTTTAACAGAATCCGACCTGGACTCTCTGCTAGCCTATATAGCGATGAGCATCATAGCCGTGGACAAACTGAATAACAAGCCTATATAACAACTTTTTATGATTATTATTATTATCATCATTATTTTACAAATGACTTACATAATCATGGCGCAAAATCTCTGGAGGAAGGTTGGTTAAAGAAGATGGACTACCAAGCAAAAGTTAAATACGGGCTGCACATTTTAGAAGGAAAAATGTAATATATCTTGAGGGAAAGGTGAGAATGTGTCAGATAAAACCAGTGTCACTTAAACAGCATGGCGCACGCTGTCGCCGCTAGTTCATTTTAATAGTAATAAAATCCTAAACCGTAATCCTAAAAAAACAACCTTAATTTCGAGAAATATCTAACAAGTGTAAAGTAAATGAACAAACCCGTTTTCAACTGCAGTTGTGCAATTTCTAAAATGATAAAATAATTTTTTTTTGCATTAGGTAGGCCTACTAAAAAAAGAAAAAAGCCGATAGTGATATTAGTACGTCATAAAAACTGACGCAGTGAACAAAAAGCCTACGTCAGAGCCCTGAAAGAAGAAGGTATTATAGTCTGAGTCTTTTTTTTCCCCAACACCTGTCTGAGCTGAGACATTCTCAGGCCAATTTGAATTTGAATTTCATAGTGAACTATGATTCTCCTATTTCGAAATGAAATGTGAGAGTGTTCACTGAGGCATTCGATGAAAGCCTGGATTTGAAGACAAAATGCAGTTGACTTGTTTGCATAACTATCCATATGCCATTATTCAACAGAAAACTTCCCCAAAAAGGTACAATATAAAAGAGGTCAATGCACGTCTTTCACAGGAGCAACCCAAAACTTTTACAAAAGTTCATTACAGAAACTTATAGAAACGTCCTCTTGTTTGGCATTGTGAGGTTTTAGAAATATAGCTATATTTTTTCGAGATTGAAGCAGCCATTCATAAGGCAGGCAATCCAGATATTATCACGCGTTCCTCTGCGTATGGAACCAATTCAGTGTTTTCTTGCACCACATTCTTAACATGGTGTTAGGTTTCAATAAGCTGGAACTAGGTACTGATTTAGACCTGCCCTGTCCTGTCCAAATTTAGTTTGTCCCTCATAGCAGCAGTAGTATCATGCAGCTTCTAAGTGCTATGCAATTTCACCGAAATTGGAAAAAAAAAAAAATTGCAAAAAAAAAAGAAAAAAAAAAAGAAAAGAAAAAAGTTCGAATTGTTTGAAGAGTTGTGGGCTTCAAACATAGCTAGGGCCATATTACTTTCATGGGCTGGTGACAGAAAAAAAAAAAAATATATATATATATAGGCTATAATTCACTTGCAACCTCCGTCCTATTTCTGCAGTGAAATCCCTCATTTGTATATAATATAATATAATATAATATAATATAATATAATATAATATAATATAATATAATATAATATAATATAATATAATAATTCTGTCATATTATATATTTATCTACGTGTATGAACTGGTAGAAAGAAGGACAATCACAGCCAGCTTCATATGACTGTTTTATTTGGTTTGACAAAATGAGACCTAACCATGTCCGTTTTCCTAAAAGAGATCTCTGATTGTGATGAACAGATTTCCCAGACAAATCTAACTCAGCTTCATTTTCTTTTTTTTATCGAAGATTATTAAACCACCTAAATCTACGACCAATTATGACAGCATGTAAAAAGTGCACTTTGCTTCTCTGTGGCTGCAAAGGTGTAATCCTCGCCTTAGTGATTAGCTGTTGTTAGTAACTTTATTTGTGTTGTTTTGAGCAATTGTTAATATTGTTAATATTTTACACATATATAAGTTATAACTTACATACAGCCTACATCCGCTATAATGGCTTTTGTTTGGCGTTATGTCTGTCCTGTTCTACAGCATGTTACCAAAAAAACCAAAAAGCAAACCAAACAAACAAACAAAACCTGATCGTTATGGAACTGTGCTTCTTGGTAAACAATTAAGAACTTATCAAGTAATTCTGAGTAGGCCTCACACGCTTTCACGCTGCATTTCATTTTCTCATTCACAGCAACATTCACAAATCTGAGCAAGGTTAAGGTCGGGTGAGGGGCGGAGTTAGCGGTTATAGCTTTGCTTACGACTTCATTCATATGAAATCCGACACAGTGCTCTTCCGTACGTGTGTGTAATGTGTGTGTGTGTGCATGTGTGTGTGCGTGTGTGTGTGTTTATATATGTATATGTGTGTGTGTGTGTGTGTGTGTGTGTGTATATATATATATATATATATATATATATATATATATAT
>CM075009.1:15061459-15096506 GCA_037576675.1 Pangasius sanitwongsei | reverse complement strand
TAGTCATATTTTTGTTTAGCTACATCTCATATAGCATGCAATTGCAGTACATAAGTATATCAAAATAGAATGACACTTCCATGATTGCTAGCGAACCACTCTTGAGCTCCTGACCAAGGCCCTTTACCCATGACAACTCATCTGTATATGCTTGGATCACTGTATATCCTGTCTCAGTTTGAAGTTGGTTTGGTAAAAATGCATGAATACATGTAAACATAACGGTACTAATGGACTGTTCACCTCAGCCATTACTTTGGGTGTTCCACATTGTACTTTGCACCAGCATAATAGTGTTAGCCTATGGGGTTATAGTAACTGTTCTCAGATTTTCTGGCAAAGTATATTTGGCAGAAGAGACATACAATGCTGTAGTTCAACCGATTATTGTGTGGGTGGCTACTTGCCTCATGAACAATGGACTGTTTAAATCCTGGCCAAGGGTCTGCCACACTGCCTGGTACCCGGTACGCCCCATGATACCCCACTGGGAATCCTGTAGCAGGGGGCATATGTGCCACCTGAAGCAAACCCTGTAATTACACAGGCTGATGCTCAAACAGCAACATGTGCCACAGATAGTCATTCAGCATTTTACTTAGCATATTATTCCACAGCCCCCCAAGTAGTACTAGAAAATATAAATTACATACTGTATTTTGGACAAGAGCAAAACAGCAAATTCAGTTTGTGCCACATTGGAGGAGCTTGCTGAGCCGGTGGTTGCTTAAGAGAGAACAGCATGTAGACTGGATTTCAGGCCTTAATGGTATTCTGCCACCCTGCCTGTGTGGGCTGTGTAGTTTCAGAAAGGGGTACAGACATGTTTGTGGCAGGCCCAGGCAGCTTTGTGGCGTCCCGCTCAGTGGCAGGTTGTGTGGGACCCCGCGTCGGTCTCTTACAGCAGGCCATCGTGTAGCCCAATCTCGTTAGAGCGATTTGTTCGCCAGCCTCCGCATGAGCAGGCCTTTCCAAAGTGTGTCATCAGCAGATGTCTTTATTGAGGAGACCAGTGCATTGCGGAGGCTGCTTTGGCGATTTTGGCTTGTTTTTCTTTTTTATTTAATTCTTAGTTAAGCATGTCCAGCAGCCATTTCAATTTGTTTTAATGTGTCTCATTGCCTCATTACCTCAGTGAGGTAGACCTGCCTGGATTTTCACCAAGCTATTGATGCACAAACAATTAATTAAGATCCTTGTGACAGTAGACACTGAGAGTGAGTTCTTATATTCTGTGGTTGTTTGGTGCTTGTATAGTCTAGTGATGACTAATCTAACCATCAGGAGGTTAATTAAACTAAAAAAAAAGAGAGCTAATGTTAAGAGCAATATATTAATGATTTACACTCTGACGTTTCAGGCATACTGATAGTACCTATTAATGTACAAAAAAGTAAGAGCTGCATGCTGATTAATAATAATCTTAGAAATGTGTTATGGCGCTGCACAATATCTGTACAAATAGATATTAACAAACAATTCAATCTTCCCACATGCTTACAGCATGCTATTGATGTATTTGTTTATGCTGTACAATAGAAAGTGTGGTAAAATTTTACATCATATCAAGTTATAGATGCTAATTTTTGAGGTCGCTATATATTTGAAAAAAGAGATAAAAATCCAAGGGCAGAGCAATAAAAAGCTGCTTTCACATAATTTTGTGGAAAATTCACTGCTGCGCCTTGAAGCACATTCATTTGGGACGCCCTGGCACAGACGCAAATGTTCACTGCAGACCTCAGTGACAGGCTCAGGGCACAATGGAGAAGTCCACACATCAGGTCATTTAAAGTTTAAATATTTTCAACTTTTATTTGTTCTCCAAACACATAATTAAGGGACTGATAGAAAAGCAGTAGGCATGTTTTTAAGCAATGTTTTCTCTTTTTTGTATATTTAGCTAAGCTTCAGCAATAGTTGTGTAAAAAGCACAAGAAACTGATGCAATAGAAACACTGTCATGTTTTTCCAAATTGAATTGCAGCACTTCCTGTTGCTTAGCAGAAGTGTCATAAAGATTTTTTTTAAAAATTTTATTTGTAAATCTCAAGGCTCTCTCGCATCAAATCCCCAGGCAGCACATATCAAGAATTTCCAATATTTGTGATTTTGTGATGTGATGATGATAATATATAAATGACAGAATGAAAAAAGGTTAGGAAGCCAGCCTGGAACAGCATGCCACACGAGGGCCAGTACCATCATAGCACGCACGTCTTCTATTAGAGATAAAAACAAACATTTACTAGGTAAATGTGATGAAATATTATAACAAATCTGGCAGCATATCTCCACAGTGAAATAGGATCTGGGCTACCACTTATACACTGAGGGAACAATGATAGCCAAAAACAACCGTTTTGTGGTATTGATGTGCTTTCACAGCTCAAACAGAAACACCCTGATGTAGCACTTTGCATGGCACTTCACGTCATATGGCACAATGGCTTCCCTTGATATTTAGTATAATTATGTCATGCCCATTACTGTAGGCCGAAGCCAAACCCTTCTTTTTTGCTAGGCCTCACAGGTAGGGGCCATGTATTTGATATCATTGCTATGGACTTCCATTGCTCATTCAATGTTAATCTTGCATTAATGTGCACAAGCCACCGTATTGACCCTTCCCCCACCATCCATGTTTGTTTTAGCTGCTGCTTCATTATTAGAAGGCTAACAGCTTCACAGCGCCTCCTGCTGCTCTCTCTGGAGGAAACGTGGGTGTTTTCAGAATTCAGTTTTCAGATTAAAAAGCCATCAAAACGGCTGGTCTCAGCATGTTTCAAATTTTGATAATTCGGTTTTCTGTTATTTACCAAAATAAGCTGTGGTCAGTTCGCTCCACGATATTGAACATATAATTGAATATTTTGTAATTTGCTCAGATGTTTCAGTGCCTAGACAAGTGGCTTGAGCCCATTCAGGCCTCTTCTTAGGTTTGCTGGGAGATTTTGAAAATCAAGAATTTTACGGCGGAATTTTTGTGCATATTTTTCACGATTTGGAAAAACACAAAACCTCTTGGCAACAATTGCAAGAGCATTCCTTCTTGGAAAATGAACCTCAGTTAATAAGATATGGTCATTTATATGTGGGATGGAAAATCATTTTATTATAAAATACAGGCCAAAAGTTTGATAGCAACATTAAGTTTTTAAAAATAAACATACAGTAATATGTGCCTTCACACAGAGCAAAAAGGTTCCTAACAAAAGAATACCATTTGTTACGTTTTTGCATTTTGAATTTTTTTATATCTCCCTGATTATTACTTTTCCATGCTCTTGAAGATTTGAGTAAAAAGTTAATCAAAAGTTAATAAAAAAAAACAAAACATAACAACAACAACAACAACAACAAAAAACTTCCTTAGTAAAAGCATGTCATTAAACATGTTGTTTTGGTTGTTCAAGGACATACTGAAACATTAAAAAATCACTTGCTTGACTCCATACTTTTGGCCTATAATACAAATCCACATAATAAGGACTTATCAGGGATTTTGTTATTTAAGTCATGATTTTGAATTAAATTTTGAGTCATATCTTTTGCCATAATTTGTATGAAATCCAGTAAAATGTCCGGTACTCATTGCAGTTCTGACAAATTTTGTGTGAGATCAGGTTGATATTGTAGCATAGGTTGACTGAGCAGAGTGGCAGATTCAGCCATGCAGGATTGCTAATGAAGACACTGTCTGGCAGGACCCCATCGCCCTGGCAACAAGATGTCACCGTAAACAAGCTGCAGGATGTTGGCAGGCCACTTCCTGGTTATATAATGATGACCTGCTTTCTGCAAAGGCCAGGTCATAGGCTTCAATCAGAGAATCTGAACAAATTTAAGTGATGGATGAGAAAAATAAAAAAGTATGTATTTTCTTTAACACAGATTAAATAGAAATGATCCATTTTGTCTACCTTTCCCCCCTTCTCCCCCTTATCTTTGCTTCTCAACATACATAATTAATACATCTGGTGGTCTTTGCTTTATCCTAAATGCACAAGTTTTTTTTTTTTTTTTTGGGAAAGCAACAGTCCTTACAGTGCATCCACAAATGGAGCTACATGTCAGCAGATCCCACTTCTCTGTTTATTTAACTTTCCCTCTGCTCAGCTTGTTCAACATGTCACCTATTGCACACAGAGTGCTCGATATTAACAGGTAATGTAAACTGTGTTTAGGACAAATCTAAGCGAGGCATCATGGCGTCTGATGTGAGGAAATATGGAAACGGAGTCAAAATGGTTGAATAGGCGATTCCTCTCCTGACATGTGCGACCCCTGGTTTACATTACGGCATGAGAAAAAGCAGGTACCATCACAGTGGACTGAGGTCTTACTATAAGTGTATTAGATAGATTAATATTTACCTTGTGTGTGTTTTGACAAATCCAGATTAGCTATCCTTATTTGCAGCAACAGGAAGCGTTTTGTATGGACACATGGCTCTCAGCACCTTTACTGCATTTTTTGTCTAATTTTTGCATTTGTTTTAAATTAGGCAAGATAATTTAGATTAAATTAGACTTTATTTAGACTAGATTCAATTAGACTGTTAGTATTTGCATATTGCGTGTACTGTTTTACATAGTAATTCTATTACCTTCTAGATTTCTAGATTCATTAAATATAAACACACCAAAAATATCTAAAATAATAATACTGAAATATTGGTAAAAGCATGTTTCTGATAGCTGTACTGTATTACCAACATGGTACTGTTGGATGGAACATGGTTATAATTATTTTGTCTCTAATATTAATATAGTTGGTCTAAGCTATAAACTCACTCGTATTTGTAAACATGCATACACCACCTCAATTTCTAATGAAATAAGATTGTTGAATGCCATAGGTCCAATTCTGTACGTACACTATAGTATGCATAGTTTCAATATGTCGAACTCTAAATATTAAAATATTGTTTTTGTTAATTTAGGATTAAAAATATCTTTTTTCCCAACAAATCTTTATAATTTAAAAAAAATGTAATCTATTTTTTTTTTAATTAACCTAATGAAATTTATGGATGTTTGGTTTGCATAAATGTTTTCTAAAACAAAGTATAAAAAAGTACTACAAAAGACAAAAAAATTATATAACCACATTACTAAAAATTCAAAAAATATTATTTTTGTTATCACTTTCCTTCCATAAATACAATTATTATCTCTGGTTCTTATACAATAGTATGGGTTTTAATATTAAATTAATATGTAACATACAAGTTAAAGGTTATGCATATAGTCATTATCTTAATTTATACATAACAAATATGTAGAAACATTTGGAGAATTAAGTGGCCGTTTTATATTACATTACAACGGGAATTCCAATTTCTATGAATTACTATAATCTATAGAAACTTTTACAAGCCCAAAATATGCCAACATGTGTCCTGTGCTGCACTAATAATAAGGAATTAGCACAACCTTTAAATAAAAAAGAACTAATAAGATTTCTCATATTCTTTTATATACTGTGTATATATATATATATATATATTTTTTTTTTTTTTTTTACTTCTTAAGCAATATTTTACTTTTGGTTATAAATTCAAAATGTTACACCATTCTATTGAAAAGAGAACTTTTGTTCTGGTAAAACCTTGCTAACATTAATAAATTGTACTGCAAAGAAACACATTTTTGTGAAATTTTGATCTTAACAAAAGAACCTCTATTGATCACAGCGAATAAATAGCTTATGAACATTTGCTATGATAAAAGCTAAGCAATTCATATAAGTTTTAGTTTTTGATAATTCCACCCTCATTTGTTGCTGATGACTTTCCTTGTTTGATTTTTATTCTTTCTGAAGATTTCTGTGGATCTTCAAAAGCTGGCGAATCATTAGCAATTTCATATTGAGAGATTGTTGACAGAAGTTTTATATTCCAAGAGCTTTCTTTAGTTTTTTTAAGAAGAGTAGTCACGCCTGATTTAAGCTGAGTCATAAATGAAATAAAGCTGAAAGCTAGTGAGAAAGGCTGATTAAACTGCTCCCACGATCAGAGGTCACTGTGAGTGAGAGTGGAGAAGCAGAGAATGGCGAATGAAAGTGTACCATCTGTTTTTCATGTTTCCTGGTACTGGGGACATCAAACTCTTTTCACTTGTTTTTCCCTATTTACAAATTGAGATAAAAGACACTCGCTATTTTGCTCATTATTTTTTAGTATACCATTACTTTGAAATGTGTTGTTTTATCAGTACGGGAGCACACTAATCAGTGCTGAAAAAAATCGAACAGATCAAGAAAATTATTCATACATTTTATGAAGGGTTGTACTTTTATTTTTATACAAAGAAAATGACATGGAACCAGGCTTATGACAAACAGGGAACACACGTTACAAAATTCCATAGCGTGTTAACAGACCATTTGTAGTCATGTGTGAAAAGCTAAAAGTGAGTTCTAACTCTGCTGGAGTTTCTGTCTGTCTTGTCAAGTTCTCCAAACCTGAGAGCACTGTGAAAAGTGCTGGAGAGAAAGTTCCCTACCCTTCCCTTTTCATTTCCAATTACACATGACTGTCACACGATTTCCCAAAGTTAACCTTACTTGCTGGGAGTAAAGAAGGGAGTAATGAGGGAGGATATACAGCTCTCACCTTCCCCTGAATACTATTAAGGCTTTCAAGAACAAAGGTTCAAAGAGACTTTTATGTGTCTTATAAGCATTCATATCTTGCAAATAAATACACTTTAATGAATGGCTACAGATGTTGGCTAATGCCGTGTTATCTGTAGCTTGGTTTGGTTTAATTTGTGAAAGATTGGTACTAATGATAAACCATGAGCTCGAGAGTGTAAACATCTGATGATCACAGGTGAAAGCTACTTACATGCTCTTATCTTTTTTTTGTGTCCCCCACTGCAAATATGGTTTGAGCATGTCTCTGAAAACAAGAAAACGTAAACATCAGGAACTTTGCATAACCACCTTGTTGAATAGTAGTAAGAATTGGCAGTATTACCTGATGAGCCTTTCTGATTTCCAGTTCTAAAACCTGCCTTGCTAATAGGATGCGTCCTTACGTCACTAAATCCTAAATTCAAATCCTTCAGCTGAACATGACAGTGATCCTAAAATGCGGGTATGCGTGTGCCTCTGTGAAATAACTGTTTGACTGTGACTAGAAATGGGAAAAAAAATGATAGTATTTTATCTCCCCACAATCCATAAAAATTTCCCTGCTTTTAACCTCATAATGAGTAGGAAATGTACTACACTCCATTTCATATGCACAGTTATAAGCCCTGTTCACTTATATGCAAACAAGTGTAATTGTTTCACTCTGTCTTAATATGCATATATTCCAATCCAGCAAAATACCAACTTGTGATTGTCCACATATGAAAAATGTTTAGTCTGGAAATGTAGCCTGTGGCCATATGTGCTTTTATAGCTGTCTTTTTTTGGATTTCTGTGCCACTGCTTTCCTCATTCGCTCTAAAACGTTTTAGACTCTATATTGAGCAATAGTCCATCCCTCCGTTTCCTTTTTGAACACTCTTACACACAGGCAGACACATACAGGCATACTCCCACGTCAAAGCACACGGGCTTAATATGAGCTTTAGTGAAGAAACACCTGCTCCCCCCACATGTCCAAGTGCAACTGGGAGAAATTATACAAACCAGACACAAACTGTTAAAATCAGTACGAAACTGGCACATTATTAGAAAGTTGATCAAATTTCACAGTTGATTTATGGTTAGATGTGCAAGGTTTAGCAGCCAGTTTTATAGCCTTTCAATGAAGTAATGCTATAAAGAAATTTTGCAACAGCTTCTGCTTTTCGAATACTAGGAGAGGATAGCTTACTTTAATTTTTTTTCTAATGAAAGACTTAAAATCATTTTCAAATCCCTTTGAAAATGTTTCACATGTTTAATAAATTTTAGATCAGCCAAATTGCATAGACGTAATGTCTTCTTAACTAGAATATATGAAAGCCAATCAGTACATTTTTTATTTATTTTTCTTGAGGGGGTAGGCTGACTCTGAAGTTTCATGACGATAAGAGGATATTAAATTCATATCTCCACACACTTTCTTTTTTCAGGATTTTTGACTGAAACAGAATTTGTTGATAAATGATTTGCACCATGTTTTTTTTTTGTCTTCCTTAGTAGTACATTGCAAGAGTGGTACACTACCGGTGAATTGTCTTGCAACTTCATCAGTAATCCACAGGAACCCATCTGATAAGGAAAGCCTGTCATCCGTGGTGGAAATGTAGGTGTCTGTTTCTCACAGACAGACCGATACACACCCACTGGCTAAACAGACACACAGACACATTTGCTCAGTTGCCCAGCTTGACCCAGCTTCTCCAACCTGCTTAGCCAGGCCTGACATAATGACTCAAGTACACAACATTTTACTTAACAATTACATCACACATATAGGCACTCACCTTGACCATGCGTTGTCATGTACTCTCCATATATGTTCTCACTTTATTTTGAGGGACAGCATCCATTATTATTGCTACTGGCTTTCATTACAAAAAACAGATTGCCTTCATTTCATCCCGGTGCAACTTGTGAAAGCCTGGTCGAGGTTGCAGCACCAAGTCCCTTTGATATGACAAATAAGGCACCAATCTGAATACTATAAACCTACTCAGGCTGAGCCAGCACCGGTGGGGAACGACATGGGAGTGGCAGGCGATTCTCCACTGGCTTTTTTGGGGCAGGATTATGGATTGAGATGTATAATTGAGAGGGTAAATTTACACTTTTTATCCCCACTTTCAGGGGGTCTTTCTGCCTGCTGCTTGGATCGGGCACATTTTTCCCAATCCAAACACCATTCCAAATTCACATTTAACTTCTACTGCAGATTATTATGTTATTATCAACTTATGCTGTTAAAATATTTAACAGATTGCTTAAAGAAATAAGGTAATCTGAGGCTGTGTGTTTTCTTGCTTTTATGTTTTTCAAAAAGAAATAGCAGAAAGAGGGAAGAAAATGCAGAGGACACATTGAAAAGTCATCATTCACCAAAGCTCCAAGCACAGACAGAGCAGTGTGCCCCCTTCTGGCTCTTCTTTTTTTCCTCTTCCCTTTCTACTCACCCCACCCCTGTCTGGAGATGTGAAGAAATATCTTTTTATTTGTGCTTTTTAATCTGCTAAAAGCATAGGCCCTTACAAATGGCAAGAACAATTTTGCAGACTGATGTGGAGAGAGAGCAAAAAAAAAAAAAAAAAAAAAAACGAAGTTATAAGACATTAGACAAAAGTGAGGTTCTAATAAACACTGTGTATGCTTGGTGTCACTGACATGATCCCCACTCCCCTTAAGCCCAATATCCTCTGTGTTGCACTGTGATCTGTGAGATCTTCCTTTGAAAAGCTGTGGTGTAGTGGCAGTGCAATTCAAGAGGCCATCTCAATATTGATATGGTCCTCTAATCTGCCAGCTGAATGGAAATGAAGACGTTCCTCAAAGGAATAGTTTGATCTTGCCCAAATCTGGAAAAGGAATTCATACACATAGTTTATGTGTGGAAAATCATGCATGGGAACAAAATGTTTTGTAAAACATCAAATGTACGCCAAAGACAAAATCTCAGTAATAAAGAAATCATTTCCTTTTTAACTAAGCGGGTAAATTATGTGAGCCACAATACCTTTATTCTGTATGATTGAGCAAACAGAATTATGTCCTCAGAAGGCCAGCTGATACACAGTGTTTTTGCTTTGTTCCAGTGATAGAGATGGCTGCAGCAGCTGTGCCTTTCTAGTTACACTACATTTCCAACTAAAATAGACTCATCATCCCTGGTGTTTATGCGTGCGGTATGTGTTGGGGCGTGGGCCGGGGGAGATAGGCGGTAGTGGGGGATGGGTTTGGAATGAGAAATGGGCACCTCCCTCTGTCCTTTGGCACTGCCAGTGCTCCAGGGCAGGACCATCCAAAGCAAGGCTTCTCTAGGAGCCAGTGCCAGGCCGGGGGTACATCAGTGCCAGCATATGTCCAGGTTTGTGGGCAAAGGGACGGTGCAGCTGCATCAGACCTGGCCTGAGTATGGGTAATTACGACAGGGAGAAGCCGATTAGCCTGTGCCTGAGCAACACAGCGAGGGGGACGAGCCTTCCGCAGTGACGACCAATCGAGTGTGAAGTGCAGCTCAGACCCCCGGCTTCCTTGATTCAGTGGGAAAAGGCTTGGCCGGGGGTTCTGAGCCGCGCAACTTTCACGGATTAGTTGAGACACTATTCTGGCATCTGAAAAGGGAACAGCACGGGAGCAAAGCTTCAATGTGCGCTCGGGCCTTTACGAACACAAAACCTCCCAACAGCTGGGAAGAGGGCCGGAGTCTGCACTATGTCACCATGGTAACGTCAGATCCCAGCTCCAAATCAAAATGAAGACACTTTGGGCTTTGGAGTTTTGCAATGTTTCACCCTTCTAATGTGGCATTACTAAATTGCTGTCACATATTTAGTAAAAGTGTTTTAAATCTGATTTGTAAATTTGACAAAAAATGTAATTTCAAAAACTGCATGAATTGAAAACAGAATTGAAAGGGTTTACATTTCCAACAATTTCCTATGAAGAGTACACGTTAAATACTGAAAGCAAATCACACAAAGTTAAGGCTAAATGTAAAATAAATTGTCCGTGGCATTACCAAATTAGTGTCTAAGGGTTTCACCTATTTTCTGTTATCCCTTTATATCCATTCTAAATGTATAATTTTACAGTTAAACCTGGAAAAAGAATACAGTTTTTTTCCCCCAGTCCTATGAGAAGGCAACCACTTCTTACTTCTAAGCAAGCGCCTTGAGTCCCAACCATTCAAAGAAGACCTCCAATCAATTCCTTACATCTGATAGGCTGAAATCAAAGTGCTTCACTATTTCTTTTTGCCAAAATTGCTGAGATTATTTCTTTTTGTTGGAATGTTTGTTTTAATGGACTCACTTACACTCCAATTACATTCCAACTACAGATGTATCAGCTGTTAGAGTCAAGAGGTTTACACTAGATCGTTGATTTCTGAACTTGTTTTAATACCTGATTCATGAGATAGGATTTATTTGTATGCATTTCTTTCACATCATGTATTCAGAGCAGCAGTAAACAAGCAGGTGGTGTTATTAGTCGATTTGAGTGTTATGTGAGAGTGCCCCTGTTCTCACTCTGCTCCATTGTGTGCGATGGTGGCTTTTCAGTGAGCTGCTGATTGTAATTTGGCATTCTGTGAGATTAGATGAGGATAGAGGCCACAAGCTTCCAGGGGGCTCCCTTCATTTGGTCCTAACATCATGTGCAGTTCTTTCTGTGTGCAATGCTCACTGCGCCCAGACTTTGAAGTACCATTGCGCTCTCTCTCTCTCTCTCTCTCTCTCTCTCCCTAAGTCCTTCTCTCTCTTCTGCATGGCTTTGATGCGCTTACATTCTATGAATAGTTTTCTTTAGTGCTTGCTTTTGCATACTCCCTCCTCTCCCTGTAAAACAGTGAATTTCTTTCCTTTGAAATGCCATCCATAAATTACAAGTTGTCAAGTGTCATTTCCCTTGTTTACTGCCATTTTGGGCATACCCCCTTCCGCTCTCCCAGTGTTTCACTTTTAATTGCCGCTTAAAGGCCGCTTCAGGAGCGCAGCACATACAGCTTGTTGCTGCTGTGGAAGACAGAACCTATTAAAATATTTTCCAGACTTCATGAGTTCGTATGTGGACATATGTGTAATTTATGTGGCTATATCCTACTGTGTTACCACTTGTTATAAGCATGTAATATAGCTTATGCTAAAACCTCCAACACAGTAGAGAAAGAGGAAGGGAAAGAGACAGAGAAAGAGTGAGTGAGAAGGAATAGGGGTCTACGTGAGAAATGAGAGTATCTACAGTAATGCTGTACCACTGCTGTGCAAACAGTTTCATTTCCAGCATATCAGCATTTTTCATATGTTTAGTGTATATTACTTTTAAGGGAATAGAGAGATAGAAAATGTCTTAGTGCTGTTACATGTCACATCACAAGACATGTGAGATAAGGTGGAAATTTTCTATTTCAGAAAGCAAGCACCTACACATGCACTGTGATAAATCTTGAAGGCCCAGGTTGCCAAGCTTTTAGCTTTTTCTAGCAAAGGTGCTTGTCTGCTTTATTAAAATAAATATTCCTGCCTCAATTCTTTAGTCTGTCCTTGTCATAGTGACAAGTGAGGACAAGCTGAGTGATTTGTGGGAGGTAAGGATCGGGAAGTATTCGAGTCAGATGCTGTCTTGTGGAATACACACGTCTATTAGAGGGACACTGAGATTAGCCATAGATGGTGGTCCATGACACTGCTTTTCGGGTTAGTATGTGTAAAGCATAAACAGAAGGGATTTGATCGAGTGGGACGTGACCTTCATCCACACTGGGAAGAAGCAGGGACCAAGCCTGAGCTATTGAAAAGGAATCCTACAGCGCTGATCGATCAGCCAGCAGCAGGTGGGCTGGCTGTGGAACATTGCCGTGCACTCCTGAACCTGAACTGACTGCCAAACATTCTTGATATTTCGCAGGCCATGTAGGTTAGCAGCTTTTTTCTTTTTAGATAAATCCGTTCATCTATGTAAAGCCTATGAAAACGGGTGCACACACATGCAAGCACATCATTTTGCTGAATATTTACACACATAGTAAAATTAATGCACAGATACACACTACTGTAATTGCTGACAATTTACAAATTCACAGACAAAGACAAAGGAGAAAGAATTCAAGTATTAAAGAACAACTCTTCTGCTGTGTAAGACATTTAATTTGCTACCTCATTAGGTCACAAAATGGTGTCATCTATGACCATCATGTTCACAGCACCCAGCAGAAACAGAGCTCTGGTATTCAGTTTACAGTCCATTTCATCCAGATCCCCCACTTGTGCTGGAAATTGTTCTCATTCAATTACCAGACATGTACAGTAACTGCTCTTGGGTGTGTGCCAACTGTGCTTCAGCAGATGTCACATGACATGATGGGCATAAGAGTAAAACTTCTGAAGTTAAGTATGTGGATGTGTGGTAGATTGAATCATCAGGTGCTGCTCTGAGCATGGCTTGAGCTAACTCCTTATTCATGAAGGAATAGGTTAAGCCTTGATGTTTAAATCAGAAGAGGAGAGAGGAGGAATCTCTTAAAAGTCTTTAATGGACAAAATGATCATATTATTCTTCTCTGTGGTGGATGCTATTGTGGGTCTAAATAGGCTATGTTCATACACTAGTATAGTGGATGCTTCTAAATAGGTACTGCATCCGGAATCTCACATGCCATGATTAGAGCTTATTGTATTTTTTAGGCCCTCACACTTCACCCAGTTGGACCTGAATTGCTGTTGAATGTCTTCTTATGTGTTCTGTGCCTTGTATTCCGGCAGTATACTTTTAGTTCACATCTGTGTTGTACTAATGCGCAAAAGTGGCAGACCTTAGCCAGGGGCATGGGGGAGTTTTACTAGCCCGGTAAAATGAAACAAACAGGCTTTATTTGGCTTTTCCTACTGGGATGCAGGGAAATTATTATTCTGAAAGTGTTGCAATAAAGACTTGATTTTCCAGGCCTGATGAATTCAGCATGTCCCAGCTGAGGCTGCTTCTCATGTCATGGCTGCTTCTCATGTTATTGCAGACTGAGTGCAAGGGCAATGGGAAATTGGAGCATTAAAAAGCTTTACCACTGATTGGTTTGATGTCAGCAACCTCACCATGTGCTAATTTTAAGTGGTTTCTACTGTGCATTTAGCATACCGATAATATGTGATTACTGAGAATGTGTTGAGATTATAGCTGCTAATTTCACTGACAAAGCATGGCAAGTACAAATGCACACATGCTTGTTAGAGGCAAAGGGATTGAAGACTACAATGAGATAAAATGAAAAAGAAAAATATCAAAGACAAATATTTAGTTATTTATTCATTCATTTTTAATAATAGCAAATAATAATAATAATAATAATAATAATAATAATAATAATAATAATAATAATAATAATCCATTCTTAATCCATTGATGCTCTGTCAGTAGTGTTCAGTTAATACCTAGTTGAAGCAAGTCTGTTTTATATGGAGTCACTGTTTCAATAGCCTTTGATATACACACATATACACACACAGGCTTACAAAAAAAAAAAACAGTCACCAGCTTTAAAAACACATTCTGTAGAAACCATTCATGTTTCAGCTAAACATTTAGCCACTCTGGCTAATTAAGGACACTGAATGAGCAGACATCAAAGGGCTTGGTGATTTTGGAGTCCTTCATGCCTCCCCTTGGGTGTAGAGGTCAGCCCTCTTGGATAGAGAAGTTAGGATGTCCCAGCTCCAGCCCTCCGCCTGCTAACCCCTCACCCCACTGGAGATATTAAAGCCTTGGGAGCAGTGGGATACGCAGCCATCCCAGAACAAAAACAGGGACACTACAAAGCGCCAGTTGGAAAAAGACAAGAGGGATGAAAAGTGGAGAGAGATAGAGAGAGAGAGATGTTGGATATTGTCTTATTTGAAGCATATTTCAGAAGGTAAATAGAATTAATCTCTCCTATATCTGAGTTTGAGATGTCCTATGTCTGAAGGGTTCTCTCTGTGTTGCAACCTCCTCAGAACACTTGAAGAGAATTATGTGATTAACCAGACCTGAGGATTCTGGACTGGGATGGAGAGAATACAGGCTTCTCCATCATAATGTCCCTAATGAAGTGGCCTTCAGCAGCCTGTTTGCAATCTGTCTAATGGTTGAGTGGGGGCTGAAGAGCCCACCAACATTTCCCAATGAACCACAAAAGGAGATCATATACCCCACAGTGACCAGGCATCAGCCCAGTGAACCTGTTCTCTGGTCTTAGAAAATTAATCTGGTCCAGGGTCAGAACAGTCCGTTTTCTTTTATGCTATTTCATTCTACAGATAACAGTAATTTTTTCAGTAGCATGTTTATACTATGTCTCACATTTGTGCAGTCCTCAATATGGCGATGGTAAAAATAGACATCTCAAATGTTATTGTGTTGACATACATAATTGAGTGTGTAAAAAATAAGTTTGCAAATGAGAGTGTTTTCAGTGGCACCCAGCTACACACAGTCTAAAGATGCATCATCCTAGTGCTTTCATCTCTAATTTCTGATTCCATCGTCCTAACATCTTCTTTATACCAGCATGTTTCTTCTAAAAAGAGATGCTTACACTTCCCTTACTACCCGTTATATTCTTAAAATTCAGGATGCTACATTTGCACATTAGCACTGATTCTATTACCAGATCAGTCAACTGACTTGTAGTACTCTATTATAAACCCTACTATCACAATGATAGCCAGACGAAAAAAGCAAAGCAAACAGTCCATTTTTTTCTCCTCCTTCAGTCCTTTTCTACTCATTGTTAGCAGTGTGTGTAACATGGCACTGAGGAGGTGGGGGAGTGAGGGTGCAGCAAGAAGGGGGTTAAGAACCCGATTGCTTTAATCTCAGTGTTGTGTGGCTCAGGCCTTTCATGGGGTTGTGGGACTATGTGATTCAGGGCTCGAGCCCTGGCTCTTTGCACCCTTTCATTGTTCTCCACTGAAAATCAATTCCCTTTAAGTCCCTTTCTTAATCCCATTTTTCACCAGCCACAATGGTCACTTGTGCATGTGACCCTGCTGGACTACGGGCTGGGATGATGTGGCTGTCTGCTCAGATTCAAACCCTTTCAGGTAACGCCAGTTCGCCCCACTTTGTAGTGCCAAGTGCAGGACTCAACAGGAAGACATTTGTGATCATAATTTCCTGTTGAGCTTCAGCTGGCTCCTCCCACTGGTCACCCCATGCCCCCCAGAATAGTTTTAATTAGGCCCGACAGCCACAGAGAGGGGGATCAGCCTGCAACAATGACTGTCCTTTTTGAACAGGAGATGCTAGAGAGAGCTTTTACTCTATAGACAAGCAGAGAATAGAATTATTATGGACTTTATAACCGGCATCTACAGAGAAGAAATAAGATAAAAGGCAGATCGAATAATGTGTGAGCAGAGTGGCTCTATAAATAAATAAAAAATGTATCAGCAGATATCAGGTCTTTCCCAAGTTTGAGAATGTAGATGTGTCAGTTTGCCTCTCTGTATGCATTCTGAGAATATCCAGGGATCAAACACACTGAAAAATATACCAACACAAACCAACCTTTGGAATGGTTTGGTGAGCTTGTTTGTGTTTCAGCTAGAATTTTATATGTGCCTGTTTGTCTTTTGTAGGACGAAAGTCTTCTGGACCTGTCAGAATTGCACTTTTGACACAGCCTGATGTCTGCTGATCGAATTCATACATCAAAACCAGCAAGGTTTAGCAACATCAGGGGCCTGCCAATCTTCTCTGATTAGCATTGTGCCAGCTCTTCAAAGACTAGGAAGAACACATCATCATAGAATAATTCCCTCGTAATTCCTTTAACAATTAAATACCTTAAAAAGAACCCCCAAGCATGTTCAGGAAGAATTAGTTTTTATATTCTATTATATTCATCTATTATTTGTACCCTTACCTTACAAGCAGAAATCTACTGAATGAAAATTAGCAGCAAAGAAAGAACAACAAAAGGAACGTGGGTCTAGCATTTTTTTTTTTTAGATGTAAAGAATTGTAAAATGAAAAAACAAACAAAAAATATAGAGAAATGAAGATATACAAATAGAGGCAGTCCATACACCTCCACACACCTTTTCTTTTAACCACAAATATAAAAGGTAGAGCCAGGCACCATTAAGTACCTTTAAGAAATTGATAACCATATAAGCAGTAATTCATACTATACTGTATTATATACTTATTTGCAAGTGACTGTAATTTGTGTGAATCACACTCCATGGGAATTTTGTCGTGGTGCAAGAATGGTGTATTGTGATTACGGTTGACCAACTGGCTTGTGAAGTCTTCAATGACACACCAGCTAACAAGACAGCCGTCCTTTCAGGCCCCGCCTGTACTAAGTGGAAATAATCCAGAAATACTTTGCACGCCTGGTCTGCCTTGGCCCCTGTCCAAATTGAGCTCTATTCTTTTTAATCTCCTTTAATAAAAAAGGAGGGAAGAAAGAGAGTGATTAACATCTGTGCTTCCCTTTTTTACTTGGCCTCATTTGAGTGGGCAAATGTGAATGTGGGGAGGTGATGACAAGCCCTTCTTTGACGCTGGCACACTCAAATGTTCTACACAGCTGCCGTGCTTTGGGGGATTCCACTGATAGGCGTTTGTAAAAGAAAAGTCAGTGGAGCATTGGGGTGTGTTGGAGGCTCTTCATCTGGAGCTAGAGTGTGACAGGTTGCCTCCAAAGGAAGAGAGTAGCTTAGAGGTTACCACCAAGCAAGGGCATGTTGGTCTCAGTAACTCTCCGTATAAAAGTTAACAAAATGTCAATCCACTTAACTCAAATCTTTGTGCATTATTGATATAAAAATAGATAGAAAGGGGTTCCTATAGCCCTTTTACACATTCACTAGGTGCTGGTGCCTAATCCTCATTTCATACTGTGGAAAACGTGGTGCAACGTAACGTGACCTGAAACCTAGGCTGATTCTAACACTAAAATACTGGCCTGGAACCAAGATCCAATGACTACAGGGGCTTAGGATGGCATCACATTGTTACCAAGACAACAACTCAAGGGATTGCCATTAAAAAAGATGTAAAACATGGTGGGAGGTTTTGAACTATTGTTGAAAAATTAACAATTGTTGTCTACGATGACAACAGTGATTATTAATTTTTAGACCATGAATAAACTACCAAAAACTGTCTGGTGCCTAAAAAGCTTTGCTGGTTTGCTCCAGTAAACCTTTGCACGTGTAATTATTCATATAATGTATCTGATGCAGCTGTTGGATTTGCATTTTTTTTTTAACAATGTCTGGAGCTACAGGTTTAATCTCCTTGGTATAATTTTGGACTCGATTTCACTATGGGCTCAACTGGAAAATCACTGCTCAATAACAACGAGGCCAAAGGACAAATGATTTAAAAAAAAATTTAATGATTTTTATTTAAGATAGATTTTTTTCCCCTCTAAACTGAATGCATAGCTGCATTTCATCAGACAGTTTATTTAAATGTGCCAAATAAAATACCAGCCTAAAAAGTCTATTAAATTGCATATTTTTATAATGTTTGTTCACTATGTATTACCTCTCACTCAAAAAGAAAATCATGTTGCCTCTGTGATGAGTTTTAATCATGTGACTTGATATGTTATATAATACTTCACATACTATACTGATAAGCTTGCTGCGAATCATTTAGCAGTTACAATGAATTTTCATTGTAACTACTATTATCACTCAACTACTGTTATCAAACAAACAAGTCTTATTGAAAAAAAAAATCTGGAATTATATACACACATAAATTATATTCCTACTTTAATAATCTATGTGTACCATAGATTGTAAGAGCTATTGCAGAGACTGAAGGATGAACTGTAGTCTGAGTTTACATTATTGTATATGAATAAAGGAGTAGAAATTGATGCCATTTGGCATGCTGTGCTTCGCTTACTAATAGTCTAATTACTAATACTCTATCTAAATATACACAAATATGGCTATTCATACACACAAGCAATGATTATAACCGATTATAAAATAATATTAAAATCCTGGATGAAAGAAAGTGCTTTATTGTCTTTGGCAGACTTAAATTGACGGATGTTGCTGTTTATCATTTAACAGTTTGAAAACCACTAAATGTCCCAAAAGGCACTTAGTGTGACATTCCCATAAGACTGCCACAGGCGCAGTAGTCATTGCTACATCCATCCAGGCTTGCTGACCTTTGAACTGCTGCCCTATTGTGATGGTGCTCAAGGGACGACAGCAGTCTTCACTTACTGTGCTGACTGGAGAAACGAATTTAGAGATATACTACACAGCACATCATGTAACATCCTCTCACAGTGGCAGGCTGTGGGTACCTCCTTAACCCCCCTCTAAGCCCCTCTTCCCTCTTGTATGCTGATAGGCACATGCCTTGTGGCCTAAAGGGAGTAGGGCCAGGAGCCTAATGAACTGTAGCGTCATGCACAGAGAGGAGGCCTGCTGCATAAGGGGAAAAAGCAGGAAGCAGAGCTGCATGGCTGGAGCTCCTGCAGTCAGGACTACTGGGGGCTTCTCCTCAGGGGTCAGTGTGTAGGAGGCTCAGTCAGCAAAGGTTCTCAGAGACAGGTGGCCTTTTTCTGAGATATCCACATGTAGACTTTACCCAACAAGCTTTTATTTCCTCAGAAGGGCTGCTATCAGAGGAAGGTGATGCTGCATCAGCAGACCAAAATGTTAATCTCTGTTTTTCTCACAATCACAGGCAGAAAGTGTTAGGACACATCCAACAATTGGCAAGGGTATCTGAAGGGTGCTGATATTTTTAATTCATGAAGAGCATTTATATACAGTACGTGCTTTATATTTTGTCACTACCAATTAAAACTTCTAACATTAACATGACACTGATTTGTGCAAAAATATTGCTTACCATTGTGCATGCCCATTCACTATACCTAAAATTTTGCGGCAGCAGTGACTTGTTACTAATAGTTAATAGTTACTTGTTACTTAGCAGTTGCTTAATAGTGATCTTCATTGTAATTGACATAGACAGATACAGAGATTTTGAAATTTTTAAGCTAGTTTATTACTACTCTTCCTCTATAACTCCAGGCTAACAAAGTAACACAATGTTTTACGTGTACATGGACACATGAACGGTCACATAGCTATTTTTTTCTTATCTTAGCTAGTGTCTGTTAGTGGCTCATGCTACCATGAATAGTACAGACCTTTGATTACTGTGCAATGATTTATCATAAAATTTACCTACTCTGGATGACAGAATAAGAAGTCATCATATTCTTACATTTTCTTACAGTTAAATATTTTGGTGAATAATCATGCCAGTGTAAAATCAAAAACCTCCTGGGTCTGTGTTCTTTTGAATGCTTGGAATTCTACAGTCTGACTAGGGTAAGATGCTTCACATTAAATGGGCTTTTAGTCCATTGTCTATGTAGAACTACATTTTCAGTTCCATATTTAAGCTTCACACATTATAAACGTTTAGTCAGGGTAATCTACCTTGCATTGTTGTAATAGAGCGGAGCCAAAACCTCCTACCTAATGAAGTTGTGCTTTCACTGCTAGCAGACAATCAAAAAACAAGAGCACAAAAGCCAGAGGGTGTGTGAGAGGGAGTTGTGGGCAGATGGGTCACATGCTGTCTTTTGAGAGCACAGCCTATCAACCCCATTCACAGAGCACTATAAAACCGACAGCCTGCTTAAATACCTGACATAAGAAAAGAGGCAAAAACAAAGAGGAAAAGAGGAGGGAACAACAGTTAAAATAAATAAGACAGCCCTCTGTGACTGATGTGTATAGATAGTGTCTGATGTCTTAGTGACCATTAATAAATGTGGCTGCATCCACAAAGGAGCCAGGCAAGAAAAAGAAAAAAGAAAAACAGTGAATGTTGCCTCCAGCCCTGAATTCCACTGCTTATTCTTCGTAGTGCAGGGAGCTCACTGGGCCCTTTTTTTTTCTTGGCCACTCTTTCTTATACTCTCTTTGGAGCCTTTGTTTGCCTTTTGAATCCATGAGTAAAGTCAATTATGGATCAAAAAGCATAATCAGTTAACATACCATGCAAATATTTAAAAGATGCCATTACTCTTAATCACACAGAGATAGTGGCAGAGATGAGCTCTGCTTTAAATGATTTTGAGATGCAGTGTAATTCAGTGCTCTTTTTCTTTCCTTCAAATGAGGAGAGTAAGATGTTAGACACATCTGGGCCAGTGCACAAGGCAGCATCAAACAGGGTGAGGCACAGAAAGATAAATACTGGCCAGCGATTAAAATCCATATTTATGCAGCCCCAATTTACTGTGCAAGATAAAAAAAAAATCAGCACATGGTTTGCTGGCTGTATTTAATCTGAGCAGAGGGGAGAGTTAAAAACATGCTTAAACCTCTGGGCCTGTGCACTACACTAATGCACTGGCAAAAACAGTCAATTATATTGTAAATTGCAGGGAGAGGAGTATCAAAATGTTTGAACAGTAAAATAACTCTGCAAATTAGCAAGGGCGGTCAGACGCATAAAATCTGAAAATAAAAAGGCCAGGGCCGGCAATGAGGAGGCTTGTCTTTTGGACACAGCATCCCAGTATGAAAGTACTAATAGTACTAGCTCTTCTGTCAAGCAGAGAATCCAGGAAATGAGCACAATCAGTGTTCAGTAACATGTAACTAAAATCTTGCTTTCGAATGCCATACACTGCTAAACACATACTGTACGTATACCATTATTAAAATGTTTTCTGAAAAGGAAACCTACATATTAAAATAATGCACATTCAATATAGTGATAAATTACATATGTAATATACAAATTTCCCATCTTGCTCTGGAGGATTTGTATATCACAGCACACCACTGTTTTATGACCAACGGGCAAAATAAAGTTCAAGGGTTAAAAACAAGAAGAATGAAGATTTTCCTTGTGTGCCATCCCTTTGAGAGCGTGCTATAAATCAGAGTGAAGCTTCCATACGGCCCTGCAGAGAGCCTCACGCTCAGGCGTCACAGTAAACCTTTGCAGAATCCATCTGTGTAATCTCATCTTCATTATACCCCTGCTGCTAAGGGCACCATAAATCATCCAAACAAACTTTAATGTCTGAATTTGTCGTAGAATCCAATCTGCTCATAGGAGCAACATGCTCATTATTGCTTAAGATTTCTACGAGTTTCTCAGTGATACTGGTTTCTAAGGATGCTAGCCACTGAAACTCTGCCTTGTGGTCTTTTGGAGAGTTTCATATTGGTTCCAGTTCTGACACTGCTGTTTCCGAATAAATACAGCCATCCTCTTTCACATGCACAGCTCAGTAATTATACTGAACAAGCTCGGAACTATATATAGAGAAAATACATTGTCTTGGGCTTTCAGATTATATTTAGGAACTTTATAACTTTAGGGAATTAATAGTAATTCTCATTTATGCTTAGTGTGCATTATTTCTACTGAAAAGCAATTTAGTTTCTGTGAAATGGAAATTTGCTATTGGATTTCAGGGGATGCTGCAGCTTGCATAATGAGTGCCAAAAGCTAAATAAAGCTAATGACCTGCTAAATGAAAACAACCTAATGACTCACTTGTTTATTTTTTGTCATTGGTGACATCCTGTAGTATTCTTTCACCACTGTTTTTTCGGTTTTTTTCCCCCAGTATATTGATGAGAACCTTCTCATATTATGTATTTAATACTTTTTAAAATTAATCTCTGCATTTACATCTTTTTCGTGGTTCAGCGTGTATGTTTGTGATTGTGGGGGCTGAGATGGCACACTCTCTCTTTAATCTGGTGCTCTCACCGGGGAAAACTAGATTGGAGGGTTCGCAATATTGAAACGGCCTGCTCAAAGTGTGCTTAGTGGAAGATGGAGTTAAAAATGGACCTTTTGCAGTGGGACCTCGAAAATTCACATAAGTACCTTCGACACTGGGGGAATCTGTCTAAGATTAACCTAAAAATCTCCAGCATAGCAAAGCTCTGCATTCAGTTAATGAATAATGCTGTGTGCGTATATATTGCTAATGCTTAAAATATGTATTAAAGCAGCAGTTAATCTGCCTCAACCCACAAACTGATCATTGTTTTAAAGTGCAGTAAATGAACTAGACATTAGTGACAGACATGCTCTTAAGATTGTCAGGATGTCTAAATATCATAAAGTTTCATGTAAAAAAAAAAAAAAGTTTTTATTCAACAATATTTTGTAACATTGGGACATACTGCAATTTAATATTCTGCAGTCTTTGAATATGGATTCTGATAGTTTTATGAAATTACATTTTGATAGTGAGATATTGAGAGATATTGAGAGATATTGAATAAAATCAGTCTGAGATTGTGCACTGTGAACGTCCTGTATGTAGCTGTATTTTTAGTATGGAGCTGTATTTATTGGACAGAGCTAGAATATGTTACATTTATATTTAAATTTACAGCATTTGACAGAATCCCTTATCTAGAGGGACTCAAAGAAGTGCTTTATAGTTTTCGGTGGGAAAATAAGCTCATGCTAGTACACTAAGGTCAAGGTTTAAGAATACTATACAAGTATTTTATAAAACCCTGTTAAAGCTTGTTAAATTTGTTTAAATTTGTTAAGTTAAAATAACTGTCTGCAAAAGCTATTTTTTGTCATTCTATGTTTTTTTTTTTTCAAATGTGTAAACCCGAAAACCTCCGTCTCTGAATTTATGCTGAATTCAGAGGGCTAACTGACTGTTATCCCGAGAGTAATTGTGACTCACACGCAGTTGAGTCATGTTGAGCGTGCTGATAGTCTCTGTGCATGAAAATGCTGCACAGGTGTTGAGAATGCTCCAGACAGATTTCACAGGTCAAAATACCATAATAACACAGAGTACTCAGTAGGGGACAAACATGCGTTATTGTACCCTAATCCATAGGCTCATCAGTGTGAGGATTGTGCGGCCTTACTGTCTGTTCACAGTGCACATGGTGTGTGTAGAGTAGTACTGAGAACCATGTGTCAAGCTCAGGCTTACTCTGCTGCCCCTCACTGGCCAACTGCGCTCTCTTCTGCCAGACAGGAGGAAGGGCATGATACTCTCATCATCGATTTCCATTCAACAGGCACAATTAGATTAAGGACAGATTACGTGTTGGAAGATAAGGTAAACCATCATGTTCTTATTGACTTACAAGTCCATTAAACCCCAGTGAGAATGGGAGGAAATTTATCATTAGTGACAAAGTAAACCAAATACATTTTTTTTGTCTTTTTATATCCATTAATCAAGTTTTTATGAGGTTCCCTGGTGGACTAGTGGCCAGTGCACTCTCAGTGCCGGTCCCAAGCCCAGAATATGCGAACGGGTAATCCGCTGTGGCGACCCTGAACGTGAGCAGCCAAGGAAAAAATTGAGGAAAGAATTGAGCATTTATGAAACATGGCCATTTAAGGCATGTATTTCTAATGCTTTTCTTTCTCAAGGCAACTGTTGATCTCACATGTTAGACACTGGGGCATGTGCTAAATACATCTATGTTCATATAAACACATCTTCTGACTTTTGAGTAAGAAAATAACACTTGCAATTGTTATGAGAAGTGTGCGTTGGCTGGGTGTGTGTCATGTGTAACTTCCAAGTATGCACATCTTTCACAGTTGTTAAAAGGAAAGTTTAATGCAGAGACAAAGACATTATTCCAATGCCCTGGCCTTCTCAGGTAGTGATAAGAGCCTGGGTTTACACTTGACAGGTTAGAAAGAAAGTAGAGGTGGTGCTTTGTTCCCTGTTTCCACATTGTATGCAGTGCTTTTGGATCTTAGTCTGTTTGAACATGCAACATTTTAAAGCTGTGAACAGCATGGGGCCCCAAAGTGTGCAAGATGAGTGAGCAAGAGGAAGAGGGAGGGAGTGTGTGTGTGAGAGAGATTGAGAGAGAGAGAGAAAGAGAGAAAAAGAGAGAGAGAGAGAGAGAGAGAGGAAAGAAGAGTGGGAGGGAGAGAGGATGATAGAGTCACAGCACTGTTTATTCAAAGATGACTTGACATAAACTGGCTCCCTTGTTCCTTGCCTGTTAATGCATGACAGCAGTGTTATGAGGAGCAGGGGAAGACGTGGGAGGAGGTTAAAAAAAAAAACTAGAACAGGAGTCCCTTGACTTTGACACTCAAGGAGAAACTAGAGCCTTCCGTCAAACTGCTGTCTCTCCCTGTCTCATCAGGAGTGCAGCTGAATGACATGACACACTTTTCCTAAGCTCACTTCAGGTTAAAGGCACAGTGAGCCATTGTACCATCCACCACCTCGTCACGTTAATTAAATTCCTTTATTCAATTAATTGTAATGAATTGTAATTAATTTGTGAGTGTTGTCATCTTCATTATCAGAGGTACATTAGTGATTCATATTCAGGTCGACAGCTTGATTACCAAGATCTTTATTTAACAACATTTAAGAAACAGACACATATATATATACACAAGTACCACAGTTAGATACAAATTTGGTTTTGGGCATGTCATGTAAATAAGAGATACACTAGTGATTCAGAGACATACTAGTGATTCACGTTCATGCGAACAAAGGCCTTCACTTATGAAGCCTTACACATGGTGACATTTGATGTAAGAAACATTATTTTACTTTGTGGATATTTATATTTGTATGCCTTTGTAAAACCAGTGTAATAGATGCCTACCACCTCCCCTCGGTCCCACACTCTCTAAAGACTTGCCATGCACAGTGTGATGGTAACCCAGAAAGATCCAGGATTAGAGCAAGAAATTATTCCACAAAAGCAGTTATACATCTATTCCAGATCAAACATTGCCGACAATTATGGAATTTTGAGAAATATCTTGGTGTGTAAATGCAGACAATACATCTGCACCCAAGCTGACAATGTTGGAAGTAATGGTGCATTTAAATAGCACTTTGAAATTTGTGTTTTTGACATTGTAAGATAACTCACCATTCAAGTGGTTTAAGTCATGAGAATATTGTGGCTAGGCAACTAGTAAATATAAAGACTAGATTTAGCTAGCCAACATGTAACTGTTACATGTTTTATGTAAACAAAGCGAAGAATGACAGTGGAAACACTCATGAATTTCAGCATTTTCTGAAATGCCACAAATCATGAGTCTAAATCTGTCAGACAATTTTGCTTTCTGAACTGATGAACAGCACACTAGGCTGTTCACCTTCTTAATATGATGAATACAACCCCATTTGAATGCATCACTAAACACACTTACAGTTAAACCCTGGCACTGGATAACAGATTTTTTTTGTGGGGGATTTTTGAATATAACAAATTTCATTAGTACCTACTAAATCATCTGATTGCTTCCATAAGATACAAATAACTATACAAATAAATCTGTAATCCTGAACGTACCTATTACTCAATCAAGCTAGACCTTTTTTCCCCTTTTTAGCATGTATAACTAGTATTGACTTGTATAACTGTCAGGCAGGGAGGACTGGATTCTTGCAGTGATGTTTTCAGGTTAATAACAGCAAACAGTGTTGAAATTTTTAGCTGCTTTTTATAGACTTTAGGACAATCACAGAGACATGTAGTGATGCAGATCAGGATATAAGGACAAAATATTTTGTTTAAATCTATTACAGTTCGTAAAAGCTATTCTCGATTGTTTCCCCAAATGTTTAACAGAAAAATAGAAAATAGGGAGTGTTACCTTTTACTTACCTATTCAATATTACAAAATACTGGAGGCTACTTTCCATATTCATTCCATGTTGATTTGATTATTGATTATTTTTATTGAATATTTATTGGAAACATTAATTATGCAGACTACATTTCAGTATGTCATTTAAGGTGAGGAAATGATTTGAGAGCACACATAGTGACTCAGCACTAGAGGGTGCTGAGTTAACACTGCAAAGGACATGGCAAAACATTTGGGAGAATGAATATGCTTTTTTTGATATTATACCTTTATGTGATTAAACTGCAGAAGATTTGTAGGTCATGATGTATAGCTGTGCTTGTAGGGTCATGTTTTGGTGTAATCTCTTAATCTGATATTACACTGGGTAAAAGTCATATTTTTCAGGTTCATAAATGGCTGCTTCTTTTTTACTTTGTACACAATGCACAGCCTTTGAACATGTGTGTTATTCAGACATGGATATGGTTCAGGGAAATATTTGAGGCATTTTAAAATTTTCCACAGATAAACATGACTTTTGTTTGGATATGTGGGGATACTGTGTGTTTATTTTGAAATGAATACTCTGCTCTTGTCTTTTTTGCAAACATGACCTATTGAGGGTTACTGTAATGGAGAAGCAGAGAATATACATAGATTGATTGTAATGCAGAGGGTGTGACCACACAGCTGAATGCAGATTCATGTAATGGGATCAGATTGATGACAGGTGAAATTGATCAGAGTCATAGGGATGACTAATCCTGTCTGAGACAAGTCTAGTCTTGGTATATTAGAGAACTGTTTTTTTTTTTTTTTTTTCGTCTTTCTCCTTTGTGTTTACTGGATCACCACAGACATAGTGCTCTGTGTTTAATTACCATTTAGAGCTTAATGCAAACTGGCAATTGACCACACTTTAACAGTGGACATAGCTCATTTGGCTTAGTAAGGTAGAAAAGCCTTTCACTCTTCTCTTTCTCCAGCTTGCTGAAATTTTGTCACAGTAAATAATAAGACCCAAATCTATATTTTTTCACTTTAACATTTAACTGGCTTTTATTATTTACCTTACTTTGTACACACTACATTTATGCTACGTCAACTATTTCAAAATATTGTACTTTTATTCTATTTCACACATATTTATTATATATTAATATATTTATATTTTATATTATTTACATATTATTTGCCTCGATCCATCAAATTAATTATTATCCTATTGTTTGTTGAATTTTTATTGCTTGCCTCCTTTTTGACTACCTTTTGTTTCTTTCTTCCTATTTTTTTCTTCAAACTGTATAGTACTTTGAGCTGCAATTTAAATGAAAGGTGCTCTATAAATAAAGTTGTTCATAATAATAATAATAATAATAATAATAATAATAATAATAATAATAATAATAATAATTATTATTATTATTATTAGTAGTAGTAGTAGTAGTAGTAGTAGTAGTCACTTCATGCAAGTCTATTCAAACAAAGGTTTCCTAAAGGTTTTGTTATAAGAATTATTTAAGTATTTAAGCATTATTTATGGCATTCAATATTGTTTTATTTTTTTTAGAACTAAGTATCAGGTTTTTTTTTAAATTAAGGCCATATACCACACCCTTAATGAGATATTTTTTCCTTTACTAATACCAAAATGAAACTTAACCTGTTAACACAGAACTTTTTTGTATTAGAATTTTTAAATATATATATTTATTAAATAAGGCAATTATCATCACAAAAAAAAATAATAATAATAATTAACAGATGGGTTTCCCCAAATGTTCTGACTTTCACAATAGTTACTGCATAATCAGAATTTTTGCCTGTAAGTCCTGGCTTTAAAAAAAATAAAAATTTAACAAAAATTTAATTTGACTCACTCTTTTTATGTGATTAACTCTCAGATCCTATGTAGTGAGCATATATAGTCAGTAGGAAGCCATTTGGAATTTGAAGGGGCTCTAATTAAGAGTTACAGATGGGGAATTTTCATGTAGTTCTGGAGTAGTCCAAGAAATGCATCTAGCTAAATATGAATAATAAAACAATCAAGTGTATGATCAAATTATAATACTGTGATAATGCTTGTGATATACTTTGGTTAAGAAAGTGACAACTTTCACTTTAATGCATTAAAAGCACATAGTATAACACTACTGCAACTTTTTTTTGCTCTGTTTGTAGCAGTATAAAATTATACACTAATATTCAAATGCGCTCAAATACTAAATCATTTAAGCAACTACATTTTACATGCAATTTCTAAAGAAGAGAGAAAAGCTTGAACGCGCAGTCACAGTAGGTCTGCTCAGATCTCAGTATGTTACAGAGACAGAGACTGCGAAAGAGAATTATAAGGCAGAAACAGAAATCAAGACACTATGAACACCATCACCAGTAATAATCTGGAGTTCATTCTTCTGTTCCTCTGAGGAAAAGAGGGGATTCACCTCCCTCATTTCTTGGCACGCTCCCAGAATACTGCTTGAGCGCTCCACATGTCACAACCAATCAGACAGTGTACATGAAGTCGTACATCCACACGTCTAATGAGCTGAGTGAAGCTCTGTTTCCATCCACACAAGAAATTATGAGCAAGAGATGATGTTCCTAACATGATCCCAGCCAGCTGGAATATCACTGCTACTTCACCGCTTAGCTAATCATCAGTTTCTGTTTTCCTTTAGCTCCATAGCCCTATTCAGCACGGAACAGACAGTTTAATGTGGTTCTGCGCAGCAGTGCAGAGTTCTGTGAGATAAAATGAGGTCTGTCTGAGGTTTTTTAATCAGCTGGCTGTGGGAATATGATGGAGTGCAGAGAACAGCACAGTTCATCCATCACCACCTAACAGAAACAACAAGCCCAGGAGTAGAGACATGCGTACTGAAAGCGAGCACCAGAGAAACACATAGCACACCCAGTGAAATAAAAATGCTCAGTTCTACTACACACATCGCTCAATATTGTGAAAATCATGAGGTTTCTTGTATGAAAGTTTCAGCAAAGAAGCACTATAACTGTCTGCTACCATATCAGAGGCGTTTAGTTAACACATTCTTGATTGAGAGTCCTGATTTGATTCCACATGCTGGTGTATTTTCATTTGAAACAGTAGATTAGGTTAGAGGCATGTTGAGGAGCTTGAACTATTGCCATATCAACTAATAACCATCATAACTTACAATTATGAGGACAGAATATAAGCACTCAAAACAGCATTTAATTGGACGCTAATGCAGTGCACGCCCACAAGTACCGTGTACGCCACGCTGCCAAAAAAAATCAATTGACAACTGGCATCATTTGTATTTATGGTAACAGAACATAAGCATGGATTATTCTAGACAAGATTAAAAGAGATGCAAATGTTACACCCACCCCCAAGTATAGGCATTTTTTTTTTAGAATTGAAAAGATGTAAAACATTGAAATGAGAATATCATTCATTCATTTATCATCAGTATCGAAAGCCTATCCCGGAAACACTGGACATGAAGAGGTAATGCATGGGCACCATGCACACACACACACATTCACACCTAGGGGTAATTTAGCATAGCCAAGCCACGAAAACAAAGAACCTGGAGGAAACCCATGCAGACACAGAGAGAACATGCAAAATACTGCACAGACAGTATCCCAAGCTGAAGATCGAACTATGGACCCTCCTAACAAAACATGAAAGCATCCCCAAGGCTTTTTTTCCCTCCATTTTCTCAATGTATACAGTAATACAGGTGTCTATAAAACCAAAAGACCTCTGAAGCACCAGACTTCCCGGGCACTTTCGTGTAGAAAAACATTCTACAGTGATATAAACAGCAATTAGAAATGCATTAGGAACCATATAATAAATTTTTCAGACACTGTTCCTGGCACCATATTCACACTCCATGCTGCTTTGGATGGTCCAAATGAATAAAGAAACGTTTGGCAACTAAAATATAAACTTGGAAAGACTGACCCAAACAAAACAAAGCACGATTGTGCTAGAGATCTGTCCTGTGTCCTGATGTGTGCAAGGAGTCTGTATGTGCATGTGTGTGTGTGTGTGTGTGTGTGTGTGTGCGCATGTGTATAAGAGTGAGAGAGTGAAGTCCGTCTGAGCTGAGAGAGCATGCATTACACTGCCAAAGCCAAAACCTCCAGCTGCTTTGATCACTCCACAAGCAAACTGTGTAGCTGAGTCAAACCATGTACTCTGACCCGACTTACAAGTATATACAGCACATTCACCTTCTAGATAAGCATACAGAACGTTCTTAAGTTAGTTTATACAGGAGACGTTTGTTAAGTAACGAATAAAACACGTCGCCATTATAGGAAAATAATCAAAAATAGGGTGTTAAGTATTTTATTCATTTTCTACCACAGCAATTTTTTATTTATTATGGAATGACTTTTTTTGAGAAAATTCTAAAACAAGCTAGCTTGTTAAGAACAGCTTTATCTTGGAGTCTCCTTCCATAAACATTAAATAAAACCCCATTACGGAAAGTGCCACCGCTGCAAACGTTATATGTTTTACTTTACTGAATAACAGTTTTTTCTCTTTTAAAATCGTTTTATTGTTAGGCTTAAATATTGTGAGAATCTACCACACAAATCGCTGTGATTTGCTGTCAGAGCTATAGAAAGTCAAACACTTTCTGACCAATCAGAATTGAGAGCTCAACAGTGCTGTGGTATAAATCTGAATGCTAAAAATGTTATACTGAAATACATGATGTAAACAACAAGGTCATTGTAATGAAACACTCTTAAAAGATCAAGAAGTTTCCACCCATACAAAGTATACACAACTAATCTCAAACAAATCTCACACAAAACGTTGATGCGATGTACTCTGTGAGGTGATGAGTCTGAAATGTTGTAACAGTACTGTACTATATGATAAGAATTGAACTAATGTTAGCTGACATAGAACTTTAAAAAATGGACCATAAGTATAATTTTCTTCAGACATTTTAAATGGCAAGCAAAGTGGGTTGTAAGAAAGAAAAAAAACTTTTCATTTTAAAAGTAAGTGTAACATTTCTGTGGAAAATTTCTGCCACTGTCATTGTCAGTTAAACTACTCTATTGCTCCATCATTCATCTGTTTGTCAAATACAGTCCATAAGCCATCTTTTAGCTTACTACATTTGTTTGTGTTTCTCTGGTAACACACCAGACAGTTACATATACTCAAAAATATACAGTGTATGCATCACCTTCTCACATTCAACATGAAAACTTTCCTTTGCTCTCTTTCAATACCCAGGTTTTCAGACACACCTTCTCATTTCTCATCTAAACAAAGCCTCTGAGCATCTGATCAATCACAAAGCCTGTAGTGTGTGTTTTTTTTTTTAACTGAATCCAGCTGTGCGAGAACGGGGCAGCATTTGACTTTCGCCTGCTTTGAAATCAAACCCCAGCATTTGGCCCTTCCTGACCCTTCAGCAACATCTGGTCCACTCCTCACATTTTCATTCCTTTATTTCCAGCACCCTTAAAAGTGCTCTGAATGAAAAATAGCAGCCATGTCAGATCCAGCTTTCGGCTTTGCTCTGCAGAAAAGCCTGGTCTCAGAGATCCTCTTATAGAGCACTCTCAGCACAGTGAAGCAGATCTGCTTCTATTCATACAGCTCATGCCTCCTCAGCCACCTCATTAGAGCATCAAACCCACAGAGATCCGTTTCTCTGAAGCAGACCACCTCCTAAGAGCGGAAAGAAAGCTTCCTCTCTAACCCTGAGAGCAGGCACTCCTGATTAGTGCTCTCAACTGTTTCACTCCTTTAGATCCTTATTTTGGATCACATGGCTGCACTTTTGCTTTCAATCCGGTAAGACACCCTGAGCATGTTAACTTTCTTGATCTACACTCAAAGACTAATTATATTTGTTTTCGTCAATGTGTCAGTCATTTCAGCCAATGTGACTGAATTAGTTCGCCAACACACACATGAATGCAAATCCTTCCAGACCTCATTATGATCACAAGACAGATCTACTATGGACATTATCCACATGCATCATCACATTTAGGAATCAGAGTCATTGGAATTTTTTTTTTTTTTTTTAACTCTTGAACCCACCCTACCTTGCATTACATTGTTCATAGCTAGATTTATTCAAATTGCAGTTAGATTCACACATTAAATGTCACAGTCAATTTTATTCAATTCAATTTACTAGAATAAGTAACAGCTTTAGCAACTAGCGGCAGTGACAGATCTCCTCTACTGTAATGTGATTTAAAAATAATTTAATAGAAGAAAAAAAAAATCTGCCTTTACGTCACTGACAGGATTGCGACCGAATGCTGAAAAGCCTGTGCAGGAGGATGACGAAGAGAAGAAAAATAAACAAAATACCAGATTCATGTTAAGTGAATATTACATGTGTGTGATTTGTTGAAAATAATTTGACTATATAAATAAAGTTTCATCACCTGTTGAGTGACTCATGATTGCACCATTTTAACAAAGTATAAGGTGCCAGGTTTAAACACACAGATGATGTGCATTACAGTGTAGTGTTCTTATTGCAGTATATCCAGAGATAAGATGAAACAATGAGACAGGGAGATCGATTTTGTTCATACCTGACCAGCAGTGTCATACAGCCCAAGAAGATACTGCTTTCCCCCAACTGTCACACTCACTGCAAAATCAAACATGCAACAGTTACTTTACTAAAACATGTGATGATCCAGATAGTGTAGTGTGTCATGAGGTTTAATGATGTGACGGGCATGTGAGGGAGGAAGTGTGGCTAAACACATCAGCTGCCTTCCCTGAAGCCCACAGGTGGTTTCGATCAGAGGAAGCACGAGACAATGAAAGCCACACCACAACACGCCACGCCACGCCACGCCACACAAACGCGCGCGTGCGTGCGCGCGCGCATACACTGAATCTTTTCAGCATTTTTATGCACAGACAGAGAGAAGGTCGTGCATGGGAGGAACACTATGTAACTACATTGCTATAAATCATGCAGAACTTACCTGCGTAATGATCAAACACAGTGGGCACATATTCCTCTGGAAACGCGTCGTTGGCGTAGCTCATCAAGAGGCAAGTTTTGCCGACGGCGCCGTCGCCGACCACCACACACTTCAACATGATCGCACCGGTCCCGTTGGCCATGACACACAGGACATCATCATCATCATCCTGTTCAGCTCCTGATCCGCTTCCTCTCGCTGTTAAAGAGCTGCTTCAGCCTGACTCACCGCCTCACGCGCCGTCTCGCCTCCTCCACTCTGCGTTTTCCCGTCTTCAGAATGCGCGCGCGCACCCTGTGCTCTCTAAACCCCTTCTGTCCCCATATCCACCCTTTCTGTGCTGCTCAACACCTTCTCTATTGTTCCACTTTGCCTACTTTCTAAAGACAAAATCGGTCTCTTCTGACTCCACGAGCTCCGCTCACCCTCCACACATGGGCGGGGGAAGAACTCCGGATCAAGGGATCGAGTCAAAAGTGCAAGTCTTACTTCTGAGCGCAAAAACTTATGGCTCTGCTCAGGTATGAGCAGACAGCCCACTTCTTAAAAATATCAATGGGGCAGCGCTTAAAGTACGGAGCCCCTAAGGGGACATGATGATGGGAAAAAAAATTAGATGGGAGGAAATTTTCTATTACAGTGCTTTTGCATTCCCCCAAGAAACTTTGCGTTCTCTCACGATTTTTTAGCGTTCTCTCTGAAAGATATGTGCGTTCTCTCGCAGACACAAATATCTTTGCAAGAGAACGCAAATATCTTTGTGAGAGAATGCGAAAGTTTTAGCAAGAGAATGCAAAACTTTATTGGGGATTGCAAAAGCATTGAAGTAGAAATTTCCCATCTCATATTTTTTTTCCATCACCATGTCCTCTTAGGGGCTCGGTACTTAAAGTGTCCCTGAAAACAAATTTTGTGTTTCAGAGCTTTTTGTACCCGCCCCTTAGTGTTATGGACACCCATATGACAGTATATCTAAAAGAAATACTAAATAATGTTTTGGAGATATTCTCTCTTTTTTTTAAATCATATATTTATCATTTTTTCTAGAAAATGACTACATGATACAATGAAACTAGTCTTGTGTTTGTCCAGTAAAATCTCTGTAGGATGTATATGTCTTGCTCTACAGTAGCAGCTGGATAGCAGCAAACATTGTTCTTTTTGGCTGGGCTTCTTCCTACATACTATACCCTTTTCGAATCCTCCCTAGGTTGAAAAAAAATTGCTGGAATGTATTCATTTCGAAAGAAATGGAATTTGTGCATGTTTATGGTTATGTGTAATTGTAATTCATGTAATTCACAGAATGTAATTTTAAAAACCAGTTCATGGTATTTTAGCTGAAGTTATAAAAAGATCGCTTTCTGGCTGTTAAAAAAAAAAGGTGTAATTGCATGACCTTCAGATCATGCTGCTTGGGAATTATTTTTATGTAACTCTTGTGCTAGGAGTGTTCACCCTGTCAAACAGACAGGTTACAGTCGAGACACGCATAGTGGTAATGTAGAACACACTTTTCAGCAGTTATACGTTCGACGTATTAAAATGCAACAAGATTTGTGGACTGTGGCCAGTGTTTGCCAGTAAAAGAGGTTCCGAGTTAATAAACCATAATATCTGAGTTTATAATCTTGGTGAATTGAGTGAATGTACAGTACTGTGCAAAAGTCTTAGGCACCCTATTTTTTTTAGTACAAACTTTGTTCGATTTTTATTTTATGACTTCTATATTATTGATTCAGTACAAAAACATTTTAGATTTCCAAACATTAGTTTTCCAGCA
>CM075009.1:15050550-15061359 GCA_037576675.1 Pangasius sanitwongsei | reverse complement strand
AATAATAATAATAATAATAATAATAATAATAATAATAATAATTATTATTATTATTATTATTAGTAGTAGTAGTAGTAGTAGGAGTAGGAGTAGTATGGCCATTCTGCACAGATATTCTCACAAATTCTTGACACATTGCCAAAATTTGGTACAATGAAACCATGTATGAAAGTACATTCAAGAACTATAACATTAACACTGATGAGCTAAGTAAAAGAGAAATTGTATTATGCAGCATTGTATTGAGACTTTAAAATCAGATAGAGATTTGACATACGCCCCTAAAACATGCAGGTTTTCCTACAGGCCAGGCTCTTAAAAGCTCTTTTTGTGGAGGCAGACGGTAACTCAGCTGCTGCCTGATGCCAGTAAACATCTCTAAAAGCCTTTGAGAATCTCTCCACTCTCATGCTAGCCAAAGCAACTGGGGCAGCTTACTACTGTACTGTACATGTAAAGTGTATATACATGAAATTGTTCAAGCACAAAAGAAAGAAAAGCCCTGACCCATTGCATCCTTATCTCTCAACTCTCATTCAAAAAAAAAAAGAAAACCGCTTATTGTAATGAGAAAATTGCCATAAGGTGTCAATTTATAAAAGATCTTCCGGAGAGTATGTAACACTTACAATTAACAAAAGGTGGCAGTATTGGTCACAGTATCCTCTCCAACCCAAACAGAATCTTGCCTCCTGTTAGGAGATCCAAAATCTATAACATGTTAGATTATCCATGATTGCATCCATCTAGCAGCCTATATTTATACTTTCAGCACCATCAGGGCAGACTGACATCTCGGGACTAAAGTAGTTTCGATTTTTTTTTTTTTGTCCTATTGACATCTTTTCAGTGTTATACCGCCATATAATTGTCAATGTCAAACATATGTAAGGGAGGAAAAGAAGACTGTAAAGTGTCTTATTACAACAGCCACAATTATTTCTCAGTTGGAAATATATATATATATATATACACACAAAACATTATACATTAATATTATACAACATTCTACCTAATATTGTGTAGGTCCCCCTTGGGCCACCGAAACAGCTCTGACCCGTTGTTGAGGCATGGACTCCACAAGACCTCTGAAGGTGTGCTGTGGTATCTGGCACCGAGATGTTAGCAGCAGATCCTTTAACCCCTGTAAGTTGCGAGGTGTGGCCTCCTTGGATCAGATTTGTTTGTCCAGCACATCCCACAGATGCTCGATTGGATTGAACTCCAACACATCAACTTTGAGAACTGACTGTTCACTTGCTTCCTAATATATCCCACCCCTTGTCAGGTGCCACTGTAATGACATAATCAATGTTATTCACTTCACCTGTCAGTGGTTTTAATGTTATGGCTGATTGGTGTGTGTGTGTGTGTGTGTGTGTGTGTACATATGGTCATGGGAAAAAGATCTCTTAAGGTCTTGCCACAGAATCTTGATGGGGTTGAGGTCCAGATTTTGACTTGGCCGTTCCAACACCTTGATTTTTTTCTTCTTTAGCCTTTCAGATATCAATTTGCTGTTGTGCTTGGTCCTTGGATCATTGTCCTGTTGCATTACCCAATTTCGGCCCAGCTTAAGCTGCTGGACAGATGGTCTCACATTTGTCTCAAGAAATTTCTCGTATAAAGTGGAAATCATCATTGCCTCAATGACTGCAAGTTTCCTAGGTCCTGTGGCTGCAAAACAAGCCCAAATCATCACTACCCCACCACCTTGGAGAGGGTCTTTTTCCTAGCCACTCTTACCTGAAAACCACAGCTGTTCAGTCTTTTTCTGATTGTGCTGTCATGAACATAAACATTTAATGTGCTTACAGAGGCCTGTAGGTCACATGATGTACCTCATGGGTTTTTCTAAATCTCTGAGGATTACACCATCACCTTGGGCTGATTTTGCTGGGGCACCCATTCCCGGGAAGATTGGCAACTGTCTTGAAGGCTCTCTCCATTTGTAAACAATCCTCCTCACTGTAGCACTGTGAATTTTAAGTTGTTTGGAGATGGCCTTATAACCTGCCCAGATTGAGGAGCAACATCAATTGCTTCTCTGAGGTCAATGGCTGATGTCCTTTCTTCTTGGTATGATGTAGACACACACCTGAGTGCTCCAGAACACCAAACTGCCAAAAGTTATGCTTTTATAATGGTAGTCACACTTGATGTTACTTGATGAGTAACTAATCTTGTGCATTTCATTAGTCATATCTGGCTGCTAATTTATCTCTTAATGATTGTGGAAATAGGAAGGGTGTACTTATTTTTCCCACCTGGGTTCTGAATGTTAGTTTGCTTTTTGGGGAAAAATGACTACTTTTTGAAATCTGTTGTGTTTTTCATCTGAGGTTGCTTCTTTGTTTAAAGAGGTTGGTGGGGGCTACACAATTATTATTTAGGTCCTGATAAATAAAAACATGGAATTGAAGGAGGCTGTACTTTCTTTTCCCATGACTATATATGCAGTGTATATACAGGTGTTTTTTTTTTTATTATATACAACAAATGAATGGGCAGATTGAAAACAGTATTATTTATTACATTATATTTTGCACAGAGATACACAAACAATTAATAACTGAAAGAATTAAACTAAGAAATGCACTTGTAAAATGCTTTCAACACACATACAGTATATTAATAATAACTGTTTTGTTTACCATCACTCTGTTCAATGCAGTATATCAAAAAAACTTTGGTCCTTTAAAGTGATTGTTTTTCCATTGGTAGATAATGTTAACATCAATCCAACACTTACTGTAGTGATATGGGGCCTGTTTTAAGCTCCTATTCCAGCAAGCCAGTGTGCAGCCACAGGAACCACCAGTTATCATGTGGCAGCTTAGATAACGCAGCTTGTATTGCAACTTACGGTATCTATTAGATATTTTAGCAGAAGGAACATAAGCATTTTTAAAGCTGCTTCAGCTCTTCATCTTATCTCTTGCGCACAGTGTTGACCCTATGTATGTAATGGATCCGCCTGTCAGGCATGACTCCACTGGGAATGTTCCAAGTGATAGCCTGTGGTGGAGTGTAAACGTCTCTTTTTCCCTTCTCTCTCAAGAAGTAGCCTGACTCAGGATGTGGTTTTAATGTCCCCACTGGAGCCAGAAAAGGAAGTGTGTGTGGGGGTGTGTTTTTATATCTTGGTGGGGAACAAATGTCCCCATTACCGTAGAAATATCTGACAGTTTTACCCTTGTGGGTACATTTGACTTGTCCCCTCAAGTAAGACAGACAGCTTATTTATTTATTTATTTATTTATTTATCTATCTATCTATCAAAGATTAAGGTTAGAGTTAGATTTAGGTGTAACTGCATTAATAATTCTCACTCTGTGTGTGTGTACTTTTTCATATTAGTGGGCAGTATGGGGAAAAATTTAGATCATGGAGAACTTTAAATTCTCACAAGATATATACTATAATATAATCTGGTTTATAATGTAGTGTTCAGCTTCATAAGGAACTGGTATTTTAAAATACTGGCACCATAATGTATCCAAACCTGTGCCACTTTTTAATCAAGAAAGACCAACCCAACACCAACAAAACAGCTGGCAGCTCCAGTGCTGAGTTGTCCTATTTCTGAATAACAATAAGAATATTTTGAAATATTTTGTGGATATACACACCGATATGTTGTAATAACCTGTGCTGAGTGTTAAAAGTGTTCATTAAAGCTAATGATTATATCGGCTGTAACCTTTTGTGCAGCCATAGATAATGGACTACAGGTTATTACCATCAGTATGAATACAATACATACATTTCTTCACATCTGTCTGAATACTAAGTGATTAATGACACTACTTTAGGATTTTAGAAGTGAGAGTGTAAAGTCACTGAAATGGAGTCAGTATTGTACATTGCCACACAACCATGTGGATACAGCTTTAGTCTTTCACTGTCCCATTGGCATCCTGGGGGATTATGTATAATATGTTGTTTTCTCATGTAAAAGTTTTCTATAGTGGTGTAACTATATGCACAAAGACAATAAGATGAAAGATCACTTGTCATACTGACCACTTCTACCTTATCAATACATGGATTTAATGGCTCGTGTAAATTGGGCTGTATATCAGTACATCAACATTTGTAAACTTTGTTGATCTTAATCACTTGACCAGAAGTCATTCTTAGTTCTTAGATGAAAACATCTAATGTCATACCGTTGACCTAAGCATGGTGAAAAACTCAGAAAGTGAAACGGTCACCTTCATCCTTCACCTCCAGTCCCCTCTCTTCCTCCTCCTTTCCACAGAGGAAAATAAAACAGTCAACCTGGCACATCTGCTTACTTTTTTGGCAAACCACTGAAAATGAAACATGCATTCTGAATCCTCTTTCCTATCCCTGGAGACACATTTTCCAGAGGCTTGAGCAGCAGCACAAAGCCAGCCCACATATTTGCATAAATCCATCAGCATTGCCCTCCAGCAATGTCTCTTGGGCTGTTGACATATTCAGCAAAGCTTCTTGCTTGAAAATAATGACTTTTATTGTGTTTATCCAGATGTCCATGTTCTAATACTACTCCTAATTTCTATTACTTGTATGTATTCGAAAAAGTCCACATTCAAATATTTGAGATCATGTTCATGCATGTGGCTTAATGATATTTTACTTACATAGTTAACAATTACCAACAGGCCTAAAATGGAGCCATTTTTCTGCCTGTGTATGTGGATGCATCTCAAATGTCATTCTATTCAGAATAGAGTGCACAGCCTCACTGATATTTGAATGCAATTTTAAAGGAATTTTACAGCCCTAGTTTGTACACATGATCAAGATGTATCACAGAACAGTGTATTTCTGTGTAAGAGGAACCCACACTGGCAATAACTTCACTTGTTACTCCAGTCTGTGAGTCAGTGCCCAAGAAAAGGGCTTTGGGCATACTTGGCAGATGATTATTTTGATTTTTACCAGTGTCACTTTGAATTTAATCAACAGCACTTTAGCTATTGATTTTACAAACCAGTTTTAAACAAAAATACCAGTGTTATCTTTTCACTGCTATTAGAATACAAGCAGGCACACATTTAAATTCCCGTACCACCCTCATTTTTTTTTTTAATTTAAGGCAAACCAAGTTAATTAACATTGGTAAAGAGAGTTTCTGTTAGCTAACTTCTTCTTAGTTTTCCTCAGTTTCTACTGCAGCTCTATCTTGACCAGGTTTGAACCTGAATCTATTTTGTCCCCAGTAGTCAGTAAATACACCCACTTTATCATATAGCAGACAACAGCAAAAGAACACACTTTTGGGTTCCACTCCTGTCAGCCAGCAAAAGGTGTCTGAAGCTACAGTGGGCAAAGGCTCACTGAAACTGGACAGTTAAAGATCAGAAAAACATTGCTTGGCCTTTTTCCAGTGTTCAACTGTCTAGTTTTAATGAGCCAATGCCCAGTGTTGCCTCAGATTCCTGTTCCTGGTTGACAGGATTGGAACCTGATGTGGTCTTCTGCTGTTGTAGCCTCGAGGTTCGATGTGTTGTGTCTTCTGAGATGCTTTTCTGCTCACCACAGTTGTGAAGAGTGGTTATTTTTTGTGTTACCGTAGCCTTCAAACCTGTCTGTCCTTTTTCCTCTGACCTATCAACAAGGTGTTTCCACCTGTAGAACTGACTCTCAGTGAATGTTTTTGTTTCCGCATCATTCTGTGTAAACTCTAGAGACTGCTGTGCATGAATATCCCAGGAGACTTTTCCCAGCAGTTTCTGATACACTCAAACCAGCCCACCTAGCACCAACAACCATGCTACGATCAAAGTCACTGAGATCACATTTTTTCCCCATTCTGATATTTGATGTGAACCTTAACTGAAGCTCTTGACCTGCACAATATAGTCATGATTTTATACACTGCACTGCCGCTGCATGATTGGCTGTTTGTATAATTTGCAAGTGTCCAGGTGTTCCTAATAAAGTGGTCATGAGTATAGTTCTTAGCATGTACCCAGTTGTTGTTGTTTTCCTGTGTTCCTTGGTTTGCTAGTGTTTCTTAAATACAGATTTCACACTGAAGATAAATGTGGAGTAAATAATAGTAACATAAAGATCATGGACTCTTTAGTGATACATTATAAACATACAGATTAATTGCATTAAAACAATGAGCAAATGGCAGTGAGCTAGATCACCCACTTGTGTTCTCTCTTCTAAAGCTTATCAATATTAACAGCCTGCAATATCAAGGCTCTGTCAGGCCAGGCACACTGCAGTTACGTAACTTCACTTTCCATCTTAAGACAAGGTGAAGACAGAAAGAGCAGAGGTACAGGAGTGCAGGAGTGCAGAACAACACTCATTCCTTGTTGTCTATATAAATACATATAAAGTTGAGTGCATTTCACTTTTACTGCATTTTAGATTTTTATGTAAAGCTTATGTAAGCTCCATTAGTAACAGCTTCACTATTTAATTTTATTTAAACTCAGGAGGAGTATCAGTATTTTTAAATTCCAGTAGAGAGGTATTATATTAATTTGACATTTTCTAAGGCATGTATGGTATATGTGGCATATTTCACCAAAATTCTAACACAGTGATGTTTAAGTGGACAATTTGAAAAGCTGATATAGGTAATCCATATTTCCAGATACTACACTCTTAGAAAATTTAGAACACTTAAGGGTTCTTTGGTTGTCCATCTGATAAATGGGTCTGTTGTAGAACCCTACAGCAGGGTGTACCCTTAAAGAACCATCAAACTATTTTTGAAAGTAGAGGTTATGTAGCTAACTACATGAAGTTATTTACTGATTATTATTGCTCGTATTACTTGAAAATTAAAAAAAAAAAAATAGAATCTGTGAATTTTACACAATAGTTTTAACAATACTACAGTGGTACAATCAGCATGTTGATTCCAGACTGGATGTCTGTTTTTGGCTGGGAAAGAGTGTACGAAAATGTGTTTCATTGATTTTCTGATTTTCTGAGGTTCTTTACCAGACAATGGTCCATTTTTTTGTTCACAATCTATTGATTAATTGCAATAACCTCCTTATGCAGCTGAACCAGCTGTCAGCTTATTGCACAAAATATGAACTGCTGAACAACACAAACTCTGGATTTACAACGTACTGTGAATATATATATATATATATACACACATTTCTTTTCATGCAGCTTCCTATGCACAATAAGGTAAGATTTTAAGCACAGTCACATTCTGCCACTGTTCTCAGTTTGTACAGAGACAGACACTTGGTGCTTATAAAGCTTAATCATCAAATTAACAACAATGGATCCATATAGTCAAATAAAAGCTCCTTTATACAAACAATCCTACCTCAATCCACTACCCGAACGCATGCAGATCCATTCTGAAACTAGTGACTCACCTCTGAGTCACACAATTCTTCTGCTTAGCAATTAGTGATGCCACCTCAAAAGGTCAGCTAGCCCCATTCATCTAAGAAGTCTCAGACTTCATGACTGTTGTGTGCGAATTTGAAGATAGCAGCAGGGCAGATTGATTACAAATAAGGGACACGGTGTTCTCTTTCCATGCTGTTTCACAATGACTGCCTTTCTGATGTTCAGTGTTTTGACCTAAACTTATCAAGACAGATGGAAACAGCCCTCATTAGTTCTCATTAAGTAAAATTCTAAGAAATAATTGTGAGGGGCTTTTTTTCTTGTTATTTATTTCTGTCCGATATGCCAAGGTGCTGGGGCAGTGCCCATGCCACATCATGAATGCCACAGGCAATTGTAGTCTGGATGTGTTGCAGTGCAGGATTAAGACCACTACTGAGTTCTTGGTACTCTGCTATTAGCTGACAGGCATCAAGCTAGTAGAGAACATTAGTGAAATTTTATTCTTTCATGTTAACAATTCAGTGAGTCAAGGAACACAATGTAATAAAAAAGATGCTGTAACTAGGGACAAAAGCTTTTGTACAAATTGTACTGAGATGTCAGTCATACTTCCTCATACAGTACAAGACAAAAGAAAAAAATTTGAGAAATGAAGGAACATGAGGTTTAGGGTTGACACATCAATTGCATGTTCTGAGTTGATTAGTTTCTGGATGATTTGTGGCATGTGGCTGCACTCTCGGTTCACTGGTACTGTTCTAATTTATGATGATCTTTTGTTGATTTTGAATAAAACAGACTGAAGATATCAGCGTTTTTACAGTTATGCTAAAAACTTAGGAACACTGCAAGAAATAATTGCTGCGCATCCAGACACCAGTGACCTGAGCTCATTGGTTTTATAGAAAGAAAAATGAACTAAAATAGCAATAAAATATCTATACCTATATGCTGTACCTATATACATTAACTGGCCACTTTAATAAAAACACGTGTCCACTTGGTCATTGATGCAATTATCCAATCATGACGCAGCAGCGCAATGCATAAAATCATGCAGATACAGGTCAAAAGCTTCACTTAATGTTCACATCAGACATCAGAATGGGGAAAGATGTGACCTCAATGACTTTTACTGTGGTGTGGTTGTTGATGCCAGATGGGCTAGTTTGAGTATTTCAGAAACTGTTGAAACAGATTCATGCACAAGAGTTTACACAGAATGGTGAAAAAAAAAACAACAACAACAGAAAACTGAACAGCAGTTCTGCAGCCAGAAATGCCTTCTTGATGAGCGAGGTCAGAGGAGAATGGCCAGACTGGTTCAAGCTGACAGTAAGGATCCTCCTGATGGCAGATGGTATTTATGATGGTATGGTTTGCACAGGTATAAGTGCAAATAGAAGACAGTAAAGTATCTGTTAAGTGTCTGTACTTTGAGTTTTAATTTCACCTTATACTTTTAACTTTTACATTTCATTCTCACTACATTTTACATATTACGCACTACATTTTCAAACACTACATCACTAACAAACGAAAACTTAAACAGATGTGATGGCAAGAATGAGAGCTAATACCCATCACTGTAATCTCCTATGACATACGCTTTTCTACTTTCATGGCAGTTTGTAATGTGACAGTTTACTGCTTAGCATTCAGCTAGTTTGTTTCATCAAGATTATTATTAACTTAGCTAAATTTTAGAGATTAGTAACAAATCTGATGAAAGTTAGCCTTAGCTGATGTTTTCCCACGTTTCTTGGCTGCTTGGCAAACTAGGCACTAATTAACCATCAGTGACAAAAATCAGTGTGCGAGTTTTGGCAGATGTCTTTTTTCATTTTTGAATCTTTTTTCAACTTTTACTTTCACACTTTAAGTAAATTTAGGACTTGATACTTTTCTACTTTAACTTTAGTGAGAAAAAAATGGAACTCACGTCTAATCACACAGCAAGTTGCTAAATTGGCTTTCAGTGTTTGTGACCCCTTCTAGGACCTATACTATTGTCTCTAGTTGGAGCAGGAAGAAATCTGGTATGCAGTCACTCATTTCTCTGCTCTTCTCTGTCTCATTTGAGAGGGAGGGTTGTGTAAATGAAGCGATTAGGCAAATCATAATCAATTAAGTGGATGCCTCTACCTCTGAACGTTCTCATTAGTGAGGAGCAGAAGGCAGCTGTGAGGGCTTGTACAGTGTCTGCCCAGGCACACTCCTGGGATCAGCCGTCTGTTCGTCTGTCAAAGGAGAAGCAAGGAGATGTAACTGACGTCATAACCCACCCTGCACAGAATACCACAACAGCAAAATCACTGATGTTTTCATGTCTTATTCTTCCGTGCGTTTAACAATGAACAAACTTTTCATGGTAACTGATACTGGAAACAAATTGCGTGCTGTGTATTTAAGTTCTCAAGAGTTGCTTGAGTAGATTTGAATTTGGATCACGATATAATATAATGCTCAGAGAATCTCAGAGTTAACAGTATTTGTTTTGAAAAGGTCATCTCTTTGGTCAAAGATGAATTCTTGGCTTGGTACTCTGCCCTCTTGTGGTAATGTGTTATAGTGTTATAGCTGACTGTCTTCTGTTAAACCAGAAACTCTCTTTTGTTATACTTTTTTTCCACTTTTTTTTCCACTTTATTCATAGTTGCCTGATTTTCCATACTTAGCAGAACACTCTCCCTAAACAACAAATTTCTCAGTTACAAGCATACCAACAAAAACCAACATGTTAAAGGTTAAGAATCTGCACTCAAGTCAATATTGTCTCTGTCCCCTCTCACCCAGCTCACCCACTTTTTCAACCAGGGGTAAGATACCAGACCATGAAACCAAAAGTTTCCCGACATAGAGGCAGTACGTTAACCTGAGCTGAAGCCCTGCTCAATAATGGACAAAACCCATTAACCCAAACCAATGCACTGCTGAAATACTTCACTGTATCCTCACAGCTAGTGTAGATTCTCTTAGATTGTATGATATTTGTTTATACTTGTTTGTATAGGCTACTTATCTACATATGATATCTTGTATATCATTATAATCAACACGCATTATTTGTTAAAATTTGGCAATCATTTGAGTGTGACACCATAATGAATGCCACATGTATGTTATATTTAAAATTCCAGCACCACCAATGTCAAAAGCCTTCCTGCATGCCTGTTTAAAAGTGAAATCTTACTTGGCCAATAAGATTCTTTCTGATTCTGATTCATGGACCTTATATTATCTGTATTATATTTGCCATATTACTATATTAAACGATTTTTTCTAAGTAATTGTACATCAGTCCCTACCAGGGTGTACTCCTCCCTTGCACCCAGTGTTCCTGGGATAGGCTCCAGATCCTCTGTATCCCTTTGTAAGCAGATACTTAAGATGAATACATTCAATTCAATTCAATTCAATTCAATTTTATTTGTATAGCGCTTTTAACAATGGACATTGTCACAAAGCAGCTTT